>LR738715.1:73314253-73364078 GCA_902687465.1 Secale cereale | reverse complement strand
GGTTCTTTGCTTTTGTTTTGTTTAATTTTTTTTTTTGTATTTTCCTTTTCTTTTGTTTCTCTTTATTTTCTGTTTTGTTTTTATTAAATATGCAACTAGTTCCTAAATTAGTTTTAATAATTAACCCACTGCCACATTTAATTTTTACAGCTAAATAAAATAGTTTAATATTTTATTGTTTATAAAAAGAATTCAAATAATTGTTTAGCTGTTGTTTTAACTATTTTGGTGCATCTAAACACTTTACAAAATTGTGGTTTCAACATGACAAATACCCAGAGAATATTTGCCACACTTGGAACATTTTTGTTTCATGTTTGACAAATTTAAATTTTGACTTAATTTGAATTTGAATTTGAACAGGATTTGGATTAACGAGAGATTATCAACAGTAACAGTGGTGACGTGGCATCATTAGTGTGTGGTTACTGTAGCTTGATTATCCGGGCGTCACACCGGTCTTGCTCCGCAATGGGCTGCTGAACCGGCTCATCCCTGACTGGGGGTGCCCTTCGGTTTAAAGTGGGATTATTGCTAGTCCCTGCCCCTGGTGTTCTAAACAGATCCATGGCTTCGTAAACCGGCGGTATACGAGATTGGTACTTCCGACTTCTTACTCCCTGCGTAGAGGCCTGTTCCATCCTTAGGTGAAAAGCCTGATCATCCAATTCTGCTTGCCTCCTTGCTATCATTGCCTTCTCTGCTTTCATATCCTCCTTTAATTGATCAATCCGGCCCTTTAACTGAAGGAGATCTGCATCATGCTGCGCCTTGTCTGCAGGAGCTATTGTTTCCACCGCTTTAGCTGTGAACTCCTCGATCAAGGTGGATAGAACGTCAGTAGGTGAGAGGGCCGGGCCGCTCCCCCCTACACCAGCTTCTGCTGTCGCCCCGTTCACTAGGGGCTGTGAACCGGCCATAAAGACAGCCACTCGGTTTGGCGGGTCGAAGGGGTCCGGAATACTGTTTCCATCGGACTCGCCTTCAGACCGGCCGTCCTGCAACTGATACAAAGACTCAGTTTCTCCGGATGAAGATTCGTCGTCGGAGTAGACAACTGTTGCACCATCGGATTTCGATCCGTCTTCGGCTTGAACTCCGTGGATTGCTCCAATGAACACGTGCTTCATGGCGGGCTGAATCCGGGCCGATCTCGCACGCTGAGCCGGCTCAACGATGTTGGGGAAGATGTCCGGCTCAGGTCCCGGTTCGCCGATTTTGCCAATGAAGACTTGGATGCTACCGAAGGGAACCCGGTACCCGTATTCGATTGAATCGGCCTCCGGTCCCCAACCTTCGTCATCGATGTAGAGCCGGCCGCGGCGACTCTTGGTCATCCGGCCGACCGCGTAACCCTTAAGCCCTTCAAAGCTGCCCTTCAAGAACTCGAAACCATCGTGCGGAGGCCCCACGGTGGGCGCCAACTGTCGTGGAATTAGCACGGCAGGTGTCCGGTTTAGCGGACTTGATGATGGAACCATCGCACGGGTTAGCTTGAAGGGGTTCATAGCTCACAAAGGACACAGAGAGTTTATACTAGTTCGGCCCCTTCGATGAAGGTAAAAGCCTACGTCTAGTTGGTTTGGTATTGCTTGGGCGTCGGTTTACAGGGAGTGGATCGCTTGCCTGTAGTCTCGACGGGTTGATTCTTGCTTGTCCCTGAACCGTCGCCGGGTCATCCCTTTATATAGAGGTGACGCCTGGTCCGGTTTACAGAGTCCCGAGGCTGGCTCATACTTGTGTCCGCCTCGGTCTCTGTCCTTTCTTCCTTATCTCTCAAGTTACATCGCTTGGCGGTTTACAAACTATAATTCTATACATGGGCCCTAAGATCTCATGGGCCGTAGCCTTTACTAAATATTACAACCAAACATATTATAATTGAGCCGGTTTACACTAGCCGGTTCATACCTGCTAGTCATATCCCTGACAGGGGGCAAGCTAGATATCACTTTATCATATTTGCACATCATGTTCATTGCAAATCTATTTGATGTTTAAGTATCATATTGTAAAACTTTCAGTTCTTTGTGATTTTCTCATGAGGCAACTTAATTACTACAAATTCATTGTCTCAGTAAGCTTTTGTCATATGACTGTGAAAAGTCCTATATGGTTAATAGCATGTCACCACAGAAATTATTCTTGTTATCATTTACCTACTCGAGGACGAGCAGGAATTAAGCTTGGGGATGTTGATACGTCCAAAACGTATCTATAATTTCTGCTTGCTCCATGTCTCTTTTGGGTGATATTGCTATGATATTTATACACTTCCATACACTTTTGATCATATTTGGACTAACCTATTAACTCAGTGCACCCCAGTGCCAGTTTCTGTTTTCGGCTGTTTTTGTATTTCAGGTTTTCACATTACGAGAACTGCCAGGAAAAATCCAGAAAAATTGTATAAAAAATCAGCGTTCCAGAAACTACCGTGCGCCCGAAGGACAGCCGGGGGGGGGGGGCACCAGGGCTCCAGGCGACCTGGCGGCGCCCCCCCCCTGGGCCGCGCCGGGGGGCGCCTGGGCCCCCCGAGGCTCCTCCGATGCCCCCCTTTGGCATATATTTAAAGCGTCTCGAGAAACCCTCGAAACAGGAACTCTTTTTCGCGATCTCATCTCTGTTCCGCCGCTGCCGCTGCTTCCAAGATCGGGAGCACCAGGAGAACCCTTCCCGGCACCCAGCCGGAGGGGAGGATCACCACCGGGAGCTTCTCCACCACCATGGACGCCTCCCGGATGAGTTGTGTGTAGTCTCCCTTGGACCATGGGTCCATGACCAGTAGCTATGTGATGTTCTCCTCCCGTTCTTGTGCTTCACTAATTAGTCCTCGTGAGCTGCCCTACATGATCGAGGCACATATGTAATCCTTATGCTGTTGCTATGTTGAGTTTGCTGGGATCCGATGGATTATGAGATTATGTTCAGATTGTGTTTGAGTATTATATTTGATTCACCTCTTTTATATTTATGTTCGTAAGTAATTCTTGCAAGTTCTCCGTTGTTATTTATTGCTTTGGCCAAGTAGTAGGTAGCGACTCCAAGAGGGTACGTTATGCTTGATTGTGGGTTCATGCCCCTCGATGACTAGTTTGAGTGACAAAAACATGAGTCTAGGGGATGTGCTGTTGCCACAAGGGGGAAAACAACGGTGCTTGTGCCTGCGGGTGCAAGGATTGTTTACTTTACGCAAAGTTCTTTTAATGCAGTTGTCTGTTGCTTTGAGTTTACACTATGGGTGGGGCTCGCAACTTAATACCAGCGAGATGTTCTGGATAGATATCTCAAGGTGGATGATTAGTAGTAGATATTGATGGATTTCGGTCTACTTACTTTGGCGTACCGCCCATGCTTTGAACCTCTACCTTTCTTGCAATGTAGTCAGCATTGGTTTGCGCACATGGTCCTGTCAATTGCCCAGCTGTAATTCGTTTACCTCACATAGCTGTTTTATCGTCTTTTGGGAGAGAGACATCACTAGTGAACATCATGAGACTCCGGTCCATATTACCATCATTGATCACATCCGCTATTTACTTTTCCGCTATTTACTTACTATTGCAATTATACCTATCACTATTATCACTTGCGTTTGATCCTTTGTAAACTACAAGGCCGGAGGGATTGACAACCTCTATGTACTCGTTGGGAGCAAAGTTATTTGTATCTGTGTGCAGGTCCACGTTGATTGCTAATATCTGGCGCCGTTAGCAGTTGACACCTTCTTGTTGAAACTGGGAGTCTCTGGGAAATCGATCCTTGGTATTACCAAGGGAAAACTTCTGCTACACTGCATCTCAAACCTTCCACTTGGGGTAACCAACGAGGGGTGAGAAGCCACCTAGCAGGTGTGTTGGGGACACAAGAGACTCTTTGTTATTTGGTTGCAGGGTTGTTTGAGAGAGACCATCTTCATCCTATGCCTCCCACAGATTGATAAACCTTAGGTCACCGACTTGAGGGAAATTTTCTACTGTCCTACAGACCTCTGCACTTGGAGGCCCAACAACGTCTACAAGAAGAAGATTGCGTAGTAGACATCAGTCAACAAAAAAGTACACGTCGTCAAATTGTATTATTGTGGCCCTATTGGTGAGGTAAAAAAGCCTCTCAACGATTTGCAAGTGTTTGGTATGGCATATTCTTATGAATAGGTTTGATCAACCACAATGTGATGCATGATTCAACAGGAGAGGTTCGCAATGAACGGACCATTACATTTTCCATGTGATGTGAATACTAATTGAGCACGGATCATGTCTTTCATTCTATTGGTGTGAAGGAGATATGCCCTAGAGGCAATAATAAAGATGTTATTTGTATTTCCTTATATCATGATAAATGTCTTCTATTCATGCTAGAATTGTATTAACCGAAAACTTAGTACATGTGTGAATACATAGACAAAACAGAATGTCCCTAGTATGCCTCTACTAGACTAGCTCATTGATCAGAGATGGTTATGTTTCCTAGCCATAGACATGAGTTGTCATTTGATCAACAAGATCACATCATTAGGAGAATGATGTGATGGACACGACCCATCCGTTAGCTTAGCAACTTGATCGTTTAGTTTTACTGCTATTGCTTTCTTCATGACTTATACATGTTCCTATGACTATGAGATTATGCAACTCCCAAATACCGAAGGAACACCTTGTGTGCAATCAAACGTCACAACATAACTGGGTGATTATAAAGATGCTCTACAGGTGTCTTCGAGGGTGTTCGTGGTGTTGGCATAGATCAAGAATAGGATTTGTCACTCCGAGTGTCGGAGAGGTATCTCTGGGCCCTCTTGGTAATACACATCATAATAAGCCTTGTAAGCAAATGACTAATGAGTTAGTCACGAGATGATGTATTACGGAACAAGTAAAGAGACTAGCCGGTAATGAGATTAACTATGTATAGTTATACCGACGATCGAATCTCGGGCAAGTAACATACCGATGACAAAGGGAACAACGTATGTAGTTATGCGGTTCGACCGATAAAGATCTTCGTAGAATATGTAGGAGCCAATATGGGCATCCAGGTTCCGCTATTGGTTATTGACTGGAGAGATGTCTCGGTCATGTCTACATAGTTCTCGAACCCGTAGGGTCCCCACACTTAAACGTTCGTTGACGATATAGTATTTAATGAGTCATGTATGTTGGTGACCAAATGTTATTCGCAGTCCCGGATGTGATCAAGGACATGACGAGGAACTCCAGAATGGTCCGGAGATAAAGATTGATATATGGGATAATAGTGTTTGACCTACAGAAGGGTTCCGGAATTCACCGGAAGGGGTTCCGGATGTTTCCCGAAATGTTTGGGTACGAAAACACTTTATTTGGGCCAAAGGGGAAAGCCCACAAGGTTTTTGGAAAGCGCAAAAGGAAGTTTTGCGGAGTCTAGGGGCCAGACGCCAGGGTCCCTGGCATCTGGGTCCAGACGCCGGGAACCCTGGCGTCTGTCCCAGGAGTCAGAGAAGGACTCTTGACTTTCGAGTGAAACCGACTTTGTGAAGGCTTTTACTCCTAGTTTCGACCCCAAGGCTCAACATATAAATAGAGGGGTAAGGCTAGCACCTGAGACATATCAAGATACACCAAGCCGTGTGCCGGCAACCCCGACCCTCTAGTTTATCCTCCTTCTAGTTTCTGCAGTGTTTGGTGAAGCCCTGCAGAGATTGTTCTTCATCAACAACCGTCACCACACCGTCATGCTGCCGGAACTCATTTACTACTTCGTCCGTCTTGCTGGATCAAGAAGGCGAGGACGTCATCGAGCTGAACGTGTTCTGAATGCGGAGGTGCCGTACGTTCGGTACTAGATCGGGACGGATCATGAAGGTGTACGACTACATCAACCGCGTTGATAAATGCTTCTGCTTTCGGTCTACGAGGGTACGTAGACATACTTTCCCCTCTCGTTGCTATGCATCTAGTAGATAGATCTTGCCTGATCGTTGGATTTTTTTTAAATACTACGTTCCCCAACAGTGGCATCATGAGCCAGGTCTATGCGTAGATGATATGCACGAGTAGAACACAATGAGTTGTGGGCGATAATAGTCATACTGCTTACCAGCATGTCATACTTTAATTCGACGGTATTGTGAGATGAAGCAGCCCAGACCGACATTACACGTACGCTTACGCGAGACTGGTTTCACCGGTACGAGCACTCGTTGCTTAAAGGTGACTGGCGGGTGTCTGTCTCTCTCACTTTAGTTAATCGAGTATGGCTACGCCCGGTCCTTGTGAAGGTTAAAACTCAAGATGGCAACGGGGCCCCGAAACCCGCGTCCCCACGGGTTTTTACCCTATTAGGGGACGGGGATGGACACCTTTTCATCCCCGGGGGGCTGTTATTGGGCACATTACAAAACCCGACACATTTCGTGGGTTTACACCTGTTTCAATAGTCCCCGAACCTGAAACCCGGCAAAACCCGTCTAAATACACATTCAGCACAAGTGGTAGAGTTCTAAGTGACCACCGTAGTCATCTTACCCCCGAAATCTTAGAGGCCTTGATGTGTTCATCTTTGTTGCCGAAATGTGATCATCTTTGTTGCTGAAATGTGGTATCATGTTGCTGAAATACACTCTATATAGGTGTTGAACCATCTACTATTGTTTTTTGTTGAAATTTTCTCAAGTTATGCTGCTAAAATGTGCTTGTTTTGATGCTGAAATGTTATTCTTTGTTGCCACTGTGTTTGTTTAAATATTTTGATTTTCTCGTGGGTTCCCCGTGGCTTCCCCGAAACCCGATCGGTTTAGGGGACGGGCGAAAAACTTGCCCCCCCCCCCCCCGCATGGTGATGGTGATGGGGACGGGTTTACAATTTTCTCATGGGGGTGGGTTTGGGAAGGCAAAACCCGATGGGTTTCGTCCCCGTTGCCATCTTGAGTTAAAACAACACATACTTGACGAAAAATCGTTGTGGTTTTTGCGTAGGTAAGAACAGTTCTTGCTAAGCCCGTAGCAGCCACGTAAAACTTGCAACAACAAAGTATAGGACGTCTAACTTATTTTTGCAGGGCATGTTGTGATGTGATATGGTCAAGACATGATGAGTTATACGTTATTATATGAGATGATCATGTTTTGTAAAGTTATCGGCAACTGGCAGGAGCCATATGGTTGTCGCTTTGTTGTATGAAATACAATCGCCATGTAATTGCTTTACTTTATCACTAAGCGGTAGCGATAGTCGTGGACGCAATAGTTGGCGAGACGACAATGATGCTACGATGGAGATCAAGGTGTCGAGCCGGTGACGATGGTGATCATGACGGTGCCTTGGAGATGGAGATCAAAAGCACAAGATGATGATGGCCATATCATGTCACATATTTTGATTGCATGTGATGTTTATCTTATTATGCTTCTTATCTTGCTTAGTACGACGGTAGCATTATAAGATGGAGAGGCGATTTCCTATGCATGGTGGTAGCTACGCACGCATGGTGGCAACTACACACTCTTTGTTATAAGTTCTTTTTTCGATATATGAGGTGTCGGGTTTCTTATGGCATTGGAACAAGTGAATTTTCGTTATATAGAAATGACTTTTTCTCACTTCTCTTTGTCTTTTTATTATTGTTTGGACACAAGTGCCTTTTTGTTGTGTAGAAAGGGGCTGTACTCACTTCTCTCATTCATTTTGCTTGCCTTTTTGGCATAATTGCGTGTTTGCTTGCCTAGCTAGTTCAAAGTCACGATACTTTCGTTATAGAGTTATTTTGTATAGTCCAAAATAATTTATCAAAATAATTAGAGATAAACATTGGGGTCGTGCGTTGCTACCACCATGGGTAGCAAATTATTTCTGTTATAAGATGATCCCTTACAAAATTTCAAGGTACAAGTGTTCTCCCTGAGTATGCACCGTTGCGAAAGTTCATCGTGCCGAGACACCACATGATGATCGGGTGTGATAAGCTCTAGTTCACATACAACGGGTGCAAGCCAGTTTTGCACACGCAGAATACTCGGGTTAAACTTGACGAGCCTAGCATTTGCAGATATGGCCTCGGAACACTGGAGACCGAAAGGTCGAGCGTGAATCATATAGTAGATATGATCAACATAAGATGTTCACCATTGAAAACTACTCCATCTCACGTGATGATCGGACATGGTTTAGTTGATATGGATCACGTGATCACTTAGATGATTAGAGGGATGTCTATCTAAGTGGGAGTTCTTTAGTAATATGATTAATTAAACTTTAATTTATCATGAACTTAGTACCTGATAGTATTTTGCATGTCTATGTTGTTTTAGATAGATGGCTCGCGCTGTTGTTCCGTTAAATATCAATGTGTTCCTAGAGAAAGCTAAGTTGAAAGATGATGGTAGCAATTACACGGACTGGGTCCGTAACTTGAGGATTATCCTCATTGCTGCACAGAAGAATTATGTCCTTGAAGCACCGCTAGGTGACAAGCCCCATCCCGCTAATGTAGACGCTTTGAACGTCTCGCAAACGCGGTGTGATGACTACACGATAGTTCAGTGTGCCATGCTTTACGGCTTGGAACCGGGACTTCAACGACGTTTTGAACGTCATGGAGCATATGAGATGTTCCAGGAGTTGAAGTTAATATTTCAAGAAAATGCCCGGATTGAGAAATATGAGATTTCCAATAAGTTCTACAGCTGCAAGATGGATAAGAATAGTTCTATCAGTGAACACTTGTTCAGAATGTCTGGGTATTACAATCATATGACTCAACTTGGACGCAAAGTTGATGAAGATAGTGTTATTGATAGAGTTCTTCAATCACTACCACCAAGCTATAAAGGCTTCGTGATGAACTATAACATGCAAGGGATGCACAAGACAATTCCCGAGCTCTTCGCTATGCTCAAAGCTGCGGAGGTAGAAATCAAAAAGGAGCATCAAGTGTTGATGGTTAACAAGACCACTAGTTTGAAGAAATAGGGCAAGGGAAAGAAGGGGAACTTCAAAAAGAATAGCAAGACAGTTGCTACTCCCACGAAGAAACCCAAGTCTGGAGCAAAGCCTGAAACTGAGTGCTTCTACTGTAAAGGGACTGGACACGGGAAGCGGAACTGCCCCAAGTATTTGGCGGATAAGAAGGATGGCAAAGTGAATAAAGGTATATGTGATATACATGTTATTGATGTGTACCTTATTAATGCTCGTAGTAGTACCTGGGTATTTGATACCGGTTCGGTCGCTAATATTTGTAACTCGAAACAGGGACTACTGATTAAATGAAGATTGGCTAATGACGAGGTGACGATGCGCGTGGGAAATGTTCCAGAGTCGATGTGATCGCCATCGGCACGCTGATACGTCCAAAACGTATCTATAATTTCTGCTTGCTCCATGCCTCTTTTGGGTGATATTGCTATGATATTTATACACTTCCATGCACTTTTGATCATATTTGGACTAACCTACTAACTCAGTGCACCCCAGTGCCAGTTTCTGTTTTCTGCTGTTTTTGTATTTCAGGTTTTCCCATTACGAGAACTGCTAGAAAAATTCCGGAAAAATTATATAAAAAATCAGCGTTCCAGAAGCTTCCCAGCAGCCAAAGTACAGCCGGAGGGGGGCCACCAGGGCTCCAGGCGCCCTGGTGGCGCGGCACCCCTGGCCGCGCCGGGGGGGCGCCTGGGCCCCCCGGGCCTCCGCTGATGCCCCCCTTTGGCATATATTTATATCGTGTCCCGAAACCCTCGAGACGGGAACCCTTTTTCGCGATCTCATCTCTGTTCCGCCGCCGCCGCGCTTCCAAGATCGGGAGCACCAGGAGAACTCTTCCCGGCACCCTGCCGGAGGGGAGGATCACCACCGGGAGCCTATCCACCACCATGGACGCCTCCCGGATGAGTTGTGAGTAGTCTCCCTTGGACCATGGGTCCATGACCAGTAGCTATGTGATGTTCTCCTCCCGTTCTTGTGCTTCACTAATTAGTCCTCGTGAGCTGCCCTACATTATCGAGGCACATATGTAATCCTTATGCTCATGCTATGTTGAGTTTGCTGGGATCCGATGGATTGTGAGATTATGTTCAGATTGTGTTTGAGTAATATATTTGATCTACCTCTTTTATATTTATGTTCGTAAGTAATTCTTGCATGTTCTCCGTTGTTATTTATTGCTTTGGCCAAGTAGTAGGTAGTGAATCCAAGAGGGAACGTTATGCTTGATTGTGGGTTCATGCCCCTCGATGACTAGCTTGAGTGACAGAAACATGAGTCTAGGGGATGTGCTGTTGCCACAAGGGGGAAAACAACGGTGCTTGTGCCCGCGGGTGCAAGGATTGTTTACTTTACGCAAAGTTCTTTTAATGCAGTTGTCTGTTGCTTCGAGTTTACACTATGGGTGGGACTCGCAACTTAATACCAGCGAGATGTTCTGGATAGATATCTCAAGGTGGATGATTAGTAGTAGATGTAGATGGATTTCGGTCTACTTGCCTTGGCGTACCGCCCATGCTTTGAACCTCTACCTTTCTTGCAACATAGTTAGCATTGGTTTGCGCACTAATTATGTCAATTGCCCAGCTGTAATTCGTTTACCTCACATAGCTGTTTTATCGTCTTTTGGGAGAGAGACATCACTAGTGAACATCATGGGACCCCGGTCCATATTACCATCACTGATCACATCCGCTATTTACTTTACGCTTTTACTTACTATTGCAGCATTACCTATCACTATTATCACTTGCGTTTGATCCTTTGTAAACTACAAGGCCGGAGAGATTGACAACCTCTCTGTACTCGTTGGGAGCAAAGTTATTTGTATCTGTGTGCAGCTCCACGTTGATTGCTAATATCTGGCGCCGTTAGCAGTTGACACCTTCTTGTTGAAACTGGGAGTCTCAGGGAAATCGATCCTTGGTATCTTTGCCAAGGGAAAACTTCAGCTACACTGCATCTCAAACCTTCCACTTGGGGTAACCAACGAGGGGCGAGAAGCCATCAAGCAAAGTTTTCTGGCGCCGTTGCCGGGGACTCCACTCTTCAGGATAGGGGAGTTGCACGCTATCTTTTACCTTTGCTTTTTAGTCTTGTTAGTTTACCTTTCAGTTTTTGCTTTAGTGTCTTCTATCAAAAATTACCAAAAATTTTATTTGCTTTTCTGCTAGTAGTCCTTTCTGTTTAGTCAAGCATGTTAGGATTTGGTGCTTTGAGGGAATCTGAAGTCCTAGATTTCCATCAAAAGGATGGAGAAAATATGAAGAAGGGAAGAATAAGAGACGTGCCAGTTAAATTCCTTAAAGGGATTACAATGGTCGATTTCTTCATCATGGAGCCAAACCAAGGAAATATAGTGCTTGAAAGGGACTTCCTCCGAGCGGTAAAAGGCTTCATCGATATAGGTAAGGGACAAATCCGCTTACGTGGGAAGGCAAAAGGTGTGTACCCCTTTCCTAGAAGGAACAAGAGTGAACTTGTTGAGGAACCATTTGAAGCAATTTATAACTCCGATTATTATGATGGTTATTGATTCCTCTATGCATTATGCCTAGCTTAAAGGCATAAAAGAAAGCGCTTTTGGGAGGCAGCCCACATGAATAAAATTTTATTTTGCTTTTGTTGTGTCTTGATGTTGTTTACTATAGTAGCATCATCATTGTATCTTTTCTTTTCAATTTTGTGCCAAGTGTAGCCTCTGATTGCAAGAAAGTTCAAAAGTTGTGACGTGCTGTCCAGGAAACAGATTCTGTCCTTGGATAGAAAAATTCGTATAAAATCACCAGTCATCTTTTTGGTCAGAATTTTTTCGACAGCATGCTCTATACAATTGTCTTTCGTGCGTCTGTTTTGAGTTTTTTTATTAGAGTTGCAGAAGTGCCCCGAAAAAATTATTTACTACCTGCTGTTCTGTTTTTCATAGATTCTGTCCTGTTTTGCCTTTCCTTCATTTTGCAAACCTAGAGCTTGCTTTTTCTTTGCAAAAACCTTTTGGCAATATTGAGAAACAGTAGACCTTCAAGAATATCTTTATTTCCAGCAAGGAATAATTATTTTATTATGGGTACTAACCTCGCTAATTAGATTATGATGAGTTATGTATGAAGGGAGTTTTCAAGTGTGCGAGGGAAGATGATAAAAAGATTCAGGAGTGTCAAGCACTCAAGCTTGGGGATGCCCCCATGCACCCCCAAGAAATATTCAAGGAGACTCAAGCGTCTAAGCTTGGGGATGCCCCCGTGCATCCCCTTCTCCATCAACATTATCAGTTCGTCTTTCGTTCCACTATATTTTTATCACTTCATGTGTTATGTGCTATGCTTGGAGTGTCTTGCTTTTAGTTTTCCTTTTTAGTTTTCTTTAGCTTTTCATAACGAGTCGGAACTCAGCTTTCTTTATGTGGGAGAGAAACACGCTCCACTTCTACCTAGAACATAACATAGAATTTTCATGTCTATCTTTGCTGTGTGTGTTCTCTGTCTTTCAATAGCTACTATCATGCTTAGCTCTTAGTTTTCATGCTTATCTTTTTAAAGAGCTTTTGTTTAGTTGGTTGCTTGAACTCTCTTTATTTATCATGATTATCTTATTAAGAGAGTTTGCTTCCGTTGCATTGGTTGGTATGTTTATGATAAAGATGCTACGTGCATAATGGCGCTTAGTAGTTCATGTTTTCTTATGGTTAGTCTCAAATAGATGGGGGGTTCCCAATGTGTTATTGGAGTACCAACATGATTTGTTTGCCTATGATGTGGTATGGTTTAGTAATATCTTCCTTCGAGAATTTATTTTGATTGACTTGGCGTATGCTCACGCATATTTAAGACTGTAAAGAAAGTCTGTCAAGCCTTGATGATCTTTTGTTTCTGAGTAGCGATATAACTTCCATGCCTGATTCAATGTTGCTTTGTCGCTCTGCATGATTATGACCGTCATTGCTCTCTTAGTTGGTCGCTCCCAGTCTTTTGCTAACCTCCACCTGTACTAAGCGGACTGACTGCTTGTGCATCCAAAGTCTTTTAAACCAGTTATGCCATATGAGTCCACCATACCTTCCTACATGGTATTTACCTGCCATTCCTAACAAAGACTTTCATGTACCATCTCAAAATTATTCAAAAAAATGCATTCCTATTTTGTGCCTCTGTTTTAAGTCCATGAGGAAGTAGTAGTTAATTCATGATCTTTTTAAGTTGGACAAGCTTCACCCCGGGATTGCATGTCTAATGTGCAAACCCATAACACGAGAAGGAACTGGCATTGAGTGCGCCCGGCTCAAAATTAATATAACAAACAAACCCTCCTTCACGCTTTGTTCATGAGAAATCAGAAAACTTTGGCAGTGATAAACAAAGGAGATTAAGAGGATGTGATCGTCCTCATTCGGGAGCCGTTCCTCGAAACTTGTCCATCTCAAGAAGTGATTGAGTTGTCTGCTAGCATTCGTTGACGAAACATGCATGATCTAAGAAGAAAAAAATATTATTACCTCTGTTTTTTAAACCAAGAGCTCTGGTACATGCTTTGTCTTTGTTTCCGACTACAGGTTTTCAACCTTGCCAACAAAAGCCACGGTTCGAGAGTCTCCACCTTCTTTTAAAAGCACCAACTACTGAGAGCATGATTGTCATTCTGAGTGTAATGTGCATTGTCCCAAAGTAGCATTGTCTTTTACATGATTGTGATATCGTTTATTTTGAAATCATTGTATCTAGTCATCACTTAAACCTTGGAGGTGCCCATGCATTTATGTTTTGCTTCACTAAAGGGGGCAAGCGAGATATTACTTTATCATATTTGCACACCACGCTCATTACAAATCTTTTTGATGTTTCAGTATCATATTGTAAAACTTTCAGTTCTTTGTGATTTTCTCATGAGGCAACTTAATTACTACAGATTCATTGTCTCAGTAAGCTTTTGTCATATGACTATGAAAAGGTCCTATATGGTTAATAGCATGTCACCACAGAAATTATTCTTGTTATCATTTACCTACTCGAGGACGAGCAGGAATTAAGCTTGGGGATGTTGATACGTCCAAAACGTATCTATAATTTCTGCTTGCTCCATGCCTCTTTTGGGTGATATTGCTATGATATTTATACACTTCCATACACTTTTGATCATATTTGGACTAACCTACTAACTCAGTGCACCCCAATGCCAGTTTCTGTTTTCTGCTGTTTTTGTATTTCAGGTTTTCCCATTACGAGAACTGCCAGAAAAATTCCGGAAAAATTATATAAAAAATCAGCGTTCCAGAAGCTTCCCAGCAGCCAAAGTACAGCCGGAGGGGGGCCACCAGGGCTCCAGGCGCCCTGGTGGCGCGGCCCCCCCTGGCCGCGCCGGGGGGGCGCCTGGGCCCCCCGGGCCTCCGCTGATGCCCCCCTTTGGCATATATTTATATCGTGTCCCGAAACCCTCGAGACGGGAACCCTTTTTCGCTATCTCATCTCTGTTCCGCCGCCACCGCGCTTCCAAGATCGGGAGCACCAGGAGAACTCTTCCCGGCACCCTACCGAAGGGGAGGATCACCACCGGGAGCCTCTCCACCACCATGGACGCCTCCCGGATGAGTTGTGAGTAGTCTCCCTTGGACCATGGGTCCATGACCGGTAGCTATGTGATGTTCTCCTCCCGTTCTTGTGCTTCACTAATTAGTCCTCGTGAGCTGCCCTACATTATCGAGGCACATATGTAATCCTTATGCTGTTGCTATGTTGAGTTTGCTGGGATCCGATGGATTGTGAGATTATGTTCAGATTGTGTTTGAGTAATATATTTGATCTACCTCTTTTATATTTATGTTCGTAAGTAATTCTTGCATGTTCTCCGTTGTTATTTATTGCTTTGGCCAAGTAGTAGGTAGTGACTCCAAGAGGGAACGTTATGCTTGATTGTGGGTTCATGCCCCTCGATGACTAGCTTGAGTGACAGAAACATGAGTCTAGGGGATGTGCTGTTGCCACAAGGGGGAAAACAACGGTGCTTGTGCCCGCGGGTGCAAGGATTGTTTACTTTACGCAAAGTTCTTTTAATGCAGTTGTCTGTTGCTTTGAGTTTACACTATGGGTGGGACTCGCAACTTAATACCAGCGAGATGTTCTGGATAGATATCTCAAGGTGGATGATTAGTAGTAGATGCAGATGGATTTCGGTCTACTTGCCTTGGCGTACCGCCCATGCTTTGAACCTCTACCTTTCTTGCAACATAGTTAGCATTGGTTTGCGCACATAATTCTGTCAATTGCCCAGCTGTAATTCGTTTACCTCACATAGCTGTTTTATCGTCTTTTGGGAGAGAGACATCACTAGTGAACATCATGGGACCCCGGTCCATATTACCATCACTGATCACATCCGCTATTTACTTTACGCTTTTACTTACTATTGCAGCATTACCTATCACTATTATCACTTGCGTTTGATCCTTTGTAAACTACAAGGCCGGAGAGATTGACAACCTCTCTGTACTCGTTGGGAGTAAAGTTATTTGTATCTGTGTGCAGCTCCACGTTGATTGCTAATATCTGGCGCCGTTAGCAGTTGACACCTTCTTGTTGAAACTGGGAGTCTCAGGGAAATCGATCCTTGGTATCTTTGCCAAGGGAAAACTTCCGCTACACTGCATCTCAAACCTTCCACTTGGGGTAACCAACGAGGGGCGAGAAGCCATCACACGCTACCTCTACATCTACCTTCGGGATTAGTTTTAGACCTGAATAATTGTTATTTGGTGCCAGCGTTAAGCATGAACATTATATCCGGATCTTGTTTATTGCGAGACGGTTATTCATTTAAATCTGAGAATAATGGTTGTTCTATTTATATGAGTAATATCTTTTATGGTCATGCACCCTTTAAGAGTGGTCTATTCTTGTTGGATCTCGATCGTAGTGATACACATATTCATAATATTGAAGCCAAAAGATGTAAGGTTAATAATGATAGTGCAACTTATTTGTGGCACTGCCGTTTAGGTCATATTGGTATAAATCACATGAAGAAACTCCATAGTGATGGACTTTTGGAATCACTTGATTATGAATCACTTGGTGCTTGCGAACCATACCTCATGGGCAAGATGACTAAAACTCCGTTCTCCGGAACAATGGAGCGAGCAACAGATTTGTAGGAAATCATACATACTGATGTATGTGGATCGATGAGTATTGAAGCTCGCGGCGGGTATCGTTATTTTCTAACCTTCACTGATGATTTGAGCAGATATGGGTATATCTACTTGATGAAACACAAGTCTGAAACATTTGAAAAGTTCAAAGAATTTCATAGTGAAGTAGAAAATCATCGTAACAAGAAAATAAAGTTTCTACGATCTGATCGTGGAGGTGAATATTTGAGTTACGAGTTTTGTCTTCATTTGACACAATGTGTAATAGTTTCACAACTCATGCCACCCGGAACACCACATCGTAATGGTGTGTCCGAACGTCGTAATCGGACTTGATTAGATATGGTGTGATCTATGATGTCTCTTACCGATTTACCACTATTGTTTTGGGGTTATGCTTTAGAGACAGTTGCGTTCACGTTAAATAGGGCACCATCTAAATCCATTGAGACGACACCTTATGAACTGTGGTTTGGCAAGAAACCAAAGTTGTCGTTTCTTAAAGTTTGGGGCTGCGATGCTTATGTGAAAAAGCTTCAACCTGATAAGCTCGAACCCAAGTCGAAGAAATATGTCTTCATAGGATACCCAAAGGAGACAGTTGGGTACACCTTCTATCACAGATCCGAAGGCAAAATATTCGTTGCTAAGAATGGATCCTTTCTAGAGAAGGAGTTTCTCTCGAAAGAAGTGAGTGGGAGGAAAGTGGAACTTGATGAGGTAATTATACCTTCTCCCGAATAGGAAAGTAGTACATCACACAAACTAATTCCAGTGATTCCTACACCAATTAGTGAGAAAGCTAATGATGATGATCATGAAACTTCGGATCAAGTTACTGCTGAACTTCGTAGATCAACCAGAGTACGGTCCGCACCAGAGTGGTACGGCAACCCGGTTCTGGAAGTCATGTTATTGGACCATGATGAACCTATGAACTATGAGGAAGCGATGATGAGCCCAGATTCCGTAAAATGGCTTGAGGCCATGAAATCTGACATGGGATCCATGTATGAGAACAAAGTATGGACTTTGGTTGACTTGACCGATGATCGGCAAGCCATCGAAAATAAATGGATCTTCAAGAGGAAGACCGACGCTGATGGTAATGTTACTGTTTACAAAGCTCGACTTATTGCGAAAGGTTTTCGACAAGTTCAAGGAGTTGACTACAATGAGACTTTCTCACCCGTAGCGATGCTTAAGTCTGTCCGAATCATGTTAGCAATTGCTGCATTTTATGATTATGATATCTGGCAAATGGATGTCAAAACTGCATTCCTAAATGGATATCTCAAAGAGGAGTTGTATATGATGCAACGAGAAGGTTTTGTCGATCCTAAAGGTGCTAACAAAGTGTGCAAGCTCTAGTGATCCATCTATGGACTGGTGCAAGCATCTCGGGGTTGGAATATACGCTTTGATGAGGTGATCAAAGCATATGGTTTTATACAGACTTTTGGAGAAGCCTGTATTTACAAGAAAGTGAGTGGGAGCTCTGTAGCATTTCTGATATTATATGTGGATGACATATTATTGATTGGAAATGATATAGAATTTTTGGATGGCATAAAAGGATACTTGAATAAGAATTTTTCAATGAAAGACCTCGGTGAAGCTGCTTACATATCACGCATCAAGATCTATAGATATAGATCAAGACGCTTAATTGGACTTTCACAAAGCACATACCTTGATAAAGTTTTGAAGAAGTTCAAAATGGATCAGTCAAAGAAAGGGTTCTTACCCGTGTTACAAGGTGTGAAGTTGAGTCAGACTCAATGCCAGACCACTGCATAAGATAGAGAGAAAATGAAAGTCATTCCCTATGCCTCAGCCATAGGATCAATCATGTATGCAATGCTGTGTACCAGACCTGATGTGTGCCTTGTTATAAGTTTAGTAGGGAGGTACCAAAGTAATCCAGGGGTGGATCACTGGACAGCGGTCAAGAACATCCTGAAGTACCTGAAAAGGACAAAGGATATGTTTCTCGTTTATGGAGGTGACAAAGACCTCGTCGTAAACGGTTACGTCGATTCAAGCTTTGACACTGATCCGGATGACTCTAAGTCACAAACCGGATATGTATTTTTATTGAACGGTGCAGCTGTCAGTTGGTGCAGTTCCAAGCAGAGCGTCATGGCGGGATCTACGTGTGAAGTGGAATACATAGCTACTTCGGAAGTAGCAAATGAAGGAGTCTGGATGAAGGAGTTCATATCTGATCTAGGTGTAATACCTAGTGCATCGGGTCTAATGAAAGTCTTTTGTGACAACACTGGAGCAATAGCCTTGGCGAAGGAATCTAGGTTTCACAAGAGAACAAAGCACATCAAAAGACGCTTCAATTCCATCCGCGATCAAGTCAAGGAAGGAGACATAGAAATTTGCAAGATACATACGGATCTGAATGTCGCAGACCCGTTGACTAAGCCTCTTCCACGGGCAAAACATGATCAACACCAAGACTCCATGGGTGTTAGAATCATTACTTTGTAATCTAGATTATTGACTCTAGTTCAAGTGGGAGACTGAAGGAAATATGCCCTAGAGGCAATAATAAAGATGTTATTTGTATTTCCTTATATCATGATGAATGTCTTTTATTCATGCTAGAATTGTATTAACCGGAAACTTAGTACATGTGTGAATACATAGACAAAACAGAATGTCCCTAGTATGCCTCTACTAGACTAGCTCATTGATCAGAGATGGTTATGTTTCCTAGCCATAGACATGAGTTGTCATTTGATTAATAAGATCACATCATTAGGAGAATGATGTGATGGACAAGACCCATCCGTTAGCTTAGCAACTTGTTCGTTTAGTTTTACTTCTATTGCTTTCTTCATGACTTATACATGTTCCTATGACTATGAGATTATGCTACTCCCGAATACCGGAGGAACACCTTGTGTGCTATCAAACGTCACAACGTAACTGGGTGATTATAAAGATGCTCTACAGGTGTCTCCGAAGATGTTCGTGGTGTTGGCATAGATCAGGAATAGGATTTGTCACTCCGAGTGTCGGAGAGGTATCTCTGGGCCCTCTCAGTAATACACATCATAATAAGCCTTGCAAGCAAATGACTAATGAATTAGTCACGAGATGATGTATTACGGAACGAGTAAAGAGACTAGCCGGTAACAAGATTAACTAGGTATAGTGATACCGACGATCGAATCTCGGGCAAGTAACATACCGATGACAAAGGGAACAACGTATGTTGTTATGCGGTTCGACCGATAAATATCTTCGTAGAATATGTAGGAGCCAATATGGGCATCCAGGTTCCGCTATTGGTTATTGACCGGAGAGATGTCTCGGTCATGTCTACATAGTTCTCGAACCCGTAGGGTCCGCACGCTTAAACGTTCGTTGACGATATAATGTTTAATGAGTTATGTATGTTGGTGACCGAATGTTATTCGGAGTCCCGGATGTGATCACGGACATAACGAGGAACTCTGGAATGGTCCGGAGATAAAGATTGATATATGGGATAATAGTGTTTGACCTGCGGAAGGGGTTCCGGATGTTTCCCGAAATGTTTGGGTACGAAAACACTTTATTTGGGTCAAAGGGGAAAGCCCACAAGGTTTTTGGAAAGCGTAAAAGGAAGTTTCGCGGAGTCCAGGGGCCAGACATTAGGGTCCATGGCGTCTGGCCCTGGAGTCCGAGAAGGACTCTTGCCTTTCGGGTGAAACCAACTTTGTGAAGGCTTTTACTCCAAGTTTCGACCCCAAGGCTCAACATATAAATAGAGGGGTAGGGCTAGCACCCGAGACACATCAAGATACACCAAGCCGTGTGCCGGCAACCCCGACCCTCTAGTTTATCCTCCGTCTAGTTTCTGTAGTTCTTGGCGAAGCCCTGCAGAGATTGTTCTTCATCAACAACCGTCACAACACCGTCGTGCTGCCAGAACTCATCTACTACTTAGCCCGTCTTGCTGGATCAAGAAGGCGAGGACGTCATCGAGATGAACGTGTGCTGAACGCGGAGGTGTCGTACGTTCGGTACTAGATCAGGACGGATCGTGGAGGTGTACGACTACATCAACCGCGTTGATAAACGCTTCCGCTTTCGCTACGAGGGTACGTAGACATACTTTCCCCTCTCGTTGCTATGCATCTAGTAGATAGATCTTGCCTGATCGTAGGAATTTTTTTGAAATACTACGTTCCCCAACATGGTGATCACGTGACAATGTGGACTCAGGGTTTACAAAGACATGATCATTTTGTCACCTTGTGAGAATAGCAATTTCAAATTCGCACAAAGAAGCTCTCCATAATGTACGAAGCAGATTGCACATGTACTGCCCACCCGCTCACATCTCATATCTCATTTTATTGTACTTGGTCACCATGGGGGTATACTTTCCATTTCATGATTTGACGGGAGAGTTATGCGATGGGCAGCCCTTTACAACTTCCATGTGGCATGAAAAATAATTGAGCATCGATCATGTCTTTCATTCAATTGATGGTCACAAATTCTACCTCACATTCAAACTTGCCACGTGACGATGTGGACTCGGGGTTTACAAAGACATGATTATTCTGAATCACCTTGCAAGAATAGCACTTTCAAAGTCGTGCAGACAAGGTCTCCATGATGTATGAACCACATTGTACATGTGATGCGCACCCGCTCTCGTCGCATATCTCATTTGCTTGTACTTTGTCACACCATTGCGGTTTTCCTTCCATTTCATGAATTCGCGGAAGAGGTTTGTGTTGAACGGACCATTACATTTTCCATGTGTCATGAACAATATTGAGCACATACCATGTCTGATTCCATTCATGATCACAAGTTCGACCTCACACTACTGCAGAATGCTGCTAACGCGACACTACAATCAGAGACCCTACGACAAAACTGTGTGCGATGCTAAAATCGCAAACGGTGTCTTGATAATACTGTAAAAATGATACGAAGTGTTTGTGATGGTGGAGTCATCAAACACGATTAAGAGTACAGTTGCATGTGTGATACGTAGCACACAGTTCATCCATATGAACTGTTTGTAATGAGCCAGAACAATAGAAATGGTCAGCCATATCAAGGTATGTGCGATGTACGGCATAACGTTCAATCGGCTGAACTGTTTGCGATTAAGGAAACACAATAAAAATGATCAGCCCGATCAAGGTGTGTGTGATAGATGACATACGGTTCACTCGGATTAATTGTATGCAATGGGCCAAAACAACAGAAACAGTTAGCCAGATCAAGGTATGTGTCATAGGCGGTTCGTGTAAACAAGATGTGTGTGATACACGGCAAACAGATCACTCGGATGAATTGTTTGCGATGAGAAAAAATAACACAAACGATTACTATAGTTATTTCGTGTGCGATTATGTGTGGAGAAAAAACTTTAAAATGTAAACAAGTTGCTTGCGATGGCTAGGAGTATTCGTGAAAAAATTGAAGTAAAAAATGAACAAGAAACAAAAGGGGAAAAAAGAAAAAGGATCAGACAAGAGAAAAAAAACAGTCGTCAGCTGTCGATCTACGCATTTGGAAAGTGCTACTCGAGGGGGGCGGGGGAGGAGACCTCCTACGTGGCGCGTAGGACGCTGGGAGGAGCGGTAGCGCGCACCCCTTACTCCACCAGCGCGCCCGTATGGGCCGACCCATGTCCAAGCGCTCTATTTTTTTTTTTGTTTCACATTTTCTGTTTGAGTAATTCGCAATTAGAAAGGTTCCAAAACTTAAAAATGTGCATTTAAAAAAATCAGGAAATCATATTATTTTTTCATGCATTTGAGAAATGTTCATTAATTCAAAAAATATTCAAAATTTCAAACAAATGTTCACAAATTAATAATTGTTCACATTTTAAAAAAAACATTAAAGTTAAATCATATTCATGATTTAACAAAACATTTGCAAATTTTAAAAATGTTCAAGGTTAAAGCAATGTTCACGAATTTTAAAAATGTTCACTATTTAAAAAAATCGTTCATGAATGTCAAAAAATGTTCATGATTTAAAATTTATGTTCACAAATTCAAAAATGTTCATGAATTTTCAAATTTTCTTCGAATTAATAAATGTCCACAATTTCAAATTTGTTTTTTTTTCAAATTAAAAAATGTTCACGTTGAAGGAATGTTCATGAATTTTAAAATTTTCACATTTTCTAAAAGTTATTCATGAATTTCAAAAAACAATTATGGACTTTCAGAAAATGTTCATGATTTCATATAATGTTTATGAATTTGTAAAAAATATTTTCATGATTTCAGAAAACTGTTCTTGAATTTAAAATATATTCATGATTTCAAAAAATGTTTACAATTTTAACATATGTTCATGAATTTGAAATATGTTCGCAAATTTAAAAATGAAAAAATAAAATTTAAATAAAACCAAAAACCAAGAAACCATAAAAACAAAGATAAAAGTTACAAGATAAAGAAATAAAATACTGGTGGACCTTGTGTCCCTAATGGCTCGGCCCAGAAGGTGAGCTGTGAGCTGGGGGGTGCGCGTATGGCACTTGGGGCGCCCTATGCGCCATATAGGATCCGCGCCGGGTGATGGGTGCACGCTTGGTCGTCAAGTGACGATCTACGGCAGCAATTGGATTCCCGGCTGGTGAATTAGGCAACCAGACACAACACACAAACATACACCCGCCGCGATAACTGAGCTGGCCCATATAACACTAGCCGCTGAAAAACGCAGTTTCCATGATCCATGATTCAAAGAGGCAGATTTACAGGGTGAAGTACGAGCGCCTTCCGGATTGGTGTGCGGTCTGTGGCCATCTGGGTCATGTTTACAAGGAACATGGGGATGGCATCCACCCCCCGTCGGTGTTGCACTATAAAGATCTGAGAGCTACTTGGAACATGCGTGTTGGTGCTGGCCCTGGAGGAGGAAAAGGGCGCGGACGCAGAGGTGGAAGGCGGGGTGGTCGGTCTGATGGCTGCAACGGCGATGTGCAAACTCATTACAGAGGTGAACAATTCCCTGCCCATGTCGAGGAGGATACTAATGCACTTATGGACGAAGCTGATGCCAATCGCAAAAGATCCAATGAACAGCATATGATAGTCTCTGGAACGTCTTCTGGAGTGAAAGAACTGCTAGCTTTACCAGCTTCAGAAGTGCCGGCAAGCCCATCCTCCAAACAGGACCAGAAGAGATCTCGAGTGACAGCGGATAAGAACAACTCAAAAAAGGGTGCAGCCCCTGAAAAACATATTGATGCAAAATCGGCGACCTCCCGCATGGAGGATCACCGGGCACAATGAATCTTTTATGCTGGAATTGTCGTGGTGCGGGCAAAGCTGCGACAATTCATGAGCTTCGTGATCTAACGAAGCAATTTGCCCCGGTCGTGCTATGCATAGTGGAAACACAGATTTCGAAGGCACGTGTCGAGAGTCTGGCTGATACTTTAGGTTTTTCAAATTCTTATGTTGTTGGTAGCGTCCTAGGTTTGTTTTGAAATGATGCAATAAAGATTGAAGTTTTTGGTTATTCTGAGTAACATATTGATGCTACTGTCTCATCCTCTAGCTGGGAGGACTGGAGACTTACATGTGTATATGGTGAAGCTCAGGTGGGAGAGAGATATAGAACTTGGGATACTCTGAAATCCCTTGTAACAGCGAGCAGTTTACCTTGGTTATGCATAGGCGATTTTAACGAAGTACTGCACCCTCATGAACATGTCGGTGCGGGACAAAGGAGAAACACTCAAATAGCAGGCTTTCGGGAAGCTATGGATGTGTGTGCACTTGCGGATATAGGGTACCAGGGGAAACCTTGGACCTTTGAGAAGAAAACAATAGGTGGAGCTTACTGTCGTGTTCGTCTTGATCGGGCCATGGCGAGTGCTGAGTGGATGGCCCTGTTCCCTCATGCTAAATTGTCACACGAGACGGGCGCATCATCTGATCACTACCCAATCCGCCTTCAACTGGAACCCAGAGACAATGCAGTTGTAGGAAAGAAACCTTTCAGATACGAGCTCTATTGGGAACGCCATGCAGAGTTCAAAGACTCCTTCGTAGGCATGTGGACAGAAGGAGCAGGAGCTCAGTCGGTGTATGAGTTAAATAAAAAATTGGCGGACCTATCAGTTTCGCTCACTCAGTGGAGTGGAGCCACTATAGGCCAAGTCTCAAAGCAGATTAAGGTAATGAAGAGGGAACTGGAGAAATTGCAGAATGACCCTCAGAGAAATGCTCCTTCACATGCAGAGTTAAAAACTATAGAGAAGCTAATTGAGCTTTATCATATGGAAGAGATCTTATTGAGGCAGCGTTCACGAGTTGATTGGCTGACGGATGGGGATAAAAATACGAAGTATTTCCAACGGCGTGCAAGTATGATACGGAGGAAAAATTTAATAAAAGCACTTCAAAGGAATGATGGTACTATGACCCAAGATCCGAACGAGATGGCAGCAATGACGAACACCTTTTATCAATATATGTTTACGTCCGAAGGCACTTCGGGCATGGAGGCTGTCCTCGAATCTGTTCCAGCAAAAGTTACACCAGACATGAACGCCATGTTAACCTCTCCTTTCAATGGGGAGGAGATAAAGCGAGCTCTTTTCCAGATGTTTCCAACGAAGGCACCAGGGCCGGACGGATACCCTGCCCACTTTTTCCAAAGGCACTGGGAGATATGCGGTAATGAGGTAACAAAAGTTGTTCTTCGTATTTTGCAGGGAGAAGAGAGCCCGGAGATGATAAACGAAACTATTCTAGTCCTCATCCCTAAGGTAAAGGATCCCACCCTGCTAAGTCAATTCACGCCCATAAGTCTTTGTAACGTATTGTACATGATTGCCTCGAAAGTCCTTTCAAACAGGCTGAAACAAATTTTACCAGACATTATATCCGAAGAGCAGTCGACCTTTGTTCCAGGGAGGCTTATAACAGACAATATTATTACCGCTTATGAATGTCTGCATTTTATGAAGAGACACAAAGCTCAACGTAACCGTTTTTGTGCCGTTAAAATGGATATGATGAAGGCATATGATAGAGTTGAATGGGAATACTTGGAGGCAATAATGTTGAAACTAGGCTTTGCGCCATCATGGGTTTCTTTGATTATGAGCATGGTGAACTCAGTAACATTTACAGTGCTCTTTAATGGTGCTAAGTTGGAAATATTTAAGCCATCTAGGGGAATCCGTCAGGATGATCCTATTTCTCCATACCTATTTTTGCTTGCAGCGGAGGGCCTTTCGTGCCTCTTAAAAACAACCAATGAATCATCGCACCTCAGTGGAATACGAGTGTCCTCATCGGCTCCGCCGGTTAGCCACTTGTTATTTGCGGATGATAGCCTGCTGTTTGTAAATGCTAGTGTTGATGGAGCAAATGAGCTATCCTCTTTGATGGAGAGTTATTGCAATGCATCTGGGCAAAGGATCAATCTATCAAAGTCTACAGTATACTTCAGCAAGGGGTGTCCAAATAATCTCAAAGCAGAGGTAAAGCACACTTTGAATATGCTAATGAAACCTTATCTGATAGATACCTCGGCATGCCTACTGGTGTTGGGATTAGCAAAAATGGAGCTTTTAAGTTCCTTAAGGATCGGGTATGGAGCAAAGTAAAAGGGTGGATGGAAAAAATACTCTCTGCTGGAGGGAAGGGAGTTCTTATAAAATCAGTGGCCCAGGCTGTACCCGTTTTCTCTATGTCTTGTTTTAAACTCCCACGGGGACTTTGTGAACATATTAACTCACTCATCCGAAAGTTTTGGTGGGGAAGCAAGGAGGGAAAGAGGAAGGCTAGTTGGGTTTCTTGGAGCACGATGACAAGGCCTAAACAGTGCGGGGGTGTAGGTTTCCGTGATATTGAGCTATTTAACCTTGCACTCTTAGCAAGGCAAGCATGGAGGATATTGATGGAACCAAACTCCTTAAGTGCATGTATTCTTAAATCAAAGTATATCCCTACATGTGATTTCCTGCAAGCTGATTTGGGCTCGGCCCCGTCACATGTATGGCGATCTATACTGGACGGGCGTGACACGCTCACCCAAGGACTGGTGCGGAGGATAGGAGATGGACAAAGTACACTCATATGGCAGCAACATTGGTTACCTAGGCCGCACAATATGCGTCCAATCATGAGTAAAGTCCCAAACCCCCAGCTTGTTCGTGACCTCATCCTTCCAGGGGCGGAATGGGACAGAGAAGCCATTGAAGAAATCTTCATACCAACGGATGCCATTGCAATACAATCGATACCACTATGTACAACACAGATGGATGACTTCTGGTCGTGGGTGCATGAGAAAAACGGTCTATTCTCAGTCCGTTCGGCATACCGGATGCTAGTTGATACAAAACTAAGACGTGAAGCCTGGCTTGAGGGCGGGTCTGATTCATCTAACGAGGAGGGTGAGCAGAAGGCTTGGTCTAAGCTGTGGAAGATTGAGGTTCCATCAAAGATAAAAATCTTCTTGTGGCGTCTAGCCCAACAATCAATTCTGACAGCAGATCTCCTCCACCATAGAAATATGTCTACGGTCTCTTCCTGCGGCCTGTGTGGAGCGGAAGACTCTTGGCAACATTCTCTGCTGCACTGCACGGTTGCGAGATGTGTATGGGCCCTCCAAAGTCCTGACCTTGTGGAAGCTGCTAACAATATCAGGCAACCAGACGCTAAAAGGTGGGTTTTTGAACTCATGGAAGTTCTTCCGTCCAAAGATTTAATCAGGTATTGATCAGTTTATGGGCCATATGGCATGCTCGGCGTAAAGCTCTTCATGAAAGTATCTTTCAGAGCCCACACGCAACACATGGTTTCATCATGAAATATCTGCATGAGCTTGAAGAGTGCAAACTGAAGAAACCTCCAGTGGTGCATACTGCTACGGTGTCTCGATCAAAATGCAAGTGGATTGCACTGCCGAGCGGTATGGCTAAGATCAGAGTGGATGGGGCTGTTGCCAGGTCACTGAATGAAGGTACGTTTAGCGCCGTCTGCAAGAATTCTGAAGGCGTCTACATGGGGTCGTCGGCCATCAGATTCCATGGAGTTACAGACCCGGCTACTCTCGAAGCGCTTGCTTGCAGAGAGGCTCTTGCACTGGCACAAGACCTTGCATTATCGCATATTGTCATAACTTCTGATTGTCAGGGGGTGGTTCACGATATTGGCCAAGGTAACGGAGGAATGTATGCTAGCATCGTCAAGGAAATTAAGGCTACTTCAACGCAATTTCAGCAATGCACCTTCATCTTTGAGGGTCGTGAGACTAATCAAGAGGCACATAGCCTCGCCAAGCATGCTTTTGGACTCGGCTTAGGGCGCCATGTGTGGCTCTTAAACCCTCCAAATTTAAGTTGTATCCCCATGAACATTTTAGTTGAATAAAGCAAGTATGTTTGGACTCAAAAAAATGTGTTTTCCTTATTTTTCATTTATGTTTTCATCTTTTTTCATTTCGTTTTTTTAAAATCCATAATCTTTTTCCTGACAATCAGTGAACGTTTTCAAATTGATGAAAATTCTCAATTTTTGTGAAATTTTAAAACTCACAAACATTTTCAAAATTCTCGAACATTTCCACATCCATATATTTTTTTCAAAGGCATGAAATTTTCTGAAATTCACGAAATTTTGTTTAAACTGATGAGCTTTTTAAATTCCTAACGTTTTTCTAAATTCTTTAACATTTTCTATATCTTGAACTTTTTAATTCACGACCTTTTTTAATTCATGAACTTTGTTTTAAAATCCGCATTTTAAAAATAATTCATGGACTTTTAATAATCCATTAGCATCTAGGATCCGTGAAAAAAATCAATTCGTGAACATTTTCAATTTTTTTTATTATTTTTTTCAAATCCAGGAAGTTTTGAAAATTCTTCTTTTCAAATGTATGATATTTTTTTCAAATCCATGTTTTTTTGTGAAGTCCTAAAAAATTAAATTAATGATTTTTGTGGAAATTCCACTAACTTTGCTTGAAAAGTGAATGGTCTACGGCTTGGTCAACGGGCAAAGTTTATGGGCAACATTTTTCGGTGATCATGCGAGCGGGAGAAAATAAGAATGGTCGAGGAGAGATCGACGGGGGCAGCTGCTGCGGGAGACTGGGTTACAGCCCACGACCAGTGGCGCGTGGAGGAAGTCTCGAAAGGCAGTAAGTCTCATTTCGGTAATAGGACTCGTTTCACATCAGATGGTGTGTTAAAGTGCCAAATCGACTCTACTTTCTCCTAGATTGGAGCAACCTAGAACCACTCAAATATGAAGCCCGTTAGGTGTGTGAACTATGTTGCTTCGATGCTTCCTTCCTTCTCTTTTGACAAAATCCTTTCTTTTTCTTTACCATAGTGGATAATTGCTTGTGCGTTGCACCATCCAATAATGCGAAATGAAATTTTATATTTTGCATGTATCCAATACATGCTTTTATGTGGTATGCACTGATTGGTTTACCAAAGTAAATATTGTTTTATTTGGTAAGTCAATAACATATGAGGCAATTGAGACAGAGATTCTAGGAAAAAATGGTGAAAATAAAATCATAAATGGGAGGGAAATGGCAAAATAGGAAGCTGAAGGGGGAAAACGTGTGAGGTTTGACGAAGGACGAGTGGACGACATAACCTACCGTCTATTTTAAGCAGGAGAGAAAAAAATATGTTCAACCATGCATGAATATACCTCACATATATCCATCATCCACTGTTGCACTAAGATTTGTGTTGTGTTGTCTAGGTTTATTGATTTCAAGTTGTTTTAGGGTGTTACATTTGATTGTTTTGTTATTTCAAAATTTATCATGCTCCCTCCGTTTCATATGTAGTGCATATACATTTCTCCGGAGTCAAACTAAGCAAACTTTTGACCGAGTTTCCAGAGAAAACCATTTACATTTATACAATTACAAACATATACAACATGAAAATATAAATGATGATATATCAATTATGCAGTTGGTATTTTAAATGTACACATTTTGTCAATAAACATGGTCAAAGTTTGTAATATTTGACTTTTGAAAAAAAAAATACGTACCACATTATGGAAGGAGGGAGTAACATTTAATGGTGAACCAACAAATTCAATCTAGGAAATACACTATTTTTGTTGGTACAAAACTAGACAGTATGACACTGAGCTTAGCGTTATGGTGCTCGGCCTCCATGGGCCCCTTTTTTTAACATTCAAAAAATTATATTTTGAAGTTTAAAAAAGTTTTGATTTTCTCGCACAATGATATATGGATGTATATAATACATGTGAAAAAAATGCATTGATTCGCGAGCTACGAAAAATGTGAAAATCATTGGTTTATACACCAAAAATGTAAAAAATTGATGATGATGATGATGAACATTACTAACTATTTTCATAATTACTAGTTCCTTTTTGTAGCTAGCCTGTCAATGCATTTCGTCTTGAAAATTTACACACATGCACTATACATCCATATAATACTGTGTACTCCCACTCACTACTTTAGTGATCTAATATATTTTTTATACTAATTTACAAAGAAGTATGTTTTCAGGATTTTTGAGATATTGAACATTTTTCTTAAGAGAAAAACACAGGTTCCATGAAGCCCGAGCATCAAAAGGCATTTCTGACAGATCACAGTGTCAATTTCAAGGCATGCATGCATAAGTTTGAATTGTAGCCTGAAAGCTGAAACTACGAACCGGGATCAAAATTTCATTTCAAACACAATGATTTCTAGACTTTTAGTACAAGCAAGCTCAACATGTTCTGTCACAATGCATCGCTGCGTTGCACCATCAACTATCCTCCCTAATTATCTGCCTTGACTTTGCTAGAAACGTTCGTCGCTGTTTCCGTCGACGCGCCATGATCCATCTCCTTTCTGAGCTTGCTGACCCTGTCGATGACCGCCTCCACCGTGACATCCACGGCGTCCCTGAGCGTCTCCAGCTTCGACCTCGGGTCCGCGTACACCAGCCGCGGTATCAGCCCGATCACCGTCTCCGTCATCCGCTCTACCACCTCCTGCGGGATCCGCCGGAGCGTCTCCTCGACGCTGCTGGCGTTGCCGCTGCGCACGTCCTCCTCGGAGATGAACACGGAGTAGGAGTCGCGGTCGTCGGGGAGATGCCACCTGTACTGCCTGTACGCGGAGTCCGGATGGAAGAACACCGGCACGCAGCCGGCGAGGATGGCGTCGAACGCCGACCGCCGTGTGTACGTGTCGCCCGGCGGCTGCAGGCAGAAGCGCGCCCCCTGGAAGACGCGCATGAAGGTGCTGGGGATGAGGCAGTTCTTCTCGCTCTTGTGGCACTGCACCAGGTTGCAGAAGCTGGAGGCGCCGCACTCCCGGATGAGGTGGTGCCGGATGGAGTTCGGGTCGCCGGGCCGCTCGCCGCCGGCGAAGGAGAAGAGGAACTCCCGCTTCATGCCGCGCATCCGCTGCTGCCACTGGAGGACGTCCGCGTCCTTCGCCGGGTGGAAGTAGGTCGGGTACGGCACGGCGAAGTCGAAGTCCGTCCACGGCACCTTCTCGACGAACAGCACCGTCATGTTCCACACCGCCGGCAAACGGAGCAGCTTGTTGCCCCACTCCGAGTCGCTGTCCGTCTGCCGCTGGTGGTCCCACGCCGTCCTCCCGGACATGAAGAAGTGGTCGCGCCCGCCCATGGCGCGCCACTCGGGCCGCCGCGTCAGCCAGTCGACGAGCTCGAGCGGCGCGGCGTCCTTGGCCGTGGCGTTGTTGCTCCACAGATTCCGCACGACGTCAAACCCAGCGTAGAACGGCACGAAGACGGCGGCGGCGCGGGAGGAGTCGTTGGTGAGGCACTCGTACTGCCGGATACGGGCGTGGAAGATGACGTCGAGGCCGAAGTGGTCGGTGGCGTACCATCCCTCGTCGCCGAACACGCCGTCCGCGTTGTCCAGGGGCGCGCCGAGGCCGCCGTTGACGAGGTACTGGCACATGTCGATCCACGGGTACCAGTGTTTGCAGTCGGCGAGGATGTCGGTGTTGAGCCGCGGGGGCAGGTCGTGGACGTACAGGTACCGCCCGCGGCACGCGTCCTCCCCGGCGACGCCAACGTCACTGCTCCGGCTCACCTCGGCCCCCGCCTCGGAGGCGATCAGGAGCTTCTTGACCTGGTGCTCCTGGACGGAGGAGGAGCCCGGCTGGGCGCCGTCCTCGCGGCCGGACGCGTGGGCGGCGCTGACGAGCGACGGGTGCGGCGTGCTGACAGACGCCGCCCGGTGGCAGTGGATGATGAGTAGCCACGGCGTGGCCGACAGGACGGCGAGCAAGACGAGGCAAGGTAGCCAGCGGCCGCCGATGCCGTACGCGGCCGTCGTCCTCTCCATGGTCGCGCCCGCGCTCGCTTGCTCTCGTACGTGTCGCTGACGTAGGAGAGGTCGTGGGGAATCTCGAAAGGGAAATTCATTTATGTGCAGATCGATGGCCTCACAGCTCAGACTTGAGAGTTGTCATGAACCAAGTCAATGGAGAAACCCCCATTCTTTTGCTAAAAAAAGAGAAGTGAATGGATCGATAAATATAAGGCGCGAGGAAGTGAAGGAACAGGGGGAACGTGCAGTCGTGCGCAGGCATGTTGTCGTTCGTTCGTACCCGCAGCCTCCTAATCTCGCCCTTATCCTGCTTTTTTGCCTTCTTTACCCGCCCATGTCTGCATTGGCCATCGACGAGCTCAAGTGCCTCATCATGGAGGTGCCCGTCTACCTTCTGCAGACAAGCCCCTGCTTCACAGGCCACGAAAAATAGGAAAACTAATAAACCAAATAAAAACTAAAAATTGTGCAAGGAACTTGGTAAAATGTGTAAAGCTCGAAAACTATGCATTGCGGACATGTAAAAGTGCTAGATTGATAGGATATGAGGGATTTTGGCACTAATATATATTCTAAACAGTGTGCAAAAAATCCACTATCAACTTACCCAAGATTAAAGCTTGCTCGTCCTCGAGCTACAGGGTTGATAAACTAATTGATGTTGTCCATCTAGCTCACTCGATTTTTGCCCAAAGGCGTATCCTTGTTTTCTCTGGAAGCTATAAGCAAGATTGTACCTGTATATAAGGTAGCACATGCTCAGTCAGTTAATATATTGATAACCATACCATTAAAGCTTCGACAAAAATATTCTACACTCCTTGTCAAAATTTAATCTAACATGAAAACAAATACTTGGATCCTTCTATGTAATAACTTATTCATTTATTTTCGTTTTTCTCTTTAAAAGATAAGTACTTCAATACTTCTACTAACAAGATAAGAGGCTTCCACATCTTAAGAGAACCGATTCCTAAGCGACAGAATGTAAACCTCATGGGATAAATGATACGTCTTCAACGTATCTATAATTTTTTATTGTTCCATGCTATTATATTATTGGTTTTGGATGTTTAATGAGCTTTATTATGCACTTTTATATTATTTTTTAGACTAACCTACTAAATCATGGCTTGCTGCAAATTGCTTTTTTTTGCCTATTTCAGTGTTTCGTAGAAAAGGAATATCAAACACAGCCCAACCGGAATGAAACCTTCACAAGGATCATTTTTGGAACAAACACAACACAGAAGACTTGGAGTACACGTCAAGGAAGTCACGAGGTGGCCACGAGGCAGGAGGGCGCGCCCCCCACACTCATGGGCCCCTCGTAGCTCCACCGACATACTTCTTCGTCCTATATATACTCATATACCCTGAAAACATCCGAGAGCACCACGAAACCCTAATTCCACCACCGCAACCTTCTGTACCCGTGAGATCCCATCTTGGGGCCTGTTCCGGAGCTCCGCCGAAGGGGGCATTGATCACGGAGGGCTTCTACATCAACACCATGGCCTCTCCGATGAGTTGTCAGTAGTTTACCACAGACCTTCGGATCCATAGTTATTAGCTAGATGGCTTCTTCTCTCTCTTTGGATCTCAATACAAAGTTCTCCTCGATCTTCTTGGAGATCTACTCGATGTAATTCTTTTTGTGGTGTGTTTGCCGAGATTCGATGAATTGTGGGTTTATGATCAAGATTATCTATGAACAATATTTGATTCTTCTCTGAATTCTTTTATGCATGATTTAAATATATTTGCAAGTCTCTTCGAATTATCAGTTTGGTTTGGCCTACTAGATTGATCTTTCTTGCAATTGGAGAAGTGCTTAGCTTTGAGTTCAATCTTGCGGTATCCTTTCCCAGTGACAGCAGGGGCAGGGGCAGCAAGGCACGTATTGTATTGTTGCCATCGAGGATAAAAAGATGGGGTTTATATCATATTGCATGAGTTTATCCCTCTACATCATGTCATCTTGCTTAATGTGTTATTCTGTTCTTATGAACTTAATACTCTAGATGCATGCTGGATAACGGTCGATGTATGGAGTAATAGTAGTAGATGCAGAATCGTTTCGGTCTACTTGTCACGGACGTGATGCCTTTATACATGATCATGCCTAGATATTCTCATAACTATGCGCTTTTCTATCAATTGCTCGACAGTAATTTGTTCGCCCACCGTAGAATATGCTATCCTAAGAGAAGCCACTAGTGAAACCGATGGCCCCCGGGTCTATCTTCCATCATATTAATCTTCCATCAACTAGTTATCTTTACTATTCTTTTATTTTGCAATATTTATGTCGTGGGGATGAACCCCAGGCAGGCAACGGAAGCCGGATCCTTCTCAAAAACAATGGGGCCAACACCATCCCGCAATCCGCCTCTGACTTGGCCGGGTCGCTCGACCCGGCCGGAACCCACGATCCAGCAAGACTCTCCAGTCCGGCCGGCTCCCGTGATCCGGCCCCAGCGACCCGCTCGAGGGATCCGGATCCGGCACGCCAAGACTTCCTCAACAAGCCAGACCGACCCGTGGCGTGCTCCCCGATCTGGCCACGGGTTCGCTCCCGTCCCATCTCAACCGTACGATGGGACGAGACGCACCTACTGATGACCTAGGCAATAGTGCCTCGCCCATGCCCCTAGTTAGCCGGGGCGTGGCTACAGTGCAATCATCACATCCCATGACGCCGGCACACGGTGACATGACGGAGCACGCCGTACCCGACTCAGTCCGGCCAATCCTTGGCGACCGACAAGATGGCACACAGTGCCCCTCATACCCGGCGGGCCTCGCACCCGAAGAATCCGGCGAGCCCTGTACCCAACGGGGCCCAGCGCCGGCTTCCCGGACAATGACAATCCGGCCCCACGGTCGTGTAACTTTACCATTGTATCCCTGGGGGTTGGCCTATATAAAACCCCCCAGAGCCCTCATGCATGGGGGCGACGTGAACTAGAGAATATGATAGACACACCTCAGGAGAAGCAGCCCAAGCCCTGGCCTGTTTCTTCCTTCCACCACACAGCTCAAGGAGCAACTCTGTACTGGTAAACATCAACCACCTTCGGCAGGATTAAGGGTATTATCTCCCCGGAGAGCCCCAAACCTGGGTATGTCTTGCGCCCCGCGCTCGCTCATGCCAACCCCGCTTCTGGAGTCCACCAGTGCCCTCGAGCCGCCTCCTATCTTTAGCCATCCCTTGGCATCTGCCGTGCGCCCACCACGACAGTTGGCGCCCATCGTGGGGCAGCTCGAGGTCCTGGCCGGGAGCATGCTTCAGACGGGGCCCCGCTCCTACTCCGATGAGCTCGTCGTACTGACGGACGACGTCGTCGACGCCCTCGCCGTCTCCTTCACCGCACTGCGCATCTCCGATGCGCCGGCGGCCGATGAGTACCCCAGCGAGGTACTTGACTTCTCCGACTCCCCCATCACTCCCGGCGGCAGCACTCCCAACGGAGCGATGGATCTCTGCGTAGAGGTCTTCGTCACCGACACCGGTGCCACCTCTTCGTCAAGCGTAGCGAGGAAGGCTGCCGAGGCTGAGGACACGGCGGAACGGGCCGCCTCGCCCGACCCGCTGCGCGCCACTATCTAGCGCCTCCGCGTTCCCATCGGCACCGACATCGACGCCTCCAACATCGCCGAGGCGCGGACCCGCCTCGACGGAGACCGCCAGCGCTTGCTGGACCTCACCTAGTCGCTCGCCGCAATGGAGAGCCGCCTCGCATCCGCTCAGATGGAGCGCGATGCCGCCTACGGTTTCATGCCTGGTGCCGCCGAGCCAAGCCGGGTCGCGGACGTGCGGACCCGGGGCGGCGCGATTGGACACGCCCTCGGCGCTCTCCCTCCCATCTACGAAACTCCCGTGAAGAACATGCGCACTGCTCAGGCGGCCGTGGTCGGCATGGAGCAGCTCGCAGGCGAAGAACTGCGGGAGCGCCTCAAGAGGGTGAGCGACCTCCTCACGGCGGCCAACACGCAACAGGACCGCCTCAACCGGCTTGCCAAACCAACCGGATCCGGCTCCGCCCGCGTCGTTGGAGCTAGCGACGACCAGCACTTGGCGTCTTCCCCACCCGGTGAGGCGCACTCCGGTCGCACTCAGACCCAGCGCAACCCCGCCCCGACAACCGCTGGCGGCTTAGGCGACGAGCCGCCTTCCGAAGTACAACGCCGGCTCAACCCTGCTCCCCAGCCGACCCGGCAGCAAACTGCAGTCGACCCCGGTCCCCGTGGCACGGTCATCGGCCGGCAAGGCCCGCGCGCCATCGACACCGCCGACGCTCGCCACCGCCTCGACCGGCTCGCCCGCTATCAGGAGCTGGAGGAAACCGGTGCGGTCGGTCCGGCGTGCTTCGGTCCGCGCATCCGGAGCGAGCCCTTTGCCAAAGGGTTCACACTTCCCCACGACACGCCTAAGTACAACGGCACCGTGAACCCAGAGGACTGGCTCACCGACTACACTACCGCCATCGGCATTGCCGGCGGCAACCACCGCCTCGCCGTCCGTTACGCACCACTCATGCTCCAGGGATCGGCCCGCACGTGGCTGAACAGTCTGCCGGTGGGCAGCATCAACACGTGGGTCGATTTCGAGGAGGCCTTCGTGCGCAACTTCAACGGGACCTACCGGCGACCCGGCCGTCCCAGCCAGCTCGCCATGTGCGTACAAGGGCCGACGGAAACCGGCCGGGAGTACCTAGCACGCTGGACCGAGCTCCGAAACAGCTGCGAAGGCGTCCACGAGGTTCAGGCAATCCAGTACTTCGTCAACGGGTGCCGAGACGGCACCCTCCTCAAGCACAAGCTGCTACGCTCCGAGTCGACCACCATGTCCGCGCTCATAGGAACGGTGGATAAGTATGCAAACGCCGACTCTGCCATGAAGATCCAGGTGGCCCTAGACAAAGCCAGCAAGGCCAAGCCGGTTCCCCCTCCGAAGCCGGCTGGCGAAGGAAGCCGGCAGCATCAGCACAACCAGCAGGAGCACAAGCGCAAGGCCGAACAGCAGGCCCAACGTCACGACAACCGGCTCATGCAGGCCGCCGAGCAGGTGCCCGCAACTGAGCCGGCCGCCAAGTGCCAGCAGGCCGGCAAGACAACATGGCAACCAGCCATGAGCTTCGAGGAGATGCTCGATGCTTCCTGCAAGCACCACAGCGGCGCGAGGCCATCCACGCACACACTTCGGCAATGCGCCATCACCAAGCGCATCATGAGGGGCGACGTCCCGCCGCCTCCAGCCCCGGCTCCAGGAGCGGGGCGGCAGCCTCCGCCTCCCCCACCGCCTCCAGCTGTCGGCGCCATGCGCGACGACGCCTACCCGGACCCGAACGCTGCTTACATCGTCTTCACGAGCCTCAGCGACGACAAGCGCAGTGAGTGCCTAATCCGGTAGGAAGTAAACACTGTTGGGGAACGTAGTATTTCAAATTTTTCCTACGATCACGCAAGATCTATCTACTAGATGCATAGCAACGAGAGGGGAGAGTGTGTCTACGTACCCTCGTAGACCGAAAGCGGAAGCGTCTAGTGACGCGGTTGATGTAGTCGAACTTCTTCGCGATCCAACCGATCAAGCACCGAACGTACGGAACCTCCGCGTTCAGCACACGTTCAGCTTGATGACGTCCCACGAGCCCTTGATCCAGTAGAACCCCGCGGGAGAGTTTCGTCAGCACGACGGCGTGATGACGGAGATGATAAAGTTACCGTCGCAGGGCTTCGCATAAGCGCTGCAACGATATGACCGAGGTGTGTTTCTATGGAGAGGGGCACCGCACACGGTTGGGAGAGATCAACAGATCAACTTGTGTGTCCTTAGGGTGCTCCCCTCCCCACGTATATAAAGGAGGGAGGGGAGGCCGGCCGGCCTCTCTAGGCGCGCCAAAGGGAGGAGGAATCCTCCTCATAGTAGGAGTAGGACTCCTCCTTTCCTAGTCCTACTAGGAGGGGAAGGAAGGAGAGGGGGAGGAGAAGGAAAGAGGGGGCGCGGCCCCTCCCCTAGTCCAATTCGGACTAGGCCCATGGGGTGCGCGGCTAGCCCTCGTGGCTTCTCCTCTTTTTCCTTAAAGCCCACTAAGGCCCATATGTACTCCTGTATTCCCGTAACTCCCCCGGTACTCCGAAAAATACCCGGATTACTCGGAACCTTTCCGATGTCCGAATATAGTCGTCCAATATATCGATCTTTACGGCTCGGCCATTTTGAGACTCCTCGTCATGTCCCCGATCTCATCCGGGACTCCGAACTTCCTTCGGTACATCAAAATTCATAAACTCATAATACCGATCGTCATCAAACGTTAAGCGTGCGGACCCTACGGGTTCGAGAACTATGCAGACATGACCGAGACTCATCTCCGGTCAATAACCAATAGCGGAACCTGGATGCTCATATTGGCACCTATATATTCTACGAAGATCTTTATCGGTCAAACCGCATAACAACATACGTTATTTCCTTTGTCATCGGTATGTTACTTGCCCGAGATTCGATCGTCGGTATCTCAATACCTAGTTTAATCTCGTTATCGGCAAGTCTCTTTACTCATTCCATAATACATCATCCCGTGACTAACTCATTAGTCATTTGCTTGCAAGGCTTATTATGATGTGTATTACCGAGAGGGCCCAGAGATACCTCTCTGACACTCGGAGTGACAAATCCTATTCTTGATCTATGCCAACACCACGAACACTTTCAGAGACACCTGTAGAGCATCTTTATAATCACCCAGTTACGTTGTGACGTTTGATAGCACACAAGGTGTTCATGTGGTATTCGGGAGTTGCATAATCTCATAGTCATAGGAACATGTATAAGTCATGGAGAAAGCAATAGCAGTAAAACTAAACGATCATAGTGCTAAGTTAACGGATGGGTCTTGTTCATCACATCATTCTCCTAATGATGTGATCTTGTTGATCAAATGACAACACATGTCTATGGCTAGGAAACATAACCATCTTTGATCAATGAGCTAGTCTAGTAGAGGCATACTAGGGACACTCTGTTTTGTCTATGTATGCACACATGTACTAAGTTTCCGGTTAATACAATTCTAGCATGAATAATAAACATTTATCATGATATAAGGAAATAAATAATAACTTTATTATTTCCTCTAGGGCATATTTGCTTCAGTCTCCCACTTGCACTAGAGTCAATAATCTAGATCACATCACCATGTGATTAACACCAATAGTTCACATCACCATGTGACTTAACACTTTATAGTTCACATCGCCATGTGACCAATACCCAAAAAGGTTTACTAGATTCAGTAATCTAGTTCACATCGCCATGTGATTAGCACCCAAGAGTAATAAGGTGTGGTCATGTTTTGCTTGTGAGAGAACTTTAGTCAACGGGTCTGTCACATTCAGATCCGTATGTATTTCGCAAATTTCTATGTCTACAATGATCTGCATGGAGCTACTCTAGCTAATTGCTCCCACTTTCAATATGCATCCAGATTGATACTTAGAGTCATCTAGATTGGTTTCAAAGCTTGAATCGGTGTAACTCTTTACGATGAACTCTTTATCACCTCCATAATCGAGAAAACATTTCCTTAGTCATCCAGTAACTAAGGATAATTTTGACGGAAGTTCAGTGATATACTCCTGGATCACTTTTGTACCTCCTTGCCAAATTCATGGTAAGGTACACAACAGGTTTGGTACACAGCATGGCATACTTTGTAGAACCTATGGTTGAGGCATAGGGAATGACTTTCATTCTTTCTCTATCTTCTACCGAGGTCCGGCTTTGAGTCTTACTCAACTTCATACCTTACAACTCAGGCAAGAACTCCTTATCTGAGTGATCCATTTTGAACTACTTCAAAAACTTGTCAAGGTATGCACTCATTGAAAAAACTTATCAAGCGTCTCGATCTATCTCTATAGATCTTGAGTCTCAATATGTAAGCAGCTTTACCGAGGTTTTCTTTGAATAAACTCCTTTCAAACATAAACTTATCAGAAAGGCTGTAGTGCTCCCACTCACTTTGTTGTAAATACAGGCTTTACCGTAAGTCTGTATAAAATCATATGCTTTGATCACCTCATCAAAGCGTATATTCCAACTCCGAGATGCTTGCACCAGTCCATAGATGGATCGCTGGATCTTGCACACTTTGTTAGCACCTTTAGGATCGACAAAACCTTCTGGTTGCATCTTATACAACTCTTCTTTAATAAATCCATTAAAGAATGCAGTTTTGTAATCCATTTGCCAGATTTCATAAAATGCGGCAATTGCTAACATGATTCCGACAGACTTAAGCATCGCTGCGGGTGAGAAAGTCTCATCGTAGTCAACTCCTTGAACTTTTCGAAAACCTTTCGCAACAAGTCAAGCTTTGTAGATAGTAACACTACCGTCGGCGTCGGTCTTCCTATTGAAGATCCATTTATTTTCAATGGCTTGTTGATCATCGGGCAAGTCAACCAAAGTCCACACTTTGTTCTCATACATGGATCCCATCTCAGATTTCATGGCCTCAAGCCATTTTGCGGAATCTGGGCTCATCATCGCTTCCTCATAGTTCGTAGGTTCACCATGGTCTAGTAACATGACTTCCAGAACTAGGTTGCCGTACCACTCTGGTGTGGAACGTACTCTGGTTGATCTACGAAGTTCAGCAGAAACTTGATCTGAAGTTTCATGATCATCATCATTAGCTTCCTCACTAATTGGTGTAGGAATCACTGGAACTAGTTTCTGTGATGTACTACTTCCCAATTCGGGAGAAGGTACAATTACCTCATCAAGTTCCACTTTCCTCCCACTCACTTCTTTCGAGAGAAACTCCTTCTCTAGAAAGGATCCATTCTTAGCAACGAATATCTTGCCTTCGGATCTGTGATAGAAGGTGTACCCAACAGTCTCCTTTGGGTATCCTATGAAGACACATTTCTCCGACTTGGGTTCGAGCTTATCAGGTTGAAGCTTTTTCACATAAGCATCGCAGCCCCAAACTTTAAGAAAAAACAACTTTGGTTTCTTGCCAAACCACAGTTCATAAGGCGTCGTCAGATGGTGCCCTTATTTAACGTGAATACAGATGTCTCTAATGCATAACCCAAAATGATAGTGGTAAATCGGTAAGAGATAACATAGATCGCACCATATCTAATAAAGTATGGTTACGATGTTCGGACACACCATTACGCTGTGGTGTTCCGGGTGTTGTGAGTTGTGAAACTATTCCACATTGTTTCAAATGAAGACCAAACTCGTAACTCAAATATTCACCTCCACGATCAGATCGTAGAAAGTTTATTTTTTACGATGATTCTCTACTTCACTCTGAAATTCTTTGAACTTTTCAAATGTTCCAGACTTGTGTTTCATCAAGTAGATATACCCATATCTGCTCAAATCATCAGTGAAGTTCAGAAAATAACGATAGTCGTCGCGAGCCTTAACACTAATCGGTCCACGTACATCAGTATGTATGATTTCCAATAAATCAGTTGCTCGCTCCATTGTTCCGGAGAACGGAGTTTTAGTCATCTTGCGCATGAGGCATGGTTCGCAAGCACCAAGTGATTCATAATCAAGTGATTCCAAAAGTCCATCACTATGGTAGTTTCTTCATGCGCTTTACACCAATATGACCTAAACGGCAGTGCCACAAATAAGTTGCACTATCATTATAAACTTTGCATCTTTTGACTTCAATATTATGAATATGTGTATCACTATGATCGGGATCCAACAAACTATTTTCATTGGGTGTATGACCATCGAAGGCTTTATTCATGTAAACAGAATAACAATTATTCTATGACTTTAAATGAATAACTGTATTGCAACAAACATGATCAAATCATATTCATGCTTAACGCAAATGCCAGATAACATTTATTTAGGTTCTACACTAATCCCAAAAGTATAGGGAGTGTGCGATGATGATCATATCAATCTTGGAACCACTTCCAACACACACTGTCACTTCACCTTTAACTAGTCTTTGTTCATTCTGCAACTCCCGTTTCGAGTTACTAACTTTAGCAATTGAACTGGTATCAAATACCCAAGGGTTGCTATGAACACTAGTAAAATACACATCAATAATATGTATATCAAATATACCTTTGTTCACTTTGCCATCCTTCTTATCCGCCAAGTATCTAGGGCAGTTCCACTTCTAGTGACTATTTCCTTTGCAGTAGAAGCACTTAGTTTCAGGCTTGAGTTTAGCTTGGGGTTTCTTCACGGGAGTGACAACTTGCTTGTCATTCTTCTTGAAGTTCCCCTTCTATCCCTTTTCCCTTTACTTGAAACAAGTTGTCTCATTAACCATCAACACTTAATGCTCTTTCTTGATTTCTACCTTCGCCGATTTTAGCATCGCGAAGAGCTCAGGAATTACTTTCATCATCCCTTGCATATTATAGTTCATCACGAAGTTCTACTAACTTGGTGATAGTGACTAGAGAACTTTGTCAATTACTATCTTATCTGGAACATTAACTCCCACTTGATTCAAGCAATTGTAGTACCCACACAATCTGAGCACATGCTCACTGGTTGAGCTATTCTCCTCCATCTTGTAGGCAATGTACTGTCAGAGGTCTTATACCTCTCGACACGGGCATGAGTATGAAATACAAATTTCAACTCCTGGAACATCTCATATGCTCCGTGGCGTTCAAAACATTTTTGAAGTCCCGGTTCTAAGCCGTAAATCATGGTGCACTAAACTATCAAGTAGTCATCATATCGAGCTTTTGTCAAAATGTTCATAACATCTGCATCTGCTCCTGCAATAGGTCTGTCACCTAGCGGTGCATCAAGGACATAATTCTTCTATGCAGCAATGAGGAAAATCCTTAGATCACGGAACAAGTCCGCATCATTGCTACTAACATCTTTCAACTTAGTTTTCTCTAGGAACATATAAAAAGAATCGGGGAGCTACATCGCGAGCTATTGATGTACAACATAGCTGTGCTAATACTACCAGGACTAAGTTCATGATAAATTAAAGTTCAATTAATCATATTACTAAAGAACTCCCACTTAGATAGACATCCCTCTGCTCATCTAAATGATCACGTGATCCAAATCAACTAAACCATGTCCGATCATCACGTGAGATGGAGTAGTTTTCATTGGTGAACATATTATGTTGATCATATCTACTATATGATTCACGCTCGACCTTTCGGTCTCCAGTGTTCCGAGGCCATATCTACATATGCTAGGCTCGTCAAGTTTAACCCGAGTATTCTGCGTGTGCAAAACTGGCTTACACCCATTGTATTTGAACATAGAGCTTATCACACCCGATCATCACGTGGTGTCTCGGCACGACGAACTTTCGCAACGGTGCATACTCAGGGAGAACACTTATACCTTGAAATTTTGTAAGGGATCATCTTATAATGCTACCGTCGTACTAAGCAAAATAAGAAACATAATAAGATAAACATCACATGCAATCAAAATATGTGACATGATATGGCCATCATCATCTTGTGCTTTTGATCTCCATCTTCAAAGCACCGTCATGATCACCTTCGTCACCGGCGCGATACCTTGATATCCATCATAGCATCATTGTCATCTCGCCAACTATTGCTCCCACGACTATCGCTACCGCTTAGTGATAAAGTAAAGCAATTACATGGCGACTGTATTTCATATAATAAAGCGAGGACCGTTTGGCTCCTGCCAGTTGCCGATAACTTTAAAAAAACATGATCATCTCATACAATAATGTATAACTCATCATGTCTTGACCATATCACATCACAACATGCCCTGCAAAAACAAGTTAGACGTCCTCTACTTTGTTGTTGCAAGTTTTACTTGGCTGCTACGGGCTTAGCAAGAACCGTTCTTACCTACGCATACAAAAACCACAACGATTTTTCGTCAATTATGTGCTGTTTTAACCTTCACAAGGACCGGGCGTAGCCACACTTGATTATGCTAAAGCGAGAGAGACAGACACCCGCCAGTCACCTTTAAGCAACGAGTGCTCATAACAGTGAAACCAGTCTCGCGTAAGCGTTCGCGTAATGTCGGCCCGGGCCGCTTCATCTCAGAATACCGCCGAACCAAAGTATGACATGCTGGTAAGCAGTATGACTAGTATCGTCCACAACTCATTGTGTTCTACTCGTGCATATCATCTACGCATAGACCTGACTCTGATACCATTATTGGGGAACGTAGTATTTCAAAATTTTCCTACGATCACGCAAGATCTATTTACTAGATGCATAGCAACGAGAGGGGAGAGTGTGTCTACGTACCCTTGTAGACCGAAAGCGGAAGCGTCTAGTGACACGGTTGATGTAGTCGAACTTCTTCGCGATCCAACCGATCAAGCACCGAACGTACGGAGCCTCCGTGTTCAGCACACGTTCAGCTTGATGACGTCCCACGAGCTCTTGATCCAGTAGAACCTTGCGGGAGAGTTTCGTTAGCACGACGGCGTGGTGACGGAGATGATGAAGTTACCGTCGCAGGGCTTCGCATAAGCGCTGCAACGATATGACCGAGGTGTGTTTCTGTGGAGGGGGCACCGCACACGGTTGGGAGAGATCAACAGATCAACTTGTGTGTCCTTAGGGTGCCCCCTCCCCATGTATATAAAGGAGGGAGGGGAGGCCGGCCAGCCTCTCTAGGCGCGCCAAAGGGAGGAGGAATCCTCCTCCTAGTAGGAGTAGGACTCCTCCTTTCCTAGTCCTACTAGGAGGGGAAGGAAGGAGAGGGTGAGGAGAAGGAAAGAGGGGGCGCGGCCCCTCCCCTAGTCCAATTTGGACTAGGCCCATGGGGCGCACGGCTAGCCCTCGTGGCTTCTCCTCTTTTTCCCTTAAAGCCCACTAAGGCCCATATGTACTCCCGTATTCCTGTAACTCCACCGGTAATCCGAAAAATACCCGGATTACTCGGAACCCTTCCGACGTCCGAATATAGTCGTCCAATATATTGATCTTTACGGCTCAACCATTTCGAGACTCCTCGTCATGTCCGCGATCTCATCCGGGACTCCAAACTACCTTCGGTACATCAAAACTCATAAACTCACAATACTGATCGTGATCAAATGTTAAGCGTGCAGACCCTACGGGTTCGAGAACTATGTAAACATGACCGAGGCTCATCTCCCGTCAATAACCAATAGCGGAACCTGGATGCTCATATTGGCTCGTACATATTCGACGAAGATCTTTATCGGTCAATCCGCATAACAACATACGTTGTTCCCTTTGTTATCGGTATGTTACTTGCCCGAGATTCGATCGTCGGTATCTCAATACCTAGTTCAATCTCGTTATCGGCAAGTATCTTTACTCGTTCCATAATACATCATCCCGTGAGTAACTCATTAGTCATTTGCTTGCCAGGATTATTATGATGTGTATTACCGAGAGGGCCCAGAGATACCTCTCCGACACTCGGAGTGACAAATCCTATTCTTGATCTATGCCAACACCACAAACACTTTCAGAGACACCTGTAGAGCATCTTTATAATCACCCAGTTACGTTGTGACGTTTGATAGCACACAAGGTGTTCCTGCGGTATTCGGGAGTTGCATAATCTCACAGTCATAGGAACATGTATAAGTCATGGAGAAAGCAATAGCAGTTAAACTAAACGATCATAGTGCTAAGATAACGGATGGGTCTTGTCCATCACATCATTCTCCTAATGATGTGATCTCGTTGATCAAATGACAACACATGTCTATGGCTAGGAAACATAACCATCTTTGATCAATGAGCTAGTCTAGTAGAGGCATACTAGGGACACTCTGTTTTGTCTATGTATTCACACATGTACTAAGTTTCCGGTTAATACAATTCTAGCATGAATAATAAACATTTATCATGATATAAGGAAATAAATAATAAATTTATTATTGCCTCTAGGGCATATTTCCTTCAAACACTGCCACCCCGGCCAGGCCAGAATACATGCACTGGTTAGAGCGCCCGATCACATGGACGCGGGAGGATCACCCGGTTGTCATGCCGAACCCAGGTGGATACGCCCTCATCCTCAACCCCACCATCGTCGTTCCTCGGTGCACATGCAAGTTCTCCCGAGTCCTCATCGATGGTGGCAGCAGCATCAACATCCTCTACTGGGACACCATGACCAAGCTCGGCCTCGAAGCCAAGGACCTGGAGCTAACCAGGACCGTCTTCCACGGCATCGTGCCCGACCACTCATGCTCTCCGATCGGCCGGATCCGGCTCGACGTACTATTCGACGATAGCAGCCATTTCCGACGCGAGCCGATCTGGTTTGAGGTGGTGGACCTGTCCAGCACATACCACGTGCTGCCGGCCCGCGCTCGCCAAATTCATGGTGGTCCCCCACTACGCCTAACTGAAGATGAAGATGCCGGGTCCAAAGGGCCTCATAACCATCACCGGCGACTACCGCAAGTCTCTACATTGCGCCCGAGACGGATCCAAGCTGGCCGAGTCGATGGTCATCGCCGAGGAGCGGTGCCAGCTCAACCGAATCGTCACCCTCGCTGGCGAGGCAGCAGCCATGCTAGTCCCGGCAGAGGAGCCAACCAACGAAGCCTCGTTCAGACCCTCTAAGGAAACCAAGAAGGTGAAGCTGAACCCAGAGGACCCCAGCTACAATAAGTACGTCGTCGTGGGCACTCGCCTCGGCGACAAATAGGAAGGCAAGATCATCGACTTCCTCCATGAGAATCGAAATATCTTTGCATGGTCCCCAAAGGACATGCCGAGCATCCCGAGGAAGTACGCCGAGCACAAACTTCACGTCCGCAAGGACACCAAGCCTGTCCGCCAGCCTCTACGACGTTTCTCCGAGGAGAAGAGAAGGACCGTCAGTGAAGAGATCGCCAAGCTTTTGGCGGCCGGCTTCATCATGGAAGTATTTCACCCCGACTGGCTGGCCAACCCAGTCCTCGTCCTGAAGAAAAACAACACCTGACACATGTGTATCGATTGCACCAGTCTGAACAAGGCCTGCCCCAAGGATCCATTCGCCCTCCCACGGATCGACCAAGTCATCGACTCCACCGCCGGGTGCGAGCTCCTGTCCTTCCTGGAAGCTTATTCCGGCTACCATCAGATCAAGCTGGACGACGCCCCTATACCAGCCGATGAAGAAGACGACGCCGTTCGAATGGAACGACCAAGCGGATGAAGCCTTTTGAGACCTCAAGCGCATGCTCTCCACCGCACCCATCCTGGCCGCCCCAGCCAAGAAGGAGCCGCTGTTGCTCTACATAGCCGCAACCTCGCGCTCGGTCAGCACAGTGCTCGTGGTCGAGCGACCAGAGAAGGGCAAGATCCAAGCCGTCCAGCGTCCCGTCTACTACCAGAGCAAGGTCCTCTCCGCCTCAAAGCAGGACTACCCGCACTACCAGAAAATGTGCTACGGCGTGTACTTCACTGCCAAGAAGCTGAAGCAGTATTTCCAAGAGCGCGAGATCACCGTGGTCAGCACGGCCCCCCTCGGCGAGATCATCGGGTGCCGAGACGCCTTTGGCCGGGTCGCCAAGTGGGCGCTCGAGCTAGCCGGCCACACCATCCTCTACAAGGCTTGCACCACGATCAAGTCCCAAGCTCTGGCCGACTTCCTCGTCGACTGGACAGAGACCCAGTACTTGCCACCGCCTCCAGACTCGACACACTGGCTCATGCACTTTGACGGCTCGAAAATGCATCTCGGCTTGGGAGCCGGCATAGTGCTGTCATCCCCAAAGGGTGACCGACTCAAGTACGCACTCCAGATCCACTTCGCCGCCTCCAACAACGTCGCCGAGTACGAAGCCCTTGTGCATGGCCTCCGGCTCGCCAAGGAACTCGGAATCCGACGAATCCTGTGCTACGGCGATTCGGACCTGGTGGTGGAGCAGTGCTCCGGTGAGTGGGACGCGTGTGACCCCAACATGGCAAGCTACCGCTTCCTCGTGCAGAAGTTGTTTGGCTTCTTCGCAGGCTGCGAGTTCCTCCACGTCCCACGAGCGGAAAACGAGGCGGCCGACGCACTCGCCAAGATTGCCTCGTCTCGACAGTCCATTCCGTCCGGCGTCTCCCTCGAGCACCTGCGAAAGCCATCCGTCAAGCCGTCTCCGGACTCAGAGTCCATCCACGTTCCGGACAAACCGGGGACTGCCGAACCCGGCCCGGGGACTGCTCAGTCTGGCCCAGCGACTGCTCAACCAGACCCGGGGACTGCTCAGTCCCGGGGACTACCGACCCCGGCCCGGCAACGGCAACCCTCTGTCCGGCCGCCCCCGCACCCAACCCGGGGATTGCCGGACCCGACTCGGACGCCGCCGCCCCAAAACAATCATAATGTCCGTCCTCATTGTGGTGACAACGCCATCTTGGGCCCTGCCCATCTCAGAGTTCCTAAAGAGCGGGACCCTCCACGACGACGAGACCGAAGCTCGGCAAGTGTAGCGTCGAGTGTCTGCCTACAGCATCATCAACAACGAGCTCGTCAAGCGCAGTCCCACCGGCGTGTTTCAACGCTACATCGAGCAAGACAAGGGCGTGGACGTCCTCCTCGACATACACCAGGGCAAGTGCGGGCACCACGCCGCGTCACGATCCCTGGTGGCCAAGGCTTTCGGCCATGGCTTCTACTGGCCCACGGCCCTCCAAGACGCTGAGTCGCTTGTTCTCAAGTGCGAGGGATGCCAGCGCTTCAGCAAATGCACCCACCAACCAACGTTGGCACTCCGGACCATACCGATCACCAGGCCTTTCGCGGTCTGGGGGCTCGACATTGTGTGACATTTCAAAACATCCTGAGGCAGCATGACACATTTACTCGTAGCAATTGACTAATTCACCAAGTGGATCAAAGCAAGGCCGATCAAGAAGCTGGATGGGCCAACAGCCGTCCGATTCATCAAGGACATAGCGGTGCGCTACGGCATGCCAAACAACATCATCACGGACAACGGCACCAACTTCGCCAAGGGTGCGCTCGCGCAATACTGCTTTGTCTCCGGCATTCGCCTCGACCTGGCGTCCGTTGCGCACCCACAGTACAACGGCAAGGTCGAGCGGGCAAACGGCCTCATCCTATCCGGCATCAAGCCGCGGCTCGTCGAACCACTCGTCCGCTCACCTGGAAGCTGGCTCGACGAGCTGCCGACCGTCCTCTAGAGCCTCTGAACAACGCCGAACCGGTCGACCGGGTTTACCCCGTTCTTCCTCGTCTACAGAGCAGAAGCCGTCATCCCGACCGACGTTGAGTTTGACTCACCACGCGTCATGTTGTACACTGAGGCCGAAGCCAAAGAAGCCCACGAGGACGGCGTCGACCTACTCGAAGAGGCGCGTCTCCTAGCGTCAGCCGCTCAACCATCTACCAGCAATGCCTCAGGCACTACCACAGCAAGAAAATCAAGTCCCTCGCTTTCCACGACGGAGACCTCGTTCTCCGACTCGTCCAACAGCAAGCCGGCCAGCACAAGCTATCCTCCCCATGGGAGGGCCCCTTCATCATCAACAAGGCTCTGCACGACCGCAACGCCTACTACCTCATCGACGCGCTCAAGTCAAACAAGCGCAAGAGGGACATGACCGGAGAAGAAACAACTCGGCCCTGGAACGGGAAACTCCTCCGTCCGTTTTATAGTTAGCTATGTATGTGCATGTATCGCTACCTTTTGCGCTCAATTAAAAACTATGGGGGTCCCCAAACGATGCTTGGGGCCACCCTTTCCGACCAAGTTATATGTGTCTCTAGAATTTTATGTTTTACCTACCTCTTCGCCCAAACCCGGCCACCGGTTCGACTCGTTCGACCCGGGGACTCGGGGGCTGGCCGGCTCGGTCCCCACCTGTCACCTCGCTCAGCGCCTCTTGGCGTGTTGAGATCGCCGCGGTCCCCTGCTCCGCCCTAAGCCACAGATCCGGCATCGGCTGTTGGTCGGCGAGCACGCAAAGGCCAGAGCACACACGCCACGAGAACTATGCCAAGGACCGTCGGGTCACCCAACCCGGCCACGCCACGAACAGTCAAGTCACTACACGGGCTGGTCGTCACCCGGCCTCGCCGGATCACCACAAGCTGGCCCAGTGGGTGTTTCGCTCACACTCAACGTTTCGAACGCCTAACTACTGCGCGTCCTCTCCCAAAAGCCAAACCCCTTGTCACGGACCGGAGCCTCGGCCGTAAGACTCGCGAGGGGGAGGCCCGAGGGGGGAGAAGCACGGGAAAACGGCTCGACAAACGAAGAGCAAAGGCGCAGACATCCACGAGCACCACAACACAGTGCCAGATCGATCGATCCGGCCCCACCACTCGTAAACCTAACAACACGGCCGGCTGCTCGTCATCCAGCCACGCCGGATCACCGCCAGCCGACCCAGTGGGTGTTTCGCTCACGCTCAA
>LR738715.1:73162074-73314035 GCA_902687465.1 Secale cereale | reverse complement strand
GGGGGGAGAAGCACAGGAAACGGCTTGACGAACAAATAAGCAAGGGCACAAACATCCACGACATTCATACAGACATTTTAATTCATAAATGGCCCAAGGCCAGAATTCATTACACCCAGTGTGTAATGGCCAGGATGGGACTATATCTCCTACGTGTCGAGGCACGACTTAAAGATATAAGCCCATCCTAGAATGATCTCAAGTTTGGTATCTTTGCACGACTCATGTAAAAGATGGATTAAATTGCAAAAGGAGATAGTTGGTTTACACTCGCCACTTCACACAATACATTACATAAGCAAGACATCATTCAAAACATCACAACCCGACTATGGGTGAAGATCCAAAAGAAAGATACCAAAACAGCATAAAGCCACAGGTCAGGATCGAATCCTAGTAGAAACCACTACTGACTATCGAAACGTCACAAGCATACGGCCAAACTCTTCATCGAGCTCCTGGAAGTTCTGATCCATCTCCTGCATCAAACTCGGCTGAACCTGCATCTGGTGTGGTGAAGTAACTATGAGCCACAGAGGACTCAGCAATCCCGTTCCCGGGTAACAAGACTATTTAAGCCTTGGGAGAGGATAAAGGCTGAAGAAAAGAATAAGTGTCTGCAGCAGCAACTAGCACCTAGCTTACGTGAGTGAGAGCGAGAAGAGAAAGCCTCGGACGAGAAGTGATCACGAAGTGATCCTAGCTACAAGCTCAACAAACATAACCCCTCCGTGTTCAACTCCCGAATCCCTATTCGGAAATTGACGGTCACGGAACACACGCTGGTAGTGTATTAGAATCAGTGTGTCAAGTTATCTACAACCGGATATTAACAAGCTCCCATCTGCCACATAACCGCGGGCACGGCTTTCGAAAGTTCAAAACCCTGCAGGGGTTTTCCAACTTGACCCATTACAAGCCCACGATCCGCGGAGTCGCAACTCCAAAGTGGGAAGACCCGAGTATTCTCGGAATCCCGTGCTCAAGATACTCCGAACTAAGGTAAGGCTAATCCAGCAAATCCTCTCGGCGTGTCGACACCCTGATAGTAGCCGCGCGTATCTAAGTCTCAGGACACGACCGGATGGGTGATCCCACAGGTTTTTACCAAACCTTGAGTTTCCTCGAGGTGGCCCCGCGTAACCCCCAGTTCGGACCAACACTCATGTGGAGCACTGGCCCGGGGTTGTTGAATTAAAATAAAAGGGATAGCTAGTCCACATGCAAGTTTTATTAGTTATTAGGCAAATAGTACCAATGTTGGGACTTGCTGGAAAATACTTAGCACTTAGAGGTTTATCAAGGGGGTCCCATACACCCCAACCATGTTAGGAACGCATAATCAAGGAACATAACACCGGTTTATACGGTTCCTAACGGCATGAGTGGAACAAATCACCAAGCAAAAGGCTTAGCCTTCCACCCTTGGCAGTACATAGATGATTTCATTTAAGCATTTATATAGTGTGATATAACCCAACCAAACTTCAACATGAAGCAAGCATCTTCGATCTTCACCTGCAACTAGCAACGCTATAAGAGGGGGCTGAGCGAAGCCTACGTATAGCCAAGCAACAGTTTGCATAGGTAGGGTGGTTAAACAGGTTCATGGTTACAATTGGAGGCTGACAGGAAAACATGGGCATCGAGGCAAAACTATAGAGCGATACTCTAGCAATAGGCAAAGATAGTAATGGTATCCGGGTTCGGTCATCTTGCCTGGGATTCCACAGAGGGAGAAGAACGGATCCATGAAGACGGAGCAACACAGTCGAGCGAATCCTCACAACTCCGGAACGCAACCGAAGCTCCCAAAAGAAGCAACCGGAAAGAAGCAAACGACACGGTAAACACACAAACATAAACATGGCATACGATGCACAAACAAGTATGATGCATGTCCGGTTTAATTATGCATGGCATGGCAAAGTGCACAAACAACACTACAAGTTAAGTGGAGCTCAATATGCAACGAGTTGCATATTGACGAAACACCACATTTAATTATTTAGTTAACTCTCGTTTATTTACAAGACAAGATTAAATGTTTTTAACATAGCAAGAGGTGAAGCATAATAAAACTACCTATTTAGGCATTTTAAATGAGGCCGGAAATAACAACAACATATTCCGGAAAATCCCCATGAGCATGTTTAGCAATTATAAGCAAACAACAATTCACACATTTATATTGTTGTTAACATGATGCGGATGACATGATCAAGTTTATGCAATTATTAAAAGGTTGACTTAAAAGAGATATAGATGATAAGGAGAATTAGTCATCGTGCTGGAAAGAAAGGGTGCCACGACAACGATCCGAAAATGATGCATCGGCAACATCTCGGTTCCGGTAACTCGTTGAGAGACCGGTGCAAAAGAAGAATCGACGTGAGCAAGTCGAACAAGATGAAAGTGGGTTGATCCCGTCACCGGGTTCCCACGAGTCGGCGACGAGGCAACCGAGGAACATGACAAAAGGTCAGAACGGGCACGGAGCACACACGGGAAACAACTCATACAACACAACATTCATCCACGGGTCATCGTCTCGGGGTTATACCTTCGGAACATCGTTCTCGGAGGGGTTCGAGATCGTAGAGGAAGGAGTCGTTCTCGTTCGGAGAGGAAGTAGCCGTTCACGAGGTCGCCAACGAGTAGTCATTCCGTAGAGGGAAGTAGTGGTACACGGGGCGACGGTAGACGTTCGGGCGTCGAGTTCGTAGAGGTACTTGGCGCATCCATCGTTTCCGGGGCGACGGTAGTGGTACATGCCGTAGAGGGAAGTAGTCGTTCTCGGACGTCGGGGATGTAGACGTTCACGTTCGTAGTCGTTCAAGTCGTCGGTAGGGTACTTGTCGAACATGCCGGTCTCGGTCTCGTAGTTGTACATGATCCGTAGAGGTACTTGAGGTCTTCAAAACAGCGGCCGTCGAGGTACTTGACATTTCGGAGGGGTACTTGGTCGGGTCGCCGTGTACTCGTTCATGTAGTCGTACACGGAGCTCGTAGACGTTCGGTCGTCGTGATACACATTTTGTAGATGTTCAAGCCGTCATGTCGTAGTACTTGGCGATTCCGAGGTCCTGGGATATCAACAACAGGCACAAAACAACAAAATGGCACCAAGGGCAGCAGCGACATGGCGAAAAAAACATAGCAGCAGCAGCGGTTTTGGCGTGAAGCAGGGGAGGGGCGCTGCGGTGCTGGCCTTGGCGCGCCGGAGGGAAGAACTGCGGGCTCGGCGCCGAGGTGCGCGCATCCAGACGAGGAGGGGTCGCGGTGGTTAGAAGAGGAGCCGGGGCGGCGCTGGCGTGGAGACAGCAGAGGAGCGGCCCGGGAGGCGCTGCGGGAGACGGCGCTGGGGCGCGCGCGAGGCAGACGAGGCACTCGGGGCCGCGGCTGTGGCGAGCTGGAGGACGGAGGAGGGGGCGCAGCGCAGGGCACCCTGGTGCTGGAGTCGCGCGGAGGCGGGGCGCCTTGGCGACGGAGTGGCTGCAGGGGCTGCAGGGGCGCGGGCTTGCTGAGCCACGGCCTTGGCGACGCGCTGGTGGCTGCTCCTGGCCGGCGCGTCGGCAGGAGGGAACAGGGCGGAGGCGCTGCGGTGCTGACGTGGGAAGGAGCGCTGCTGGAGGGGACTGGAAGGGAGGCCGGAGGAGAGGTGGCGAGGCAGGAGGCCTGAGGAGATCGAAGGAGGATGCGAGGTCGAAGCGATCGGGCGAGAGGGACGAGGAGCTGGCGGCGGAGGGAGTTAGCGAGGGGGATGCGGTCGGGGATCGGTGCGGGCTGCGGCTAGGGTTAGGAGGAGGGAGGAGATGGGCCAGGGAAGGCTGGATGGGCCGCGGGGAGACTGAGGAAGGAGATGGGCCTGCGGAGGGATGGCTGAGGAGAGGTGCGGCTGGGCTCTCTTCTCCTTATTAAAAAAAACAACAAAGAGGAGAAGAAAAGTAGAAAGAGGTTAGGGATGGATTTAGGACATGAGGTCAAAAACCCTGGGCTCACAAAAAATGTCAGGAATTTAAATAAAATAGTTGGGGGGGGGGGGTTTGGAGGAACCTCAAAACAACGGAAAGAAAATATTGGCAAGGTTTTTGACGATGAAACTTGAAGTGAAAAGGCATGGGGAAATATGCAAGTGTGTTATGCTTAATTCCAAGAATGGAATATTTATTTATATAGCTCCCTAATAATATTGAGAGGCTTTTATATGTTTTAAAGAGAAGACATTCTTCCCTCGATTTAAATGGACCGAAGGTCCACACAATTTATTTAAGTTGAGTTGCAAAAAATAATAATATAACATGATGGCATGATGACATGATGCAATGCAAAAATAAATAAAGCAAGCACAACTGAACACACGGGAGAACCCGGAACATCTGGAATCTTCTGGAATCTTCTGGGATCTTCTGGGACGTCGGTCTCGGGCTTCACAACTCTCCCACACTAACAGAGGATCTCGACCAGAGATCCTAGAGATAGCACCGGGGAAAAACGGAAGAGGAAGAGGTAAAACAAAGTTGCTTCTTTGACAGACGAGTGAAACCAAAGAACCTTGAGAGGTTAAACAAACTTGAAAGAAAGAATAGAATGGAGATGAACGAAGATGAAACACTCCGTTAGAAAAGAGGAACAAGGAACATTACGAGAACCCTGTAGGTTGAAAGACATGAAACAAGAGCTCACGAACCAAAAGAATATGAAACTGCAACGGTATAGCCAAGGAATAAGAATGACAGAATTTGGACAGCACTCCGTCTGAAAATGGAAGGAATTGAACATGAACTAGAGAAGATGGAGTGATACTTGATGAAATCAACAACACACTGCCTCTGAAACAATTGAAAGAATGGCACAAGGGGTAAGAAAGATTCAGACAGCACTCCGGTTAAAAAGATAGGCAAAACTTGATAAGATGATAGAACTAGAATGGAGGACACAATACTCCGGTTAAATGATAAGCAAGGGAGAATATGATGTTGATAAAAAAACGAGATGATGGTTAAAGAGAGCAATATCACAAAGCCTCCGGAATGAAAGAATAGCATATAAATCAAAGAAAGAAATGAATGGAGAAGAAAATGACAACATCTCTCAAAATTGAATTTGAAAGAGCATCCTTACGAAGAAGGGTTGAGCGGAGTTGATGGAAAAATCAACACGAAAACGAACAAACTCTTGTTGTGGGCTTATGGAAAACATCCCAAAATTATGAGGTGACCACCAGCCACTACCAGAAATATTTGTTTGGGTTGAGATCAACAAGGAGACGATAAACTTATTTCGCCGGAATGATAAATGAAGAACTTGGGTCATTTATGAGCACCATAATTAGCAACAATCCTTAGAGAAAGCTTTTAGGTGAAATACAACCCAAGATAACTCCAAGAGATGAAAATGAGGGGTTGAAAGTATCTCCTAGAGAGAAAGAAATGATGGTTTTAATTATCTCATTCTTGACAACTTGTGAATCATGAAACATGAAGGAATTGACAAGAATGACATAACACCATCTGAAAAGATAAGGTAGAAAGAATTGCACTTGGAAAGCATGATGAAGAATGCTTGAGCTTCAACAGAATCTTGAAGAAGACTTCGAGGATGAATTAAAACATGATGAACCACCATGAGAACTCCGGTAATGAAAGCATGAGAAGTGAAAGATGAAAGAATAAGATTCAAGGCCTGCGATGAATTAGATGTAGCTTTGAAATGGTATAACTGAAATAACTTGGAGCTCCGGAAAACAAGATGAACGACTTAGAACCGAGAATATGATATGATGAATAAGCTCCAGACAAAAGAATTAAATCACCTTGAAGGAATAAGAATAAGAATTATGTCATGCATCTCCTTCACCAATTTAATTGATGACAAGCAAAGGATTTGGCATACTACTTATTCTCGTTGGAAAGAATTAAAGAGAGATCTCGCACCAGCTTGGGTAAATCTTCAACGAACCACCGGTAGAATTATGAGAAGAGCAAATGAATTGAAACGATAACAACAGAAGGGTAATCTTGAAAGAACCACCGTAAGAATATGGAGACGAACGAAGAGACATGAATGAAGAATATTTGGAGAATGGAGTTGAAAACTAAAAACGAAGAAATATTCTGAAATGATGGCCTTCGGAGGATCACAAAGAAAGAATTCATGAAATGCTTCGGATGGGTAAAAGAATTCCTCACAATCGGAACAATAAAGAGGATGGCATGAAGCTAGAACCACGAATCTTCAAGAGAACGGGCCAGGATTAAGAGAAACTCTTCTCCGATCTTCAAATGCTGAGAATGAAGACGAGAAATGCCATAAGAATTGTTGAGCACTCCGGAATGAAGAATTAAAAAGGTTGAACCAATGATGAAAAGAATTGAACGCGATCTTGGGGAAGGACTGTGACCGATGGAAACATTCTTACGTCACACTTTAAAATAACATGAGTATAACTCCAGAAAAATTAGAAGAGTCAGGTAAGATCCTGGGAAAGACCTGTGGGTTAGGGCCCACTCAAAGAAATCACCATTGAAAAATATTGCTTAAGAGATATTGCACCGGTTGAATTAAATGGCTTGAGTAAGATGACAATCCTCAACAAAATAATTTGAACGGATTAAGAATGGAATTATGAATCTTCAGCACTCCGGATATGAATAGCAAGAGGAGAATGATTAATTGGTGCACCGGAATAAGAAAGCATTGTGAAAAGAGGAAAGGGATAAGATCAACACCAAAATCTTGAATTACATCCACCGGCAGAATTGAGAACAAAAGAATGATGAACTTGAAGCTGTTGAGCATCTTCACGATAAATCACCGGATAAGAACATAGAAGGAAAAGAATGAAGAAATATCACATGAATAAAATGGATACTTCATTAGAGACTCTGGCTCCAAGAAGAAAAAGGGAGGGAGGGTGGGGAAACAAAGACAACTTGGGATGAATGAAACAGACAAATCATCAGATTTCCCAACGGTGTCCGTATGGAATAACTTGAAGAGAAGGCACACCGGTTGAAAAGAGTTAACATGAAAATCTTGATGGTCAAGAAGAATTAGCACTCTCAAAGAAATATGAGAACACCGATTAAGAAAGGTATGGAATCTATACTTGACATCGAAGCAACTTGAATACCAGAATCAAAACAAAACAAGGATAGATATGCAACATGATCTTCACAATATCGTTCGAACGGAGAATTGAACGAATGAATTCCGTAGGTACATCAACTCGACGAGAAGCCACTAGGAGAACAAAAGATAAATAAAAAGGAACAAGGATCAGATAGAACAAATACAAGATAGAAGCTTCATTCAACATCTTCGTGCTGAAAGCTCATGGAACGTGTTACAAAAGGGTTTTGCAATCCCCGGATCAGCATAGCCAAGGATCCTTTAAGATGCAACTCCCGATCGGAACAAGTCCATAAAACCACTTCACTCAATGTAGAACCCCAAACTTCATATCGTGCATCCGTTGGAAGAATGCCTATAACTACTAGATGAACCCACCTATAGATTTCCGAAAGTTTCCAGTTATGCAATCAGGTGTTGGGGATACACGGGAAGCTCCGCGCAATCAACTCTAAACCTACATCCAGGTGTATCCATCCTTCAACACATAACCAGTCTTTCTCGGAAACTGTTTACCTCGGACCTTCGAAAAGCATCCACTATACAAGCTATGGCAATACTCTCGAACTACCTCCCCAGTACTGGGTGATGTCGGGGTTATCTTGCCACTAACCGCATAGGAGAGTTTTTCGATGTCGGCCGTCTTAAGTATTCTAGTACTGCCGCGATGGATTTGTGATGACAACACCTCGGAGCTCAACTCCCCGGGACACTGCCACAACCCCTAATGACAGGAGGCATCGAGAACAATGTTCTCGTCACAAAGACATCGAAACAATCCAAACAATACTCGCGAGATCCTAAAAAAAAAATTGGTGCAATTTTTGAAAGTAGAAGAGGTAAGAGTAGACGTCAGGAGTCCTCACCAGAATGAAAAGAGATGAGAAGCAAAGAAATCCTACTCTCCGATATAAATATAGGACTCAAAACATTTTCAGTGTGTGCCTAGACTCAACCGTCAACGATTCGATCAATCAGTGGGGGCTTCTAGGTCGGAGAAGGCTCTGAATACCAACTTGTAATGCCCAGGATGGGACTATATCTCCTACGTGTCGAGGCACGACTTAAAGATATAAGCCCATCCTAGAATGATCTCAAGTTTGGTATCTTTGCACGACTCATGTAAAAGATGGATTAAATTGCAAAAGGAGATAGTTGGCTTACACTCGCCACTTCACACAATACATTACATAAGCAAGACATCATTCAAAACATCACAACCCGACTACGGGTGAAGATCCAAAAGAAAGATACCAAAACAACATAAAGCCACAGGTCAGGATCGAATCCTAGTAGAAACCACTACTGACTATCGAAACGTCACAAGCATACGGCCAAACTCTTCATCGAGCTCCTGGAAGTTCTGATCCATCTCCTGCATCAAACTCGGCTGAACCTGCATCTGGTGTGGTGAAGTAACTGTGAGCCACAGAGGACTCAGCAATCCCGTTCCCGGGTAACAAGACTATTTAAGCCTCGGGAGAGGATAAAGGCTGAAGAAAAGAGTAAGTGTCTGCAGCAGCAACTAGCAACTAGCTTACGTGAGTGAGAGCGAGAAGAGAAAGCCTCGGACGAGAAGTGATCACGAAGTGATCCTAGCTACAAGCTCAACAAACATAACCCCTCCGTGTTCAACTCCTGAATCCCTATTCGGAAATTGACGGTCACGGAACACACGCTGGTAGTGTATTAGAATCAGTGTGTCAAGTTATCTACAACCGGATATTAACAAGCTCCCATCTGCCACATAACCGTGGGCACGGCTTTCGAAAGTTCAAAACCCTGCAGGGGTGTTCCAACTTGACCCATTACAAGCCCACGATCCGCGGAGTCGCAACTCCAAAGTGGGAAGACCCGAGTATTCTCGGAATCCCGTGCTCAAGATACTCCGAACTAAGGTAAGGCTAATCCAGCAAATCCTCCCGGCGTGTCGACACCCTGATAGTAGCCGCGCGTATCTAAGTCTCAGGACACGACCGGATGGGTGATCCCACAGGTTTTTACCAAACCTTGAGTTTCCTCGAGGTGGCCCCGCGTAACCCCCAGTTCGGACCAACACTCATGTGGAGCACTGGCCCGGGGTTGTTGAATTAAAATAAAAGGGATAGCTAGTCCACATGCAAGTTTTATTAGTTATTAGGCAAATAGTACCAATGTTGGGACTTGCTGGAAAAGACTTAGCACTTAGCGGTTTATCAAGGGGGTCCCATACACCCCAACCGTGTTAGGAACGCATAATCAAGGAACATAACACCGGTTTATACGGTTCCTAACGGCATGAGTGGAACAAATCACCAAGCAAAAGGCTTAGCCTTCCATCCTTGCCAGTATATAGATGATTTCATTTAAGCATTTATATAGTGTGATATAACCCAACCAAACTTCAACATGAAGCAAGCATCTTCGATCTTCACCTGCAACTAGCTGAAGGAAATATGCCCTAGAGGCAATAATAAAGTTGTTATTTTATATTTCCTTATATCATGATAAATGTCTTTTATTCATGCTAGAATTGTATTAACCGCAAACTTAGTACATGTGTGGATACATAGACAAAACAGTATGTCCCTAGTATGCCTCTACTAGACTAGCTCATTGATCAAAGATGGTTATGTTTCCTAGCCATAGACATGAGTTGTCATTTGATCAACGGGATCACATCATTAGGAGAATGATGTGATGGACTAGACCCATCCGTTAGCATAGCACTATGATCGTTTAGTTTTACTGCTATTGCTTTCTTCATGACTTATACATGTTCCTATGACTATGAGATTATGCAACTCCCGAATACCGTAGGAACACCTTGTGTGCTATCAAACGTCACAACGTAACTGGGTGATCATAAAGATGCTCTACAGGTGTCTCCGAAAGTATTCGTGGTGTTGGCATAGATCAAGATTAGGATTTGTCACTCCGAGTGTCGGAGAGGTATCTCTGGGCCCTCTCGGTAACACACATCATAATAAGCCTTGCAAGCAAAAGACTAATGAGTTAGTCACGTGTGTTACGGAACGAGTAAAGAGACTTGCCGGTAACGAGATTGAACTAGGTATAAAGATACCGACGAACGAATCTCGGGCAAGTAACATACCGATGACAAAAGGAACAACGTATGTCGTCATGCGGTTTGACCGATAAAGATCTTCGTAGAATATGTAGGAGTCAATATGAACATCCAGGTTCCGCTATTGGTTATTGACCGGAGATGAGTCTCGGTTATGTCCACATAGTTCTCGAACCCGTAGGGTCCGCACGCTTAACGTTTGATGACGATCGGTATTATGAGTTTATGAGTTTTGATGTACCGAAGGTAGTTCGGAGTCCCGGATGAGATCACGGACATGACGAGGAGTCTCGGAATGTCCGAGACATAAAGATTGATATATTGGACGACTATATTCGGACACCGGAAGTGTTCTGGAAAAGTTTCGGATTTAACTGGATTGCCGGAGGGGGTTACCGGAACCCCCTACGAGGGGGGATGGTCCATAGTGGGCCTTGAGGAAAGGAGAGAGGCAGCCCATAGAGGCTGGCCGGCGCCCCACCAGGGGATCCTAGTTGGACTAGGATTGGGGGGCCCCACCTCTCCCTCTCTTTCTTTTTCCCTCTCTTCCTTCTTGGTGGACTCCTACTTGGAATAGGATTGCAATCCTATTCCTAGTAGGATTGCCCTAGCCGCACCATAGGAGGCCGGCCGGCCCTCCCCTCTTGCTCCTTTATATACGGGGGCAGGGGGGCACCCAAAGACACACAAGTTGAATTGTTCCAGCCGTGTGCGGTGCCCCCCTCCACAGAAACACACCTCGGTCATACCTCGCAGTGCTTAGGCGAAGCCCTATGCCGGTAGATACATCATATCCGTCACCATGCCGTCGTGCTGATGAAACTCTCCCGTGAAGCTCAACTGGATCAAGAGCTCGTGGGACGTCATCAAGCTGAACGTGTGCTGAACGCGGAGGTGCCGTACGTTCGGTGCTTGATCGGTTGAATCGCGAAGAAGTTCGACTACATCAACCGCGTCACTTGACGCTTCCGCTTCCGGTCTATGAGGGTACGTAGACACACTCTTCCCTCTCGTTGCTATGCATCTGATAGATAGATCTTGCGTGATCGTAGGAATTTTTTTAAAATACTACATTCCCCAACAATGGCATCATGAGCCAGGTCTATGGGTAGATGATATGCACGAGTAGAACACAATGAGTTGTGGGCGATACTAGTCATACTGCTTACCAGCATGTCATATTTTGCTTCGGCGGTATTGTGAGATGAAGCGGCCCGGACCGACATTACGCGTACGCTTACGCGAGACTGGTTTCACCGTTATGAGCACTCGTTGTTTAAAGGTGACTGGCGGGTGTCTGTCTCTCTCACTTTAGTTGAATCAAGTGTGGCTACGCCCGGTCCTTGTGAAGGTTAAAACAGCACATATTTGACGAAACATCGTTGTGGTTTTGTATGCGTAGGTAAGAACGGTTCTTGCTAAGCCCGTAGCAGCCACGTAAAACTTGCAACAACAAAGTAGAGGACGTCTAACTTGTTTTTGCAGGGCATGTTGTGATGTGATATGGTCAAGACATGATGAGATATACGGTTTTGTATGAGATGATCATGTTTTGTAATGTTATCGGCAACTGGCAGGAGCCATATGGTTGTCGCTTTATTGTATGAAATGCAATCGCCATGTAATTGCTTTACTTTATCACTAAGCGGTAGCGATAGTCGTAGAAGCAATAGTTGGCGAGACGACAACGATGCTACGACGGAGATCAAGGTGTCGCGCCGGTGACGAAGGTGATCATGAAGGTGCTTTGGAGATGGAGATCAAAAGCACAAGATGATGATGGCCATATCATGTCACATATTTTGATTACATGTGATGTTTATCTTATTATGCTTCTTATTCTGCTTAGAACGACGGTAGCATTATAAGATGATCCCTTACTAAATTTCAAGGTATAAGTGCGCTCCCTGAGTATGCACCGTTGCGATAGTTCGTCGTGCCGAGACACCACGTGATGATCGGGTGTGATAAGCTCTACGTTCAAATACAACGGGTGTAAGCCAGTTTTGCACACGCAGAATACTCGGGTTAAACTTGACGAGCCTAGCGTATGCAGATATGGCCTCGGAACACTGGAGACCGAAAGGTCGAGCGTGAATCATATAGTAGATATGATCAACATAAGATGTTCACCATTGAAACTACTCCATCTCACGTGATGATCGGACATGGTTTAGTTGATTTGGATCACGTGATCATTTAGATGACTAGAGGGATGTCTATCTAAGTGGGAGTTCTTAAGTAATATGATTAAATTGAACTTTAATTTATCATGAACTTAGTCCTGGTAGTATTAGCATATCTATGTTGTAGATCAATAGCTCGCGATGTTGCTCCCCGTTTATTTTTGATATGTTCCTAGAGAAAACTAAGTTGAAAGATGTTAGTAGCAATGATGCGGAATTGTTCCGTGATCTGAGGATTATCCTCATTGCTGCACAGTAGAATTATGTCCTTGATGCACCGCTAGGTGACGGACCTATTGCAGGAGCAGATGTAGACGTTATGAACGTTTTGACAAAAGCTCGGTATGATGACTACTTGATAGTTTAAGTGCACCATGCTTTACGGCTTAGAACCGGGACTTCAAAAACGTTTTGAACGCCACGGAGCATATAAGATGTTCCAAGAGTTGAAATTAGTATTTCATACTCATGCCCGTGTCGAGAGGTATGAGACTTCTGACAGTACTTTGCCTACAAGATGGAGGAGAATAGCTCAACCAGTGAGCATGTGCTCAGATTGTCTGGGTACTGCAATTGCTTGAATCAAGTGGGAGTTAATCTTCCAGATAAGATAGTAATTGACAAAGTTCTCTAGTCACTATCACCAAGTTAGTAGAACTTCGTGATGAACTATAATATGCAAGGGATGACGAAAGTAAATCCCGAGCTCTTCGCGATGCTGAAATCGGCGAAGGTAGAAATCAAGAAAGAGCATCAAGTGTTGATGGTTAACAAGACCACTTGTTTCAAGTAAAGGGCAAAGGGATAGAAGGGGAACTTCAAGAAGAATGACAAGCAAGTTGTCACTCCCATGAATAAACCCAAAGCTAAACTCAAGCATGAAACTAAGTGCTTCTACTGCAAAGGAAATGGTCACTGGAAGTGGAACTGTCATAGATACTTGGCGGATAAGAAGGATGGCAAAGTGAACAAAGGTATATTTTGATGTACAGATTATTGATGTGTCCTTTACTACTGTTCATAGCAACCCCTGGGTATTTGATACCGGTTCAGTTGCTAAAATTAGTAACTCGAAACGAGAATTGCAGAATGAACAGAGACTAGTTAAAAGTGAAGTGACGATGTGTGTTGGAAGTGGTTCCAAGATTGATATGATCATCATCGCACACTCCCTATACTTTCGGGATTAGTGTAAAACCTAAATAAATGTTATTTGGCATTTGCGTTGAGCATGAATATGATTTGATCATATTTGTTGCAATATGGTTATTCATTTAGAGTCATAGAATAATTGTTATTCTGTTTACATGAATAAAACCTTCGATGGTCATACACCCAATGAAAATAGTTTGTTGGATCTCGATCATGGTGATACACATATTCATAATATTGAAGCCAAAAGATGCAAGGTTAATAATGATAGTGCAACTTATTTGTGGCACTGCCGTTTAGGTCATAATGGTGTAAAGCGCATGAAGAAACTCCATAGTGATGGACTTTTTGGAATCACTTGATTATGAATCACTTGGTGCTTGCGAACCATGCCTCATGGGCAAGATGACTAAAACTCCGTTCTCCGGAACAATGGAGCGAGCAACAGATTTGTTGGAGATCATACATACAGATGTATGTGGACCAATGAGTGTTGAAGCTCGCGGCAGGTATCATTATTTTCTGACCTTCACTAATGATTTGAGCAGATATGGGTATATCTAAGCACAAGTCTGAAACATTTGAAAAGTTCAAAGAATTTCAGAGTGAAGTGGAGAATCATCGAACAAGAAAATAAGAGTTTCTACGATATGATCGTTGATGTAAAATATTTGAGCTAGCGAGTTTGGCCTTCAGTAAAAACAATGTGAAATAGTTTCACTACTCACGCCACTTGGAACACCACAGTGTAATGGTGTGTCCGAACGTCATAACCGTACTTTATTAGATATACGGTGCGATCGATGATGTCTCTTACCGATCTACCACTATCGCTTTTGGGGTTATGCATTAGAGACAACTACATTCACGTTAAATAGGGCACCATCAAAATCCGTGGAGATGACACCGTATGAACTGTGGTTTGACGAGAAACCTAAGCTATCATTTCTTTAAGTTTGGGACTGCGATGCTTATGTGAAAAAGTTTCAACATGATAAGCTCGAACCCAAATCGGAGAAGTAAATCTTCATAGGATACCCAAAAAGTAACTGTTGGGTACACCTTCTATCACAGATCCGAAGGCAAGGTCTTTGTTGCTAAGAGTGAGTCCTTTCTAGAGAAGGAGTTTCTCTCGAAAGAATTGAGTGGGAGGAAAGTAGAACTTGATGAGGTAATTGTACCTTCTCCCGAATTGGAAGGTAGTACATCACAGAAACTAGTTCCAGTGATTCCTACACCAATTAGTGAGGAAGCTAATGATGATGATCATGAAACTTCAGATCAAGTTTCTGCTGAACTTCGTAGATGAACCAGAGTTCGTTCCGCACCAGAGTGGTACGGCAACCCAGTTCTGGAAATCATGTTACTAGACCATGATGAACCTACGAACTATGAGGAAGCGATGATGAGCCCAGATTCCGCAAAATGGCTTGAGGCCATGAAATCTGAGATGGGATCCATGTATGAGAACAAAGTGTGGACTTTGGTTGACTTGCCCGATGATCGGCAGGCCATCGAAAATAAATGGATCTTCAAGAGGAAGACCGACGCAGACGGTAATGTTACTGTTTACAAAGCTTGACTTGTTGCGAAAGGGTTTCAACAAGTTCAAGGAGTTGACTACGATGAGACTTTCTCACCTATAGCGATGCTTAAGTCTGTCCGAATCATGTTAGCAATTGTCGCATTTTATGATTATGAAATCTGGCAAATGGATGTCAAAACTGCATTCCTGAATGGATATCTCAAAGAAGAGTTGTATATGATGCAACCAGAAGGTTTTGTCGATCCAAAAGGTGCTAACAAAGTATGCAAGCTCCAGCGATCCATCTATGGACTGGTGCAAGCATCTCGGAGTTGGAATATACGCTTTGATGAGGTGATCAAAGCATATGGTTTTATACAGACTTTTGGAGAAGCCTGTATTTACAAGAAGTGAGTGGGAGCACTACAACCTTTCTGATAAGTATATGTGAATGACATATTGTCGATCGGAAATGATGTAGAATTTTCTGGAAAGCATAAAGGAGTGTTTGAAAGGAGTTTCTCAAAGAAAGACCTTGGTGAAGCTGCTTACATATTGGGCATCAAGATCTATAGAGATAGATCAAGACGCTTGATAAGACTTTCGATAAGTACATACCTTGATAAGATTTTGAAGTAGTTCAAAATGGATCAGTCAAAGAAGGAGTTCTTGCCTGACTTGTAAGGTGTGAAGTTGAGTAAGACTCAAAGCCAGACCACGGCAGAAAAATATAGAGAGAATGAAAGTCATTCCCTATGCCTCAGCCATAGGTTCTATAAAGTATGCCATGCTGTGTACCAAACATGTTGTGTACCTTGCCATGAGTTTGTCAAGGGGGTACAATAGTGATCCATGAGTAGATCACTGTACAGCGGTCAAAATTATCCTTAGTAACTGGATGACTAAGGAAATGATTCTCGATTATGGAGGTGATAAAGAGTTTGTCGTAAAGGGTTACGCTGATGCAAGCTTTGACACTAAATCCAGATGACTCTAAGTATCAATCTGGATGCGTATTGAAAGTGGGAGCAATTAGCTAGAGTAGCTCTATGCAGAGCATTGTAGACATATAAATTTGCAAAATACATACGGATCTGAATGTGACAGACCCGTTGACTAAACTTCTCTCACAAGCAAAACATGATCACACCTTATTACTCTTGGGTATTAATCACATAGCGATGTGAACTAGATTATTGACTCTAGTAAACCCTTTGGGTGTTGGTCACATGGCGATGTGAACTATGGGTGTTATTCACATAACGATGTGAACTATCGGTATTAAATCACATGGCGATGTGAGCTAGATTATTGACTCTAGTGCAAGTGGGAGACTGAAGGAAATATGCCCTAGAGGCAATAATAAAGTTGTTATTTTACATTTCCTTATATCATGATAAATGTCTTTTATTCATGCTAGAATTGTATTAACCGGAAACTTAGTACATGTGTGGATACATAGACAAAACAGTATGTCCCTAGTATGCCTCTACTAGACTAGCTCATTGATCAAAGATGGTTATGTTTCCTAGCCATAGACATGAGTTGTCATTTGATCAACGGGATCACATCATTAGGAGAATGATATGATGGACTAGACCCATCCGTTAGCATAGCACTATGATCGTTTAGTTTTACTGCTATTGCTTTCTTCATGACTTATACATGTTCCTATGACTATGAGATTATGCAACTCCCGAATACCATAGGAACACCTTGTGTGCTATCAAACGTCACAACGTAACTGGGTGATCATAAAGATGCTCTACAGGTGTCTCCGAAAGTATTCGTGGTGTTGGCATAGATCAAGATTAGGATTTGTCACTCCGAGTGTCGGAGAGGTATCTCTAGGCCCTCTCGGTAACACACATCATAATAAGCCTTGCAAGCAAAAGACTAATGAGTTAGTCACGAGATGATGTGTTACGGAACGAGTAAAGAGACTTGCCGGTAACGAGATTGAACTAGGTATAAACATACCAACGATCGAATCTCGGGCAAGTAACATACCGATGACGAAAGGAACAACGTATGTTGTCATGCGGTTTGACCGATAAAGATCTTCGTAGAATATGTAGGAGTCAATATGAACATCCAGGTTCCGCTATTGGTTATTGACCGGAGATGAGTATCGGTCATGTCTACATAGTTCTCGAACCCGTAGGGTCCGCACGCTTAACGTTTGATGACGATCGGTATTATGAGTTTATGAGTTTTGATGTACCGAAGGTAGTTCGGAGTCCTGGATGAGATCACGGACATGACGAGGAGTCTCGGAATGTCCGAGACATAAAGATTGATATATTGTACGACTATATTCGGACACCGGAAGTGTTCCGGAAAAGTTTCGGATTTAACTAGATTGCCGGAGGGGGTTACCGGAACCCCCTACGAGGGGGGATGGTCCATAGTGGGCCTTGAGGAAAGGAGAGAGGCAGCCCATAGAGGCTGGCTGACACCCCACCAGGGGATCCTAGTTGGACTAGGATTGGGGGGCGCCACCTCTCCCTCTCTTTCTTTTTCCCTCTCTTCCTTCTTGGTGGACTCCTACTTGGAATAGGATTGCAATCCTATTCCTAGTAGGATTGCCCTAGCCGCACCATAGGAGGCCGGCCGGCCCTCCCCTCTTGCTCCTTTATATACGGGGGCAGGGGGGCACCCAAAGACACACAAGTTGAATTGTTCCAGCCGTGTGCGGTGCCCCCCTCCACAGAAACACACCTCAGTCATACCTCGTAGTGCTTAGGCGAAGCCCTGCGCCGGTAGATACATCATATCCGTCACCACGCCGTCGTGCTGACGAAACTCTCCTGTGAAGGTCAACTGGATCAAGAGCTCGTGGGACATCATCAAGCTGAACGTGTGCTGAACGCGGAGGTGCCGTACGTTCGGTGCTTGATCGGTCGAATCGCGAAGAAGTTCGACTACATCAACCGCGTCACTTGACGCTTCCGCTTCCGGTCTACGAGGGTACGTAGACACACTCTTCCCTCTCGTTGCTATGCATCTGATAGATAGATCTTGCGTGATCGTAGGAATTTTTTTAAAATACTACGTTCCCCAACACTAGCAACGCTATAAGAGGGGGCTGACCGAAGCCTACGTATAGCCAAGCAACGGTTTGCATAGGTAGGGTGGTTAAACAGGTTCATGGTTACAATAGGAGGCTGACAGGAAAACATGGGCATCGAGGCAAAACTATAGAGCGATACTCTAGCAATAGGCAAAGATAGTAATGGTATCCGGGTTCGGTTATCTTGCCTGGGATTCCACAGAGGGAGAAGAACGGATCCATGAAGACGGAGCAACACAGTCGAGCGAATCCTCACAACTCCGGAACGCAACCGAAGCTACCAAAAGAAGCAACCGGAAAGAAGTAAACGACACGGTAAACACACAAACATAAACATGGCATACGATGCACAAACAAGTATGATGCATGTCCGGTTTAATTATGCATGGCATGGCAAAGTGCACAAACAACACTACAAGTTAAGTGGAGCTCAATATGCAACGAGTTGCATATTGACGAAACACCACATTTAATTATTTAGTTAACTCTCGTTTATTTACAAGACAAGATTAAATGTTTTTAACATAGCAAGAGGTGAAGCATAATAAAACTACCTATTTAGGCATTTTAAATGAGGCCGGAAATAACAACAACATATTCCGGAAAATCCCCATGAGCATGTTTAGCAATTATAAGCAAACAACAATTCACACATTTATATTGTTGTTAAGATGATGCGGATGACATGATCAAGTTTATGCAATTATTAAAAGGTTGACATAAAAGAGATATAGATGATAAGGAGAATTAGTCATCGTGGTGGAAAGAAAGGGTGCCATGACAACGATTCTAAAATGATGCATCGGCAACATCTCGGTTCCGGTAACTCGTTGAGAGACCGGTGCAAAAGAAGAATCGACGTGAGCAAGTCGAACAAGATGAAAGTGGGTTGATCCCGTCACCGGGTTCCCACGAGTCGGCGACGAGGCAACCGAGGAACATGACAAAAGGTCGGAACGGGCACGGAGCACACACGGGAAACAACTCATACAACACAACATTCATCCACGGGTCATCGTCTCGGGGTTATACCTTCGGAACATCGTTCTCGGAGGGGTTCGAGATCGTAGAGGAAGGAGTCGTTCTCGTTCGGAGAGGAAGTAGCCGTTCACGAGGTCGCCAACGAGTAGTCGTTCCGTAGAGGGAAGTAGTGGTCCACGGGGCGACGGTAGACGTTCGGGCGTCGAGTTCATAGAGGTACTTGGCGCATCCATCATTTCCGGGGCGACGGTAGTGGTACATGCCGTAGAGGGAAGTAGTCGTTCTCGGACATCGGGGATGTAGACGTTCACGTTCGTAGTCGTTCAAGTCGTCGGTAGGGTACTTGTCGAACATGCCGGTCTCGGTCTCGTAGTTGTACATGATCCGTAGAGGTACTTGAGGTCTTCAAAACAGCGGCCGTCGAGGTACTTGACATTTCGGAGGGGTACTTGGTCGGGTCGCCGTGTACTCGTTCATGTAGTCGTACACGGAGCTCGTACCCGTTCGGTCGTCGTGATACACATTTTGTAGATGTTCAAGCCGTCATGTCGTAGTACTTGGCGATTCCGAGGTCCTGGGATATCAACAACAGCCACAAAACAACAAAACGACAACAAGGGCAGCAACGACATGGCGAAAAAAACATAGCAGCAGCAACGGTTTTGGCGTGAAGCAGGGGAGGGGCGCTGCGGTGCTGGCCTTGGCGCGCCAGAGGGAAGAACTGCGGGCTCGGCGCCGAGGTGCGGTGGTTAGAAGAGGAGCCGGGGCGGCGCTGGCGTGGAGACAGCAGAGGAGCGGCCCGGGAGGCGCTGCGGGAGACGGCGCTGGGGCGCGCGCGAGGCAGACGAGGCGCTCGGGGCCGCGGCTGTGGCGAGATGGAGGACGGAGGAGGGGGCGCAGCGCAGGGCGCCCTGGTGCTGGAGTCGCGCGGAGGCGGGGCGCCTTGGCGACGGAGTGGCTGCAGGGGCTGCAGGGGCGCGGGCGCGCTGAGCCACGGCCTTGGCGACGCGCTGGTGGCTGCTCCTGGCCGGCGCGTCGGCAGGAGGGAACAGGGCGAAGGCGCTGCGGTGCTGACGCGGGAAGGAGCGCTGCTGGAGGGGACTGGAAGGGAGGCCGGAGGAGAGGTGGCGAGGCAGGAGGCCTGAGGAGATAGAAGGAGGATGCGAGGTCGAAGCGGTCGGGCGAGAGGGACGAGGAGCTGGCGGCGGAGGGAGTTAGCGAGGGGGATGCGGTCGGGGATCGGTGCGGGCTGCGGCTAAGGTTAGGAGGAGGGAGGAGATGGGCCAGGGAAGGCTGGATGGGCCGCGGGGAGACTGAGGAAGGAGATGGGCCTGCGGATGGATGGCTGAGGAGAGGTGCGGCTAGGCTCTCTTCTCCTTATTAAAAAAAACAACAAAGAGGAGAAGAAAAGTAAAAAGAGGTTAGGGATGGATTTAGGACATGAGGTCAAAAACCCTGGGCTCACAAAAAATGTCAGGAATTTAAATAAAATAGTTGGGGGGGTTTTGGAGGAACCTCGAAACAACGGAAAGAAAATATTGGCAAGGTTTTTGACGATGAAACTTGAAGTGAAAAGGCATGGGGAAATATGCAAGTGTGTTATGCTTAATTCCAAGAATGGAATATTTATTTATATAGCTCCCTAATAATATTGAGAGGCTTTTATATGTTTTAAAGAGAAGACATTCTTCCCTCGATTTAAATGGACCGAAGGTCCACACAATTTATTTAAGTTGAGTTGCAAAAAAATAATAATATAACATGATGGCATGATGACATGATGCAATGCAAAAATAAATAAAGCAAGCACAACTGAACACACGGGAGAACCCGGAACATCTGGAATCTTCTGGAATCTTCTGGGATCTTCTGGGACGTCGGTCTCGGGCGTCACACAGTGCACCCACTGGGTGGGGTGGACCTGCTACCTAACAGAGATATCTACAAAGATTTAAAAACAGGGGCTTCAGGCGTCCGCATCTGCACCTTCAGGTACCGATGTCTTCATCATCGACAGCCGTGTCGCGGTAGACACCTGTCCCCTCGGAGTGCCGTCCGGATCATCCAGGAGCAAGCCGAAGTCGTCAGCAGGCACGACTACACCATCTTCCGTCCGCTCCGGCCGGAACTCATCGTGGTAGGAAAACCCGGCGATGTAGCTGACCTAGGCGGCAATCTCGTCGGCCTGCGACTGCAGCTAGCTCTCCGAGCCGTCTCGCTGGCCTATCAGCGCCTGCAGCGACAAGTCCGGATGCCAAGACATCGCGAACCTGAGCGCCATCTCGGCACCTGCACGGGCGGCGGAAAGGCGCCAGTCATGGAGCCGATCCGGCCCCACCTCAAACCACCGCACAAGCCGCGAGAAGCTGGTCGACGCAGCGGAGCCCAACCAAAGGGCCACCATCATCACTGTGCCGGCCTCAAAGAGCCGCGCCATCTGCACGCCTAAGGCCTGCAGACGAGCCTCGACAGCGGCCATGATCTCTGGGAAGGTCCATGCCACGCGCGGGTCAGTCACGGAGCCAACCACGCCCCCTGGATCTCGCCGGAAGCGGACCGCCTCCTCCGTCAAATCCCGTGTCTCCGGGAAGACCCCTGGCAAACAAAAGGATCAGAAGAAAGCCGCAATAAAGAGAGAAGCCAGAAACTCAGTCCTGCAAGGGACTCAAGAAAAGCACTTACTGGAGAAGGACTCTTCCAGGTGCTGCGCCTCAAGCAACGTACCACGTCGCTCCCAGTCGATGGTACGGTCGCGGTCTTGGACCGCCTCCTCCAGCTGGGTGACCTTGGCAAGGGCCGCCTTTAGCTAGGCGTCCTTGTCCGCAGCCGCCTTCTCGCCCCCCTCGGGCGCCGGGTCTCCCCCTGCTTGGCCTCCTCCACCACGGCCACCAGCCCCTTCAGGCGCTCCACCTCGGCCTAGAGCTAGCCCTTGTCGTCGGCCAGCTTGCCGCGCTGTTGGTCCGCTTCGGCAAGGGCCCACTGCGTCTCCGCAACCTTGGCGGTTTTCGCCCGGAGCTGCTCCACCTCAGCCTCAAGGCGGCTCTTGTCGCCCGGTAGCTGCTTCTGCAGCTGGCCGACTTCGTCGAGCGCCTGCCGGGCTCCCGTGGCCTCCTGGCTCGCCCGCTCCAACGCGGATGTGGAGGAACGACTCAGAGACAAAGCACCTCGAACATTCACAAGAGAGAAGGGGAAAAGAAAAGAGAAAATACACGTCACAACGCGGGGCTCCTCCTCCTTGGCGTCCAACTGCTCCTTGAGCCGCTCGTGCGCATCGAGGAGCCGGCTGAAGACACCGACCCGGTAAGAGTCTAGTTGTTGCGCGATGAAACAACGATCAACGAAGAGAGCAAATTAAAGATTCGGCCCAACTGCTACACAGTTGGCCCAAATGTCGGGGACTACACCCAGTGGGTGCGCTGGCGCGCCCCCACTAAAAAGAAACGAGCAACAGTAAGAGAAGACTTACGAGCACGGCGTCCTCCAGCTCCCGTGCCTGCTCCAACTCGGCCCGGGCATAGGACTCGACCCAGTCCTTCCGCTCATGCAGGCGCCGAGTCACGGCGGCCATGGCTACCTCCTCCTGGGTTGGCGGCCCGAAGAAGACCTCGCCAACTCCGTGTCGCGGCGGCTGTGGCCCAACGGCCCCGCGGCCCCTGGGCTAAAGCACCAAGGCATGGTCACCGCTGGCCGCCTCCCCTGCAGCCGGCGTCCTCTCCGCGCCGCCATCGCTGGCGCCCCCAAGCCTCCACCGGCTCCCGCTCGCTCGGCCGCATTGGCCCGCGGCGGGGTCCCGTCCTCGATGACCACGACCTCTCGTTGGAGGTCCATCGCATCGGCACGGCCGCCCCGGCTGTGCCTCTCCTCCAACTGCGGGACGAAAATCGTTATCGCCACTGTCGTTCCGGCCGGCATCTCCGGCCATGCCGGCTCCTCGCCGACTCGTGCCCGTGGTCCAAGCCCGTATCGACGCCGCCTGCAGCGCGGCCTCGGCCCGATCCTGATCTGGCCAGGCCCGGCCCTCCATGTTGGACGGATCCCGACCAAGGTCCAGATCTACCCGCCCCTCGTCCTCGCCCGGATTAACGGTGCTGGACCGGCTCGTCCGGAACCCAGCACCATTGGGGGACGCGGCCTCCACTGCCGCCAACGTCAGCGAGATTGGCGATCTGAAGAATCAGGACAAGTTAGCAAAAAGGGGGCTCAGCGGAGCCGTCCGGCACGGAGCCAAAAAGAAAACTTACCCCGGCAGCACCAGCACGGGGTGCCTCGATGGCTGGGTGATGCGCCTCCTCTTGGCGGCCGGCTTCGCGCCTCCAACCGCGCCCGCGACACGCTTCACGGGAGGAGCCGACGAAGCTGCGCTGCCCTTCCCATGAGGACGGCCTGCCGCCGGCACCACCTGATATGACTTGGCTCCAGCCATGCTGCCACCTCGTCCTCCCGCCGTCGGTGTCACCGCCCGGGACGACCCGGCCCCGGCCGCGCCGCCGCCCCATCCGCCTGACACCACTACATCAACAACTCGCGTCAGAGCCTCCGACACCGTCCCGAAACCAAAACACAAAGGAGAAGAGATAGGCGCACCTGCTCGGCGCCCCGCGCCCACCTCGGCAACCGCTCCCTCCCCTCCGCCGTGGGCCTCGGGCTCCTCCGAGGCGGCGCGCACAACCTGCGTCCCCGCCCGGTCGTAAGGATGCCGGATGGCATTCAGAAGCTCCTCCCACGTCACGTCCGTGCGAATAAGAAGATGAGCGGCTGCAAAATATGGAGAGAAGGGACTCACCACCAGTGACGGGTTTGTGTGGCTATAAGGAACCTTCCCGTATTGCCAGTCGTCCGACAGGTTGGCCTTGGAGATGTCATCAAGGAATTTCATCTCGCCAATGAGATGAACACGCTGCTACAGCGGCAGCACCCGCCGCGCGATGAAGGCGGTGATGACGTTGCTGCCTTTGAGACCTTTCCGCTCCTTCATCACCACCACCCGCTCGCATAGGTTGAGCACCGCCTGCGACGGTCGTTTGGGGTAGTACGACCAGTTCTGCTTCTCCCGCGGCTAGGGTAGTACGACCCATGTTGCGGACGTAGAAGAAGGAGTGCTACCACTTCTTGGCAGAATCCTCCAGTGGCTCCTTGGGGCACTCGTCTCCCAGCCGCCTGCAGATGACGGCGGCTCCGCACTCCGACATCTCCCCGGCCTTCGGCCCCTGATGCTTCAGGGAGAAGAGGCGCACGAATAGGTCGATGGAGAGCTCGACTCCGAGGTACGCCTCACAGAGCGTGACGAAGCCGGAGAGATGCACGATGGCGCCGGCTCCAAGATGGTGGGGCTAGAGCCCGCAGAACTCCAGGAACTCGCGAAGAAGTCGCTTGCGGGCAGCCCAAACCCGCGCTTGAAGTGCGTGAAGAAGACCACGTGTTTCGAGCCCTCGGGGCACGGGTCCCGCTCGTCTCCCGGCAGGCGTACGTCGACCTCCATCTCCGGCGGTAGGCGCTAGGTGGTGCGGAGTTAGGCGATGTCATCCTCGGAGACGGTCGAGCCCATCCACGAGCCCGACGACAGCGCCATTGAGAAGAAGTACGGATGAGAAAGAAGAAGAAGGTGGCTTGTGCTCGAGAACGACGGGCGTTGCGGTGCGCGGCGGTCGCAAGAAGCAGAGGAGGCAAGGAAAGGCAGGAGGGCGCGAGCGAGAACGATCTCCGCTGGGCCCTCGGCCCAATTTATAACCCGTGGGTCGAACGTGGGGGAGTGGGATCGATTGCACCCGCCTCTCCCACTTCCCCGCAATAAATGTGCATGTACGTGCGCAATAACTGCCCCCTGAAGGGCAACCGGCTCGCAGACGCCGCAATAAATCTGCGTGCACAGGCCGAGGCTGCACGGCCGCAGGCCCCGGCCCGTTGCCCCATCCCGTCATGCGCGTGGCCTGTCAGGCTTCCCAGGCTTTCGGGCACCACGTGGCACCCGCGCGGAACCCGAAAGATCATTCAAGATTTGGCGGACTCCTCGGTTCCCGCCATCGCCGAAACGCCGCGATCTGGCTTCGAGAAGCCAGCACACAGCAAGTGTTCCCAAGCTCGGCCTGAGGCTCGCCTCCAAGGGAAGGAAACTGCGAAAGGCCCTTTCACCCTAAGACGGTGGACCTTCACAGCTTCGGGGACTACTGTCGGGGGGATGAACCCCAGGTAGGCAACGGAAGCCGGATCCTTTTCAAAAACAATGGGGCCAGCACCGCCCCGCAATCCACCTCTGACTTGGCCGGGTCGCTCGACCCGGCCGAAACCCACGATCCAGCAAGACTCTCCAGTCCGGTCGGCTCCCGCGATCCGGCCCCAGCGGCCCGCTCGAGGGATCCGGACCCGGCACGCCAAGACTTCCTCAACAAGCCAGACCGACTCATGGCGTGTTCCCCAATCCGGCCACGGGTCCGCTCCCGTCCCATCTCAACCGTACGATGGGACGAGACACACCTACTGATGACCTAGGCAACAGTGCCTCGCCCATGCCCCTAGTCAGACGGGGCGTGGCTACAGTGCAAACATCATAGCCCATGACACCGACAGACGGTGACATGACGGAGCATGCCGTACCTGACTCAGCGCGGCTAATCCTTGGCAACCGACAAGACGGCACACGGTGCCCCCCATACCCGGCGGGCCCCGCATCCGGAGAACCCGGCGAGCCCTGTACCCGGCGGGGCCCAGCGCCGGCTTCCCGGACAATGACAATCCGGCCCCACGGTCGTGTAACTTTACCATTGTATCCCTGGGGGGTTGGCCTATATCAAAACCCCCAGAGCCCTCATGCATGGGGGGCGACGTGAACTAGAGAACATGATAGACACACCTCAGGAGAAGCAGCCCAAGCCCTGGCCCGTCTTCCTCCTTCCACCACACAGCTCAAGGAGCACCTCTGTACTGGTAAATATCAACCACCTTCGACAGGATTAAGGGTATTATCTCCCCGGAGAGCCCCAAACCTGGGTATGTCTTATGTCCCGTGCTCGCTCATGCCAACCCCGCTTCTGGAGTCCACCGGTGCCCTCGAGCCGCCTCCTATCTTTAGCCATCCCTTGGCATCTGCCATGTGCCCAACACGACACTTTACTTTTCTATCTATACAACAAAAATACCAAAAATATTTATACTATTATCTCTATCAGATCTCACTTTTGCAAGTGGCAGAGAAGGGATTGACAACCCCTTTATCGCGTTGGTTGCAAGGTTCTTATTTGTTTGTGCGGGTACGAGGGACTTGCGTGCAGTCTCCTACTGGATTGATACCTTGGTTCTCAAAAACAGAGGGAAATACTTACGCTACTTTGCTGCATCACCCTTTCCTCTTCAAGGGAAAAACAACGCATGCTTGAGAGGTAGCAAGAATAATTTCTGGCACCGTTGCCGGGGAGATTTACGCCAAGTCAAAGTCATGATTTGATCTCCCGTGAACTTGCCAATTTCTGACGCCGTTGCCGGGGAGATCATCGCACAAGTCATATACCAAGTACCCGTCACAAACCCTTAACCCTCGCATTACATTATGGGACATTTACATTTATGCCCCTAATTTGCGCCCACTCTCAAATTTACCCCTAAAAAATAGTGTGCTCAAATTTGCCCCTCTTCCGTTAAGTGCGCTTACAGAAATGCCCTTCCGTACATTTTCCATCCAGTCAAAGGCATTTGACCGTTAAGTGCGAGTATAGAAAAATCTAACGGTCAAAGGCCTTTGAATTGACAGAAAATGTACGGAAGGGCATTTCTATAACCACACTAAACGGAAAAGGAAAAAAAATGAGCACATGATTTTATTAGGGGTAAATGTGAGTGGGTGGTTCGAGTTAGGGGCTGAAATGCAAATGTCCCTTACATTATTTGCCATTCACCTATCGTTTTACTCTCTCCCACTTCTAAAACATTTTCAGAAAAACAAAAAAAATATTTGCCTTCTTTTCGTTTGCCTTTTTCTCGTTCGATCTTATGTTTGCTCATGTTGTCATGTGCCTCCTATTTACTTGCATCTTCGCTTGCTGAAAATCTATCTATGGATCCTCATCTGCTTGCTAATCTTTTTAAGAGATCCAACTATGATGAATCAATTGCTAGTGAGTTTAGTGCACTAAATTATCTTTATGAGGATTTGCTTGAAATCCGTGAATCTAAAAATTGTGATGAAGTGTTGAAAGAAGAGAATTATGAAGTGATTCACGATAGCTCTTTTGATGAAAAGCATGATTGCAATGACACTATTGTAAATTCTATAAATGTCAGTTGTGTTAATGATATGCAAAGCCCTAAGCTTGGGGATGCTAGTATTTCTATATCCACTACTTGCTGCAATGATCATGATTGGGGTGATTCTTCTTATTATCTTGAAAATTTATTTAAGCCCCATGATGAATATGAGATTGATAATAATGTTTGCAATAATATTGAAAGTGGGTTTGGAAGAGTGTCAACTTTAGATCCCACATATTTGGAGAATGTTCAATCTTATGAATTTTTTGATAAAAGTGAGTTTGGAGAGGTCATGACTTTAGTTAATGTTGATCCTACTATTTTGGAAGAGTGTCAACTTTGTATGCATGTGGACCGTGTTGAGAATATGTTTTGTGATAGCTATATTGTTGAATTTTCTTATGATCCTACATGCAATTATTATTAGAGAGGAAAATATGGTTGTAGAAATCTTCATATCACTAAATTACCTCTCTTCATGTTGAGATTGATCTTGTTTCTTTCTTCTTCCTTGCATATGTTAGATCTTGCTTGTCTTGCTAATTTGATTTCTTATAAAATGCCTATGCATAGGAAGTATGTTAGACTTAGATGTGATTTTCACATGCTATATGATGCTCTCTTTGTGCTTTAATTCTTATCTTTCATGTGAGCATCATTGAATTCTCAAGCCTATCTTAATGGCTATAAAGAAAGAGCTTGTTGGGAGGCAACCCAATTTTATTTTATTTGCTTTTACTTCTGTTTAGTAATAAAAAATTCATCTAGATTCTAGTTAGATGTGGTTTTGTGTTTTAATTAGTGTTTGTGCCAAGTAGAACCTTTGGTAAGACTTGGGTGAAGTCTTTGCGATCTTGCTGTAAAAAACAAAAACTTTTGCGCTCACGAGATTTGCTGCCATTTATTTCCTAGAGAGTGCTTTTAAGTTGATTCTTTTTGAATATGATTAATAGACAAATTACTCACGTCCACCAGTTTATTTCAGAATTTTTAGAGTTACAGAAGTATTCGAAAGTTACATATTGCTACAAACTGTTCTGTTTTTGACAGATTCTGTTTTTCCTGTGTTGTTTGCTTATTTTGACGAATCTATGAGTAGTATTGGGGGGGTATGAAGAGAAGTTGGAATACAGTAGGTTTAACACCAATATAAATGAAGAATGAGTTCAATACAGTACCTTAAAGTGGTGGTTTATTTTCTTATACTAACGGAGCTCACCAGATTTTCTATTAAGTTTTGTGTTTTCAAGTTTTCAAGTATTTCGGTAAGGATTTGATGGACTATGGAACAAAGAGTGGCAATAGCCTAAGCTTGGGGATTCCCAAGGCACCCCAAGGTAAAATTCAAGGACAACCAAAAGCCTAAGCTTGGGGATGCCCCGAGAAGGCATCCCCTCTTTCGTCTTTGTCTATCGGTAACTTTACTTGATACTATATTTTTATTCACCACATGATATGTGTTTTGCTTGGAGCGTCTTGTATGATTTGAGTATTTGCTTTTTAGTTTACCACAATCATCCTTGATGTACACACCTTTTAGGAGAAACACACATGAATCGGAATTTATTAGAATACTCTATGTACTTCACTTATATCTTTTAAGCTAGATAGTTTTGCTCTAGTGCTTCACTTATATCTTTTCAGAGCACGGTGGTGGTTTTATTTTATAGAAATTATTGATCTCTCATGCTTCACTTATATTATTTTGAGAGTCCTTTAGAACAGCATGGTAATTTGCTTTGGTTATAAAATTAGTCTAATATGATAGGCATCCAAGATGGGTATAATAAAAACTTCCATATAAAGTGCATTGATTATTATGAGAAGTTTGATACCTGATGATTGTTTTGAGATATGAGGATGGTGATATTAGAGTCATACTAGTAGAGTAGTTGCGAATTTGAGAAATACTTGTGTTGAGGTCTGCAAGTCCCGTAGCATGCACGTATGGTAACCGTTGTGTGACAAATTTGAAGCATGAGGTATTTCATTGATTGTCATCCTTTGTGTGGAGGTCGGGATCGCGCGATGGTTAACTCCTACCAACCCTTCCCCTAGGAGCATGCGTGTAGTACTTTGTTTTGATGACTTGTAGATTTTTGCAATAAGTATGTGAGTTCTTTATGACTAATGTTGAGTCCATGGATTATACACACTCTCACCCTTCCGCCATTGTTAGCCTCTCTTGTACCGCGCAACTTTTGCCGGTACCATACACCCACCATATACCTTCCTCAAAACAGCCACCATACCTACCTATCATGGCATTTCCATAGCCATTCTGAGATATATTGCCATGCAACTTTCCACCGTTCCGTTTATTATGACACGGTTCATCATTGTCATATTGCCATGCATGATCATGTAGTTGACATCGTATTTGTGGCAAGGCCACTATGCATAATTTTTCATTCATGTCACTCTTGATTCATTGCACATCCCGGTACAGCGCCAGAGGCATTCATATAGGTCATATTTTGTTCTAGTATCGAGTTGTAATATTTGAGTTGTAAATAAAAAGAAGTGTGATGATCATCATTATTAGAGCAATGTCCCGGAAAAAAGGGAAAGGCCAAATAAAAAAAGCCAAATAAAAAAAAGGAAGGCCCCAAAAAAGGGGGACAATGCTACTATCTTTTTTCCACACTTGTGCTTCAAAGTAGCACCACGGTTTTCATGATAGAGAATCTCTTGTTTTGTCACTTTCATATACTAGTGGGAATTTTCATTATAGAACTTGCCTTGTATATTCCAACGATGGGCTTCCTCAAATGCCCTAGGTCTTCATGAGAAAGCAAGTTAGATGCACACCCACTTAGTTTCTTTTGTTGAGCTTTCATACATTTATAGCTCTAGTGCATCCGTTTCATGGCAATCCCTACTCACTCACATTCATATCTATTGATGGGCATCTCCATAGCTCATTGATACGCCTAGTAGATGTGAGACCATCTTCCTCCTTTTGACTTCTCCAGAACCACCACTCTATTCCACCTATAGTGCTATATCCATGGCTCACGCTCATGTATTGCGTGAAAGTTTAAAAAATGTGAAGTATGAAACAATTGCCTGGCTGAAACTGGGGTTGTGCATGATTTGGGTATTTTTGTGTGACAAAGATGGAGCATATCCAAACTATATGATTTTGTAGGGATGAACTTTCTTTGGCCATGTTATTTTGAGAAGACATAATTGCTTTGTTAGTATGCTTGAAGTATTATTATTCTTATATCAATATTGAACTTTTGTCTTGAATCTTTCGGATCTGAATCTTCATGCCATAATAAAGAAAACTACATTGAGTATTATGTTAGGTAGCATTCCACATAAAAAATTCTGTTTTTATCATTTACCTACTCGAGGACGAGCAGGAACTAAGCTTGGGGATGCTTCATACGTCTCCAACGTATCTATAACTTTTTATTGTTCCATGCTATTATATTATCTGTTTTGGATGTTTAATGGGCTTTATTATGCACTTTTATATTATTTTTGGGTCTAACCTACTAACCCAAGACCCAGTGCAAATTGAAGTTTTTTTTGCCTATTTCAGTGTTTCGCGGAAAAGGAATATCAAACAGAGTCCAAACGGAATGAAACCTTTGCGAGGATCGTTTTTGGAACAAACGCAACATATAAGACTTGGAGTACACGCCATGGAAGCCATGAGGTGGCCACGAGGTAGGAGGGCGCACCCAGGGGGTAGGCGCGGCCCCCACCCTCGTGGGCCCCTCGTAGCTCCACCGACATACTTCTTCAGCCTATATATATTCATATACACTGAAAACATCCTAGAGCGCCACGAAACCCTAATTCCACCGCTGCAAACTTCTATACCTGTGAGATCCCATCTTTGGGCCTGTTCCAGAGCTCCGCTGGAGGGGGCATCGATCACGGAGGGCTGCTACATCAACACCATAGCCTCTCCGATGAGTTGTGAGTAGTTTACCACAGACCTTCGGGTCCATAGTTATTAGCTAGATGGCTTCTTCTCTCTCTTTGGATGTCAATACAAAGTTCTCCTTGATCTTCTTGGAGATCTATTCGATGTAATTCTTTTTGCGGTGTGTTTGTCGAGATCCGATGAATTGTGAGTTTATGATCAAGATTATCTATGAACAATATTTGATTCTTCTCTGAATTCTTTTATGCATGATTTAAATATCTTTGCAAGTCTCTTCGATTATTAGTTTGGTTTGGCCTACTAGATTGATCTTTCTTGCAATGGGAGAAGTGCTTAGCTTTGAGTTCAATCTTGCGTTGTTCTTTCCTAGTGACAGCAGGGGCAGCAAGGCACGTATTGTATTGCTGCCATCGAGGATAAAAATATGGGGTTTATATCATATTGCATGAGTTTATCCCTCTACATCATGTCATCTTGCTTAAGGCGTCACTCTGTTCTTATGAACTTAATACTCTAGATGCATGCTGGATAGCGGTCGATGTGTGGAGTAATAGTAGTAGATGCAGAATCGTTTCGGTCTACTTGTCACGGACGTGATGCCTATATACATGAGCATGCCTAGATATTCTCATAACTATGCGCTTTTCTATCAATTGCTCGACTGTAATTTGTTCACCCACCGTAGAATCTGATATCTTGAGAGAAGCCACTAGTGATACCTATGGCCCCCGGATCTATCTTCCATCATATTAATCTTCCATCAACTACTTATCTTTACTGTTCTTTTATTTTGCAATCTTTACTTTTCAATCTATACAACAAAAATACCAAAAATATTTGTACTATTATCTCTATCAGATCTCACTTTTGCAAGTAGCCGAGAAGGGATTGACAACCCCTTTATCGCGTTGGTTGCAAGGTTCTTATTTGTTTGTGCGGGTACGAGGGACTTGCGTGTAGTGTCCTACTGGATTGATACCTTGGTTCTCAAAAACTGAGGGAAAAACTTACGCTACTTTGCTGCATCACCATGTCCTCTTCAAGGGAAAAACAACGCATGCTCGAGAGGTAGTAATAAATCATTTGGGATTCGATGCAACCAGTTTCGATTGTCTCTCAATATTGTTTTTTTGTAACTTGTCGTTTTATCTTTGTTTTTAATACTCCCTCCATTCCCTTATACAAGGACAGAAACTCAGATTACATGTACCAAGGTAAAATTTAATGGCTGCTTTGCTAGTTAACTTTTTCTTTTCGTTATCTGGGATCATTAATATGCTACTTTCATACAAGGAAGGAAATGGAAGGAAGTAGCTAGTGTCATTATGTTGCATGCATGCAAGTATTAAACAAGTTGCTAGTATGACGAAACATCATTAATTTTTTTCCTTGATTAGTGTTGGTGGCCTTATATAGATGAAAAATGTATTTTTCATAGTAGCCTTGTATTAGGGAATGGAGGGAGTACTCGTGACGTTCCTTTTTGTTTCCTCATGTGATTGTACACATGCTTATTCGCCAATGTCACAATTGTTTATCATGAAATGAAAGCTAAGCATACTTTTCAAACACGGGATAAACACAAATGAACAAGTTCAGTGCTAACTCCAAATTGAAAATGGAGCACTGTCAAAGTTTTTAAGGGCTTGAGAGTTTAGGCCCTCTTGCTACTTGTTCTAGATAAACCATATTTTTTGTGAGACTTTTGGCCTCTCATTCTTTTTCTTTTCTTTTCTAAAAAACAGGGAATGAATCATAGTGTCTCTCATTAACTTTGTGTGCACTTCCTTGTATACTTAGCAAAAAAAATCCATTCATTATTTTTTTAGGCAACCGAACCAAAATTAGTTTATCCCAGAGAATAATTAACTTTCCCTTACCAATCAACACAAATGGTGTAGATGACCCTATAATTATTAGAAACCAATATAGTAGCACTATCTTTGATTCATTCATCTCATGAGTCGCTCCTCATATTATTTATCAATTCTTATGTGGAGATCATGGCAATGTCTTTCAGAGGATCACAAGATTTATCTCAAGCTAGGTAAAAGCTTGAATAAAGTGCATAAAAACATTAACTTGGCAATATGTGGCCTAATTTGAACAAGTGATTCCCTTGTACAAATAGAGAAGAACCATACCTAAGCAAGCATGTGAAACAACATGACGTATGATTGCATAGTATTTATCAAATAAACATCCTTGCACATGACTCTACACATGCAAAAATAACTTCCCCAACCATAAAATTGTAGGAACTAAACTCAAGAAAAGTATGAGATGAAAAGAGAAAGTGTACTTATTAAAGGAGAGTATAGAAAGTGGTTAGAGTAATAAAAATGTTACTATTGAGGTGCAAATGACCTCTCATGTAACGGACATGGGCGTAAGCTTTGATGAACATCCATTGATGTTGTCCGGTGGTGGCCTTTTGATAAAACTTGCTGGAAACCGAACTAAAAATGAACAAAATAGTGCTTTTTGAAGTTTTCCATTTTTTATAGCACAAAGGGTTAGCTCACGAGTGTTGAAAACAATTATCTTTTAGAAGTTGGTTCATATAAACCTAAGCACCACACTTAAGTTGATAACTAAGTCCGTAAGTGTATATTAATCCTAGGTTAGAAGTGAAGTGCAAGTGAGACAAGATATGAAATACAAGTGTGTAGCCTCTTGTATTCTTAATTTAAAAGGTATATCCCACTTAATGCGAGAACACTCACCAATATACTACAACTTTTATTGAGCACGGTTCAAATTAGAAGACAATACTAGGCACTTTTATTGATTTTTTGTTGATCGAAGCAACCAAACGAATTGTGCAGGTTTGCATATGGTTGCTAGCATACCCTACATGTCATCACACTAGGTATAAGCCTCTGCGGAAATAACACACAAGATAAAAAGGAAATGATTCGGTATACAAACCCAAATGAGTGAAAGGAATAAAAGAAAACATGAATAACTACAAAGAATTATTGGTTGGGAGTCTTAAAAGGTAAATAGTAATTGTTAGAGTGCAAACAGGTGGTCAAAATATAATCCACTGACCTCAGCTTAAAACAGTAAGCAAAAGGGTCATTTTCTTGCCTTGGTACGAGCGTTTGTACGACCGGCTTTGTCGTGGTTTTGTCACAGCAGATGTCCTAGCGAAAGGACTTAGTCGTGAGGCCATCGCTACGGGTTAGCTTAAAGGGGTTAAAGCAGACAAGGACGCAAGGGTTTTATACTAGTTCGGACCCTTCGATGAAGGTAAAAGCCTACGTCTAGTTTGGTGTAGTATTGCTAGGGTTTCGATGACCAGGGAGCGATTACGCCTGCCTGTGTCTCGAACGATTGTTCTCTGTCTTTCAACCGTCGCCGGGTCGTCCCTTTATATACACGAGGTGACGCCGGGCCCGGTTTACAGAGCCCCGAGGCCGGCTCATAAATGTGTCCGGCTCGGTCTCTATCTTTCCTTTCTTACAACACAAGTTACACGCCGTATGGCAGTTTACACATCATGGGCCCTAACACCTCTCGGGCTTCAAACTTTCGGAATAAAGCGTCATGATCCATGCTCCGTTGGGCTTCAGTAGAAGTAATCTTGATAGGCATAAATCGGCCCCTCCTGGGCGGTTTATACCTAGTAGTAATATCCCTGACATTAGGCCCCAGATTGATTTGAACCTGTTCATGTCAATCTTCAACGTCTTGTAAGGATCCCAGCTTTCGTAACTTCAACTGCTTCATAAACCGCCGTGACGTCATCTTCCCGGATCACGTTATACCATCGTGACGTCACTTACTTCATTAAATACTTGTACCTGTTTTATATTTTTACTCATTAAAAGCTCCGAAGATCGAAGTGACAATATTGTCCCATATCCACTTTTCTGGCTCCTCGATTCCCGTGCCTGCCGTTTCATTTTTCGGCTTATAAATAGGGCAGAGGGGTATCTCCTTTTTCCCCCTTGCTCCTTTGCCTCTTCTTCCTTGCACCCGCTCGTGCTCAAGCTCCGCCGCTGCCGTCGACCATTGGTTCTTCGTCAAGCTTGGCCGCTGCATCAACCGGGTCGGACCAGAAAAAACGTCGGCGTGCCTCCGCACTCTTTTGCTCCGGTAAGTCCTTTCTTTATCCTGTATAGAGATCTCATTAGGGTTTTCACCTGAAGGTTCATAGATAGGGCACTGTTCTTCATTGTTCTTCGCCATGGCCCGATAGTTAGTGTAGATCTGATCCTCCTGTTTTATAGCTGTAATAGTAACTCTGCTTCCTTACACCGCTTTTATCTTCCCCAATAGTACTAGTTTAGACTGCGTCTGTTAGAACCCTTGTTGCGTCTGCTGAATATAAACTGAATATTTCTGAATTTCTAACATGCTGTAGATCCATAGCTTCATCACTGTTTGTACAAAACCTGTTTCTCCATAACTTCAGATCTGTAACCTTCGTATTCTCAGTGGCGGTTTAGTTTTTAGAAAATACCATAAACCATAGATACCATTAGGCCCCTGCTTAAACCGTCATCTATAAATACCTTCGAACACTGCCGGTTTAACCTTGCACACAATCGTAAACCGGTGCTTCACTATATTTTCCGCTTTTCGTTCAGAATGGCAAAGCAAGCCAAGCAGTTCACCTCTTGCAACTGGGTCCAATCCTGGGTTACCGAGGAAGAATTACATAACCGGGCTGAAGTTGGCGCTTTAGGCCCAAAGAATGTCCTTCACTGGAGAGTCCCCGGATCAAAATATCCTCCAAAGCCCAGAGAGGGATAAGTTAGTGTCTTCCTTGATCATTTAGCCCGAGGATTCAGTCCTCCCGGGTCAAAGTTCTTCCGTGATGTGCTAGCTGATTTCCAACTTCATCCCCAAGATATTGGGCCCAACTCTGTGTCCAACATCTGCAACTTCCAAGTCTTTTGTGAAGCTTATCTGCAAGAGGAGCCATCAGTTGAGTTATTCCGGGATTTCTTCCATCTAAACCGTCACACGGAATTTTCTGACGGTCCAAACACTGAGCTCGGCGGGATGTCCATTTAGAAGAGAAAGGACGTTAGTTTTCCTCACGCCAATCACCACAGTCATCCCAAAGAGTGGAATCAAACTTGGTTCTATTGCCTAGATACTTCTCCAGATAATGAGAATCCACTGCCGGGTTATCGTTCCCACCGTCTTAATGAGGACCATCCCTTTCCTCAATGACTGAGGGCCCATGAATGGGTCAAATATGCACCTCAGCTCTCCAAGCTTCGAGCCTTCACCGCCAATGGCTTAACCGGAGTTGATTTCGTTCGTTGTTGGATTTCCTAGAGCATTCTCCCACTAAGCCGGTGTTCCAGCTTAACGTGCGAATATACTGGAAATCCCAAAGATCCTATGCGCCATACAGAAGTTGTGCTATCAGGAAATGAAATCAACGAGTCTGTTAAGAAACCGCTGAATGAACCGGTGGAAACTTGCAGTCAAACCGGATTGGCTCCCTTCTGCGAATTCAACAAACCGCCATCGGTAAAGTTTATCCTCTGCCTCATTTTTGCCTTATTTCCTGTCTATTTTTAATACTCCTTCTGAATGACTTCATGATCTCCGACAGGGTAACGACCCATGAAGAAGGTCCAGGATAAACCGGCGAAGGTGCCTCGCCAAAAAAAACAAAGCTGTTAAGAAGAACATCAAGAAGAAAACTACTGACGTGTCTGAATCCAACCCGGAGGATGACGAACCGGCCTCCGAGGTACTACTTGACTCTCTTGATTTCTTTGACTTTCTGCACTTGCATTTTATTAACAATGACTGTGGCCAGGGACACGCTGAAGGCAGCAAGGTGGATGATGCTGAGGTAATTACTCTTTCTTCCGGTTCAGAACCTCTGCCAACACCCAATATTCGCCGAGCAAGCCGGAAAGTACAGTTTTCTCACCCTTTCGCTTACTTTGACCCAAACTTTCTTTTTAAGAAACAACAACATGAAGCTCGCCGCACCACGCGGCATAGTGGCCATGCCATTGAATCCACCGGTTTACCACACACACCAGCCCGGAGGCATCGCTCAGAGGTTTTATACACTCCAGACGCTCTTTATCCCAAAGCAGGTCATATTCGACAGCCTCTTAATACGTCTGATTCGAATTATCAGGAAACTCCTCATTCGTCTTCTGGCGAATCAACGGCCACGCAGATTCCTCCCCTTAAGACTGTTCCTGGGTTAGTTTTTTCATTTGGCCAGTTTAATCTCTTTCTTGACTCTTCTGATTTTCGTCACCTTTAACTTTTGCAGTAAGCCCAAGCCTAGTAAAAAGGCCAAGCTGAATAAGCCGGTAGGTGATAACGAGATTCTTGCACCGGCAAAAGATCCTGATCTTACTGAAGCAAACATTGACACTTTGTATGATGATCCTCTTCCCATGGACCACGACGTCCTTGTTGATCAAGGGAGTGCCCCAATGGATCATAACGTTGATCCCACCAGTCCTATCCGGTCCAGCAATACTCCTGCTAGCCCGGCCAAACCCACGGCCGCTTCCACCGAATAAGTTCAGATCACTGGATTCGGCTACACAACCCCTAGTGAACCTGTTGCCTTGTCCAAGCATACAGCAAAGGATGAAATGTCTGGCAAGGACAAAGAAAAAAGGAGTGCTGACTTGTCCAGTTATACTCAACTTAGTGCCCAAGAGCTCCATTCCAGCTATCTGAACCGGCTGTACACCAGCCATGATCATGAAGCCGGTTTAGTAAATATGATGAAGGAACGCTATGAGGTAACTTTCTTCTTTAACTTGAACTTTTATTCCTGCATAAGTCTTGTAGCTTGCATTTACTCCATTGTAGCCCCCAAGGGCCGGTTTATTCCTTTAGGATGAACCGGTACTTCAGTTTGTAATCATATTTGAACAATGTCGCATTAGCCCCCAAGTGCCAAGTGCATAACTTGTTATGTGCTTGGGACTTTATTGAAAAAATGCCTGATAACCGCAAATACACATTAGCCCCCAAGTGCCAAGTGTATAACTTGTTATGTGCTTGGGACTTTCAATATGTTTGATCAATGTATAATATGCTCTTCTTTTGATAGGCTGGTCTAAACCGGAAAGACACTCAGGTGGCTGAACTTGAAGATGCACTGAAATTTCAACAGACTGCTGCTTCCAAAGTCAAGGATGAACTGACCCTTGCTTTGGCAAATATGGAAAAATTGAAGAAGGATATCCAGAAGGAGCGGGCGGATTGGGAGGCCGAAAAAGCCGCTTTGGAAAAAAGGGCAACTGATGCAGAGGCTGCTCTCCAACCCGTGATAGAAGAGCTAACCGGTTTAAAGCAGCAGATAAATGCCATGACCACTGCTGTCTTCGGTGAGTACACCTAACATAATCCTGAATACAATACTTCTGTACGTGCCGGTTTAACTCGAATTCTTTTGATGCAGGAAAACGTATTGCTCATCTTGGTACTAACATGCGGAGAAAATTGAAGGCCGCATACACTCTCATAGAGTAGTTGTATTTTGGTGCTCAACGGATTGTCTGCACTGCTTCCCACAATAAACCGGCTCCCACAACGATCAAGGGCACTTTGGAAAAGTTATCAATTCTGCCTGCCCGTCTTGTAGAGTTGAAGAAATCATCTACAAGGGCTGGTTCCTTGATGGCCTTAACCCGGGCGAAAGCTTGGGTGCCTGACCTTGATCCGGCAGAAGTAATGAATGGCTACCCTAGCATGAAAGAGGATGGATCAGCATTCACAGACAATGATCTGCGTGCTCTAACAAGAGAAATGCGGCCTTTGGCCAGCAAACTATCTCATGAGGCTAATCTATCTCGTTATCATCCGGGTTATACTGCTGAGAACTTGCGGGTTGACCCTCCGGTGTATGAGGTTGAAGATCTCATCCCGCCCGTCCGTAAGCACACTTACGCTCCTCATATTGATCCGTCTGAACTTGTGAACGATGAGGTTGTTTTCAAAGTGCTGACCAAGATCAATTGGGCAACCACTGACTTCCAGCCGCTAGAAGAGAACGCCAAGGAGTCGAAGCAAGTCGATCCACAACCTTCACGCCGAGCTGACGCAGATTCCTAAACTGTTGCCGGTTTAAATATTATGTCTCAGTACTTAAAAAACAGATATTCTTTTGGGCTATCTAGCGCCTTGTAATAGGGTAGCTGAAACACTTTGTTTTCACACATATTCTCCTATGTATGACATTGCTCCATCTGACAGCTTCATAATTCCTACTGCTTATGATGTTTTAAACAGTTTATTCCACCAGTTTCTGCATAAGACAAAGTTTAAAGTGTCCTGGCGGTTTATCACCGGACGGGTCATGATGCCCAAATACATGGTCTAGGTTTATAACATGAACTGTATATAAAATATGAAACATATATCATACCTTTGATTAAGTTTTGTGTTATTGGCCTTAATCAATAATCGGTAGTAAAAACAATGACCCAAGTTGCAAGTGTTGATGACTCCCTTTGATCTTTTGTCGGTCCATGATGGAACCATACCGGGTTATGATAAACTCCGGTTTAACTGTAGACAGTACTGGCAATTTATAATCAAACCAGACCAGGTTCTGTAAACACTGGTTTATTGTAGTGGCAACTTATAGTCATCCACTCACCGAATCAATGGACTTGGATAAACACCAATGACCTTGAAGATACAAAATTTAAGCAAATATCAAAAGAGACATTGTCAAATAAAACCGTGTAGTCGAGGCTTTTTACGAGCTGCCGGGCTCCAAATTCGAGGCTTTTTATGAGCTGCCAGGCTACTGAATTAACCATTTCACAAAGCCTGTTAAGATGGACCTCAATCCTTAACCAATCGTCAATTTAACATTACCAAGTTTAGGGTCTGTAAAAGATTGACTTGTGTATACGTTCGACGGGTCATACCAGGTTTACCTGGGCGGAGTGACTTACTTAATGCAGGCAGGCTAATCCGGGGTTTTAGGTGTATACACCAGGATTCCAAGCCATGGCTTGATAGCCTACTACAAGGGTTGTCAACTCGTTGATGCTATGCATCAGGAGCCCCCAGGTAGCATTTGAGCTATGCTCGTCGGGTGCTTATGTTTGAGTTGTGCTATGCATCAAACTCTCTTTTGCCCCTCATCATCATGTGGGCTTTTATAGCCGGATTACCGAAGCAAACAGAGCTATGCTCTTATGATGGTCTTGGTTTAGTAGCCGGTTTAAGAGGGCATAGGATCTCCCTTGCACATAGAAGCCCCCATGTGACAGACTCTTTTGAAAAAGTAGCAGATACCCCGCTTTAACGGGGACACCGGTTTATTATATTGATCATAATATATACGTTGCAAAGTTATGTACATAAAGCGGAGCCTATGGCTCAGGTGTAGTAAGGTCGAAGAAGAGCGATGTTCGACGGCCGTCTGGTCTCCTCCTCTGCAGTACATGAGTCCTTATGTTCTCGAATGTCAACGAGGTAGTACGATCCGTTGTGTAGGTTCTTGCTGACCACAAAGGGTCCTTCCCAAGGCGGGGATAACTTGTGCATGTCTGTCTGGTCTTGGATGAGCCGGAGCACTAGATCTCCTTCTTGAAACGTTCTGGTTTTAACCCGGCGACTGTGGTACCGGTGCAGATCCTGCTGATAACTCGCCGATCGAGCTGCTGCCATGTCACGCCCCTCATCCAGTTGGTCCAATGCGTCTTGCCGTGCCTTCTCGTTATCAGCTTCGATGTAAGCCGCCACCAGCGGCGAATCATGACGGATATCACTAGGGAGGACCGCTTCAGCTCCATATACCATGAAGAAACTCATGTACCCTGTAGACCTGTTAGGTGTGGTGTTGATGCTCCATAACACAAAGGGCAATTCCTCCACCCAACAACCCCGCGTCCTCTGCAAAGGGACGATAAGCCGGGATTTAATGTTTCTCAAGATCTCTTGATTGGCTCTCTCAGCTTGACCATTGGATTGAGGGTGAGCTACTGATGATACATCAAGGCGGATGTGCTCTCGTTGACAGAACTCCTCCATAGCCCCCTTTGATAGATTGTTACCATTATCAATTATAATGCTGTGTGGAAAGCCAAACCGGAAAATCACCTTTTTGATGAATTGAACCGCCGTTGCCGCATCACACTTGCTGACTGGTTCCGCCTCAACCCACTTGGTAAACTTATCCACCACCACCAGAAGGTGGGTCTTCTTATCTGAAGATCTTTTAAAGGGTCCGACCATGTCAAGCCCCCAAGTCGCAAATGGACAAGTAATTGGAATCATCCTCAATTCTTGAGCCGGTATATGAGCACACCATGAGAACTTCTGGCAAGCATCACATTTTCTGACCAAGTCCTCTGCATCGGCGTGAGCCGTCATCCAGTAGAACCCATGAAGAAAAGCTTTAGCCACCAGAGACTTTGAACCGGCATGATGACCACAATCTCCTTCGTGGATCTCTCTAAGAATATCATGGCCTTCATCTGGCGATACACAACGTTGAAATGCCCCAGAGACGCTGCAATGATGCAGTTCTCCATTGACAATAGTCATTGATTTAGATCGCCGGACTATCTGTCTAGCCAAGACTTCATCCTCTGGTAACTCACCTCAATTCATGTACGCCAAGTAAGGGACCGTCCAATCCGGAATAACATGAAGCGCCGCCACCAATTGAGCCTTCGGATCAGGAACAACCAAGTCCTCTTCTGAAGGTAATTTCACCGACGGACTATGCAATATGTCCAGAAAGACATTGGGTGGAACCGGTTTACGTTGAGAACCCAGCCGGCTTAACACATCGGCCGCTTCATTTTTTCGCCAGTCTATATGGTCCACCTGATAACCCTTGAAGTGTCCAGCAACATCGTCCACCTCCTGTCGATATGCTGCCATAAGCGGATCTTTGGAATCCCACTTACCAGACACTTGTTGAGCCACTAGGTCTGAATCACCGAAACATTTAACCCGGCTTAAATTCATCTCCTTAGCCATCCGCAGACCATGGAGGAGAGCTTCATACTCAGCTGCATTGTTAGTACAAGGGAACATTAAACGGAGGACATAACAGAACTTATCACCTCGTGGGGAAGTTAATACGACTCCAGCCCCCGAGGCCTCCAATTGCCTGGATCCATCAAAGTGAATAGTCCAATACGTATGATCCAGCTTTTCCTCTGGTGCTTGCAACTCTGTCCAATCGTTGATGAAGTGCACCAGTGCTTGAGATTTGATTGCAATACAAGGTACATACTTCAATCCGTGAGGACTAAGTTCAATGGACCAATTTGCAACCCGGCCCGTTGCTTCTCTGTTTTGGATTATATCACCCAGAGGGGCTGAACTGACCATGGTGATTGGATGGCCCTGAAAGTACTGCTTCAACTTCGGGTTTTCCATGAAGACTCCATATACTAACTTCTGCCAATGTGGGTATCTCTGCTTCGACTCGATGAGCACTTCGCTGATGTAGTAAACCGGCCGTTGAACCGGATATTCTTTTCCTGCCTCCTTGCGCTCTACCACGATGGCAACGCTTACTGCTCGGGCATTGGCAGCCATGTATAGCAACAGCGGCTCATTATCAACTGGTGCAGCAAGGACCGGCGGCTTTGCCAATTGCTTCTTCAAATCTTCGAACGCAGCATCAACAACATCACTCCAGACAAAACGATTTGTCTTCTTCATCATCTGATAAAGCGGGATGGCCTTCTCCCCCAAATGTCTGATAAACCGACTGAGCGCTGCAATGCGGCCCGCCAAGCGTTGAACATCGTTGATGCACGCTGGTTTAGCCAAGTATGTACCTTGATCTTCTCTGGATTAGCTTCGATTCCTCTGTTGGACACCAAGAACCCCAGGAGCTTGCCAACCGGAACACCAAAAACGCACTTGGCCGGATTAAGCATCATCTTATAGAAAAGCCGGATAGTATTATCCCTGGAGGCGAAGATAATCACATCATCATCAGAATGAGTCATCTTGACTTCCTTTTGAGCACAATCAATGTGAGCATCGTGCTGAGAAGCCAATCCATTCCGAGGATGAGGTCGATGTCAGAATTACCAAGAACCATCGGAGAAGCCAAAAATCGATAATCACCCATGCGAATAGAAATATCCGGAACATGCACCCGAGAGGTCATTTGCAAACCAGGAGAAATAATGCTCAACGGCTTCGGCATCACTTGAGTGACAAATTCATGCTTAGCAACAAAAGGTCTTGAAATGAAGGACAAAGATGCACCCGAATCAAACAATACTTTAGCTGGAAAAGAGTTCACTGAGAGGTTACCCAAAATGACATCAGAAGAAGCCTCCGCTTCAGCTGCATTCATCAGATTGACCCTAGCAGACTTTGGATCATGCTTGACAATCGCTGTACTGACAGGCGGAGGAAGAGGAAGGCGCTTCGGATTCGGACATCTGTTGGCATAATGACCCTTCTGGCCACACTTGTTGCACACCACTTCAGAGAGAGGACGGAAATGAGAGCCACTGGACTTGGAGCCTTGAGAATGAAACTGCTTCTTAGACTGGTTGCTCGGGTTGGGTGGGTGGGAGAAACCACGACCACTAGAGTTCTTATTGTTGGAGTTGTTGAAGTTGTTGTAAGGAGCTCGAATCACTGGAGGAGGAGGAAGCCAGAATTTCTGTTGTTTCGCAGCCAACTGAGACGATGAGGAAGAGTGAACAGCATCTCGAATTCTCTTCTTAGAAGCCTCCATCTTAAGCTGAGCTGCTTCTTGTTTCAAAGCCATGTTATAGAACTTGTCGAATTCATCGGGCTCGAACAAAGTGAGAGCAAGCTGAAGTTCATCTTTGAGACCTCCACGGAACTGATAGATTTTACTCTTGGCATCAGGAATGTCTTGCTTTGCATAGCGAGCGAGGTTTTGGAACTTGACATTATACTGATAGACAGTCATGGAGCCCTGCTTGAGGTTGCGGAACTGCTCACACATACCCTCGATGACACTTGTAGGAATGTGGTGCGAGCGGAAATCCTTGCAGAAATTCTCCCAAGAGATCACTTGACCTGGCCTGGAGTCTTTGTACTGCTGCCACCAGTCAGCTGCTTGATCTTTCAGTTGGAAGGCTGCAAACTTCACATAGTCATCTTCCTTCACGTTACTGCACTCAAAATGCTTCTTTATGTCGGTCAACCAATCCTCAGCATCAAGAGGGTCGACACAGTAACTGAAAGCTTTAGGATTGTTAGCCAGGAACTGGTTAAGAGTAGCATGGTGCTGCTGGAAGAAGTTGCCTTGGTTCCCTGGAACACCCTGATTAGCTTGCATAGTTTGCATCTGCTGCATCATCTGCATCATCAACTGAGTGTTCTGAGCTGTAGTCTGCATAATTGCTCTCCAAGCCTCAGGCGGAGGAGGAGGGGAAGGAGGATGCTCTGGGGCCTCTTCCACCTCTAGGTTAGCGTTCGGAACCTTTTTCGGAGCCATCCTGTAAGAGATGACCACGAATCAGCAATTGATTGACAAAAGGAATAAGCTGAATCAATGGAATGAATTGCAACAAGTCTTCACAATAATCATTCGAACAATAAGAACGAATGAAATCATCCGAACAAGAGGAACGAATGATATTCTCAGTTAAATGATAACATCAGTCTTCACGAGAAGCCACATAGGGAACAAAATGAAAATAAGAAAACAACAAGGTACGGACGGGAACAAACACAAGAGAGGAGTTTCGTTCTAACATCTTTGTGCTGAAAGCATATGAACGCGTTACGAAAAGGTTTTGCAATCCCCGGATCAGCATAGCCAAGGACCCTTTAAGATGCAACTCCTGATAGTAACATCGGTCATATAACCCCTTCACTCAATGTCGAACCCCGAACTCGCTAACCTGCATTCGTTGGAAGAATGCCTACGATCTACTGGATAAAACCCACCTATAGATTTCCGAAAGATTCCAGTTATGCAATCAGGTGTTGGGGATACACGGGAAGCACCGCGCAATCAACTCTAACCTACATCCAGGTGTATCCATCCTTCAACACATAACCAGTCTTTCTCGAAAACTGTGTACCTCGGACCTTCGAAAAGCATCCACTATAACAAGCTATGGCAATACTCCCGAACTACCTCCCCAGTACTGGGTGATGTCGGGGTTATCTTGCCACTGGCCGTATAGGGGAGATTTTCGATGTCGGCCGTCTTAAGTATTTAGTACTGCCGCGATATGCTTGTTACAATGATACCCCGAAGCTCAACTCCTCGGTAACAGGAGGCATCGAGAACAATATCCTTGTCACAAGAACATCGAAACAATCCCAGAATACTCGCGGGATTCCTAACAAAAATTTGTGCAATTTTGAAGATAGGAGAGACAAGAGTAGACGTCAGGAGTCCTCACCAGAGAGAAAGGGGATGAGAAGCAAAGAAATCCTACTCTCCGATATAATATAGGACTCAAAAAGTTTTCAGTGTGTGCCTAGACTCAACCGTCAACGGTTCGATCAAACAGTGGGGGCTCCTAGGTCGGAGAAGGCTGTGATACCAACTTGTAATGCCCAGGATGGAGTTACCTCCTACGTGTCGAGGCACGACTTAAAGGCATAAATCCATCCTAGAATGATCTCAAGTTCGGTAATCTTTGCACAACTCATGTAAAAGAGGGGATAGTAAACTGAAAATAGTTGGCTTACACTCGCCACGTCACAGAATTACAGTACAAGTCTCAAACATCATACATTAAGAACATCACAACCCTCTAAGGGCAAAAGCCAAAAGTCAAAGTACCGAACTCAGATAAATAAACCACAGGCGGATCGAATCCTAGTAAGAGACTCCACTACTGATCGTCCGGGTAGCGCACGTAGTACCGACTACGCTCCTCGTCGTACTCCCAATCCAGCTCGGTGCCATCACCTGGATAGCTCACAGCTGCACCTGCATCTGGTGTGTGAAGTAACTGTGAGCCACAGAGGACTCAGCAATCCCGTCTCCGGGTAACAAGACTATCAAAGCCTTTGGGTGAGGAAAGGCTGAAGAAAAGAATAAGTCTACAGCAGCAACTAGCATCTAGCTTACGTAAGTGAGAGCGAGAAGAGAAGGCCTCGGCGAGAAGTGATCACGAAGTGATCCTAGCTACAAGCTCCACAATCATAACCCCTCCGTGTTCAACTCCCGAATCCCTATTCGGAAATTGACAGTCACGGAACACACGCTGGTAGTGTATTTGAAACATTGTGTCAAGTTATCTACAACCGGAATTAACAAGCTCCCATCTGCCACATAACCGCGGGCACGGCTTTCGAAAGTTCAAACCCCGCAGGGGTGTTCCAACTTGACCCATTACAAGCCCACGATCCGCGGAGTCGCAACTCCAAAGTGGGAAGACCCGAGTATCCTCGGAATCCCGTGCTCAAGATATACCGAGCTAAGGTAAGGCTAATCCAGCAAATCCTCCCGGCGTGTCGACACCCTGATAGTAGCCGCGCGTATCTAGGTCTCAGGACACGTCCGGATGAGCAGTACGTACAGATACCGAAGATCCCAGCGAACCGGGTGGTATCCGCAAGTGGCTCTAGTTTGGACCAACACTCAAGTCGAGCACTGGCCCAGGGGGTTGAATTAATTAAGCCTCGGGTTAATTACTCCCTCGGAAAGTTTTAGTTGTTTAGGCAAATAGTACCAAGGTTGGGACTTGCTGGAAAAGACTTAGCACTTAGCGGTTTATCGAGGGGGTCCCATACACCCCAACCGTGTTAGGAACGCATAATCAAGGAACATAATACCGGCTTATACGGATCCTAACGGCATGAGTGGAAGAAATCACCAAGCAAAAGGCTTAGCCTTCCACCCTTGCCAATATATAGATGATTTCATTTAAAGCATTTATATAGTGTGATATAACCCAACCAAACTTCAACATGGAGCAAGCATCTTCGATCTTCACCTGCAACTAGCAATGCTATAAGAAGGGCTGAGCGAAGCGTACTTAGCCAAGCAACGGTTTGCATAGGTAGGTTGGTTAACATGGCAATTGGTTACAAGTAGGAGGCTGACAAGAAGATCATGGGCATCGAGGCAAAACTATAGATCGAGACTACTAGCAATAGGCAAAGATAGTAATGTTATCGGGGTTCGGTCATCTTGCCTGAAGAGAAGTCGTTCGGATCGTAAGAAGGGTCCTCGTGCTCAACCTCGTTGGAAACCTCGTGCTCAACTTCGTACCCGGTCTCAGCTTCCGGCTCTAAACAAAACAATCACACCAAGCACCAATCAACAAGATGCAATGCGCACTCGAAAAACATGAATGCATGATGGATGCACTAAGGATGCACATGGAGCACGTAAAATATCACTCAAGCAAAACACCTCAAAACAAGATAACAATCTGATATTATTAATCTACACAGAAAAACAACCAAGTTTTATATAAGATTCGCTGAAATCGGAGTTACGGGCTAAAAGTTATGCCCGAAACAAGAGTTGAGCGAAAGCTGAAAATTACAGCAACATAGCATCTTCGGAGCTCAAAATAATTAAGCTACAACACCCAAAAAGCATGGCAAAGGACATGAACACTAACTAGACATATAGTACAACAACTATGTCCAAAGGTGCACCCCAACGGAGCCACGGATCAATAGCAATGATCTTGGACATATTGAACTTGACAATAAAATTCTGGCAGCAGAATTTTATTGAAACTTTAGAGCAAAAGATAAACATGCTACAGCCACATAAATGGACATGTGAGGACATTAATGGAAAGACAACAATATATACTACAAGGAACAATCAAAATCCACTCCAAAACTATCATGCTTTTTCCTAGAACATCACACGAACATGGCATCAGAACGTTACAGATTTTAGACTTAGTGAAAACCACTAAGTCCCAAAACAGCAATATCATCATGGCATATAAAAGAGCATGTTTAAGTCACCTCGAAACTAATCATGGCAAAGGGTAAGCACCTCATCAAAGTGCACATGAAGGTGATCCCGAAACACACAAGCATGCATCATAGAGGTGAACACAACGATTGCAACGAGCTCAACAAGAAGGCATTTCATAACAAGTGAAAACACATCATAGCCACATGGCACTTTGCAACGATGATAACAAGGCAATAATAAATCTACCATGCAACCTATCACAAGCAACACGTAGTTCGTGACAAGACGAACACGTGGACATGTCATTTGCAACATTCGGACAAACGAGCTAAAAGATATCACATGGCAAAGGTGGCATGAAAATAACACATAACAGCAGTTTAACTCATGATGCACTCTTGCAACAGCAAAACAAGCACCTAGATGATCTCTAACATGCATGAGAACAACAGGTAAAACATAGAGCACATCTCCACGAACGTCTGGACATATTACACGCGCAAAACGGAGCAGCAGGCAAAAAGTTAGAGCAGTTCAAACTTTGCATCAGACAGGTAAAAACTGGTACTTAGTGAAAAAGGGGGAGGTCAACCTCAGTCCAGATCTAGATCTGGGAAAAAAAGAAGACGGGCCGGCGGCGGGGCTTCTGGCGCGGCGCGGCCCACGATCCGCCGGGCGGAGGCGGGGCGAGGCCCACCCGAGGCGGAGGCGGTGCGGCCTGGTAGGAGGCGACGGCGTGGGCCTCGTGGCCTGGAGGAGGAGGAGGAGGCCCGCGGGGAGGCGAGGCCCGGCCGGCGCGGGGCGGCCTGGCGAAGGAGGCAGCGCCCCCGCGGCTGGAGGGGGTGGCCCGACGAGGCTGGGTCGGCTGGGCCCAGCGCGACGGCGACTCGCCGATCTGGCGTTCGGGGCGGCCTGCAGGAGCGGTTGGCGATGGAGGCTGACTTGGCGCGCGGGATCCAGGCGATGTGGTCCGCTCGGCCCGACGCGAGCGAGGGATCGCCTGGGGAGGCGGTCGAGGCTGATCTGCAGTGGGCGTTGACCGCGTCGAATGGATCTGGATCGGGACGATTCCCCGATCTGGATCCCAGCGGCGGCTGCCTCGGGACTGGGGAAAGATAAAAAGAAAAAAAAGGGGATCTAGAGGTAGGGGAAGGAGGAGGAAAACTAGGGGACATGCCAAAATAGACCTAGGTCTATTATATAGCAGTTTAGCTAGGGTTTGGAGACTTGGAGGTGTTTAGGAGCCCTCCGATCGCGATCCGACGGATCCGATCGCGGGGGTAGATTTAAAAGGGCCTAGGGGGAGATAAAAGACTGCAGTAGGGGTGTTTCCGGGACACGAAGTGAAGGCACATCGGACCCACACGAACAACGGATGGGAAAGTCAACGGAGTCCAAACGAGACGAGATTTGAGAGGCGGGTTGCACACAACAAAACAACAACACAGACAACAACCTCGCGGCACACCGATAACGTAAAACGCCCAAACAACAAAGTAGGCCTACGGGACGTCACGGACACGTGAGGGAGCTCCGGAACGCGAAACAGACAACGGGAAGAAACACGCGGAACCGGATGCAACCGACAACACAAATGCAATGCAATGCACATGTCTACATGATATGAATGAATGCCACACACTCACACAACAAAAAGACGAAAGCCCGAAAGACAAAGAACCCGGAATGGAAATAGATGAAGCCGGAGATATATTATATACCCAAAAGGGAAAGTATTACATCCGGAGCATTACACCCAGCTTCAGCTTCAGAGGTTCAAACCGGCAGTTGCCCTCCAATGTAACTACTGCTGTGTCTAGATTGATGCGGTCCGAGGAGTGTAAAATCTCTGACACCCGTCGTACCCAATGACTCATTGATTCGTTTTCACCTTGAACGCAGGCCGCCAAGTCCACTATGGACATGTGCTGCTTACATGTGTCTTTGAAGTTATAGATAAACGGGCGCCGTAGCTCAGTCCACGATCCGATGGAATTTTGTGGTAGCCCCTTTAACCAGGCGCGAGCCGTGCCCTCCAGCATCATGGTGAAGTACTTCACACACGTCGCATCATCCACATCAAGCATCTCCATTGCCATCTCATAGATTTCCACCCAGGCTTCAGGGGACAGATCCGCGTTATAGTTGGGAACCTTGCGTGGTCCTTTAAAGTCCTTGGGCAGCCGTACGTTGCGTAAAGCAGGGTTGAGACAGGGCACTCCCAAGGAGCTAGACATAACCCTTGGTTCAATTGTGGTAGATGGACGAACCGGCATCGGCTGACGGGCTTCGTACTATGCTGCTAACTCATCCTCCCGGCACTGCCTGCCCTGATCCACTACGTCTTGAGCGTTTGCATCTCCCCCCGCCGGGTTATCCTTCCGCGGCGGATTACGTTTCCGTGCGCTGCTCGACACAGCTGGTTCCTTCAGGTGCCTGCTATAGCTCTAGCTTGGGCGAGGGGTGGAGTGAATCCTCTCGAGGCTGTGAGAATAAGCTTGCTGTTGAGTTAGAGACGTCTCCAGAAACTCCCTGGCCCGCCGTGCCTCTACCGCTATAGGGGATGCTCCTTCAATGGTAAGAGCAGCCAGCCGTGAAGCGGCGGCAACTATGTTATCCAATGGGTTGGAGTAATGACCGGGAGGGGTAGGTACACGCTGTGATGGAACGACCTGGCGGGTTGGCTCCGCGGCCTGTGGCTGGACTGATGCTCCTATGCCAGGCACTCCTCCCCGGTTTACCTCCGGCTGGTTACTGGTCCCTGCTCCTGGCGTATTGAAAAGGTTCCTCGCCTCATAAACCGGCAGCAGGCGGGATTGTTGCCTTCTCCTCATGACAACACACGAAGCAGTTTGATCCAACATGAGCCGGTAAGCCTGAGCGTCCAGCTCGGCCTGTCTTGCAACCATCTTGGTATTCTCAGCAGCTAGGTCCAGTTTTGCCTGATCTAGCTGGCCCTTCACCTGAGCAACTGCCGCATCATGTTGTTCCTTATAGGCCTGGGCTACCTCTGCAGTTAACAGTGATGTCAAAGTGTCGACTAAGGTGGACAAAACTTTGGCCGGCGACGCAACAGGGCCTCCAGCCCTAGTCGCCATTGTGTTCGATGTTAACGCCGCCGTAGTTGATGACTGTTGCACAGTTTGTGATCCGTCCATGAAGACGGCGACCCGGTTTGGCGGATCAAGGGGGTCCGGAATACTATCACCATCGGAACAGCCCCCAGACCGGCCATCCTACAACAGGTATAAAGATTATGTTTCTCCAGAGGACAACTCGTCGCCGGAATAGACAACGGTCTCACCACCGGAGTCCGATCCATCTTCAGCTTGCGCTCCATGAACCGCTCCGACGAAGACATGCTTCACGACAGGCCGAACCCGGGCAGGTCTCGCACGCTGAGCCGACTCGACGATGTTGGGGAAGATGTCCGACTCAGGGCCCGGTTCGGCGATCTTGCCAATGAAGACGTGGATGCCGCCGAAGGGAACCCGTCACCCGTATTCGATTGAATCAGCCTCGGGGCCCCAGCCTGCATCATGGATGTAGATCTTGCTGCGACGACTCTTAGTCATCCGGCCCACGGCATAGCCCTTGAGTCCTTCAAAGCTGCCCTTCAAGGACTCGAAACCATCGTGTGATAGCCCCACGGTGAGCGCCAACTGTCGTGGTTTTGTCACGGCAGATGTCCTAGCGAAAGGACTTAGTCGTGAGGCCATCGCTACGAGTTAGCTTAAAGGGGTTAAAGCGGACAAGGACGCAAGGGTTTTATACTAGTTTGGCCCCTTCGATGAAGGTAAAAGCCTACGTCTAGTTTGGTGTAGTGTTGCTAGGGTTTCGATGACCAGGGAGCGAATACGCCTGCCTGTGTCTCGAACGATTGTTCTCTGTCTTTCAACCGTTGTCGGGTCGTCCCTTTATACACACCAGGTGATGCCTGGCCCGGTTTACAGAGCCCCGAGGCCGGCTCATAAACGTGTCCGGCTCGGTCTCTATCTTCCCTTTCTTACAACACAAGTTACACGCCGTATGACAGTTTACACATCATGGGCCCTAACACCTCTTGGGCTTCAAACTTTCTGGAATAAAGCGTCATGCTCCATGCTCCGCTGAGCTTGAGTAGAAGTAATCTTGATAGGCATAAACCGGCCCCTCCTGGGCGGTTTATACCTAGTAGTAATATCCCTGACAGGCTTGGTAGTACCAACCATCGTATTTAGCTCTGATGTGGCACCCCTTAGCAACTCCCATGGTACGACTACTCGTGCTTGTACCATACATTGTCCTGGAAACCTGGACTTCTATTGCTTTTGGCCAGGTGGAGTATGGGCGGCGGTACGAGCAGGGGCACTCGTACTCTATGTCATCTTAGTTTTCTGGGAAATTTGCCACTTCTGCCCAAACACGGTACGAGCACTATTATGCAATCAAAGGCTGTGGACTTTGTTGGATTCTCTTCTCCTACTCACTATGATCGCCGGTAGGAATGTAGACACCTATACTCGATGTTGTGTTTCTATTTGAATGCATGGAATGACAAATTTCTTTGGGTTTTTCTTTGTAGGTCTGAGAGGTTAGTTACATCACATGTACTAGGCAAATAATAAGAAGATTCAACCAGGCCATGGTAACACTAGGAAATGAAAGGAGGCGAATAATTTACCCAATGAAGATTATTCCCAAACCAACTCTAATAGTAGTTCATGACAAAAATAAAACTGCCAATGTGAAACATGAATGCATGCCATACTTAAAGACATAAAACTAAGAATGACACCTACTTACTTCTGGGTTGCCTCCCAACAACACTTTTTTATAGCCATATGATAGGCTTCGATGCTCCATTTATCCATCTGGATCCCAAGGGATATCAACCTGGAGTGTAATTAGACTTAGGCACCATGAAGAAAATGAACATCCAACTATCAACAACGCGACCTATGACTAATTTTGCAACCATCGGCGCCATCTGACGAGCCAGCAAAGAAGTTTCATTCATCGCAGCACAAACACCACCATAGTACACCTCCTTCTCAGTGCCTTTGAGAAAACTATTGGGAAATGTAGTAGAAAACAAAAAAATTGTCCTACGATTGAACCAGGAACACTATGAAGATGCATAAGAGGTTTAGATTGGATCTTTACCAACTTCGACTTGCAGATGAAGAAGAGTTGGTGTAGATCATTCTTGAAGTCCCTCGAACCATTCACGAATGATCCCGTGAACTGAAGACCGAAAGCACAACTTCTCTAATGTTTACAAGTGTTCTTGCTTCATGATGTGGCAGTGCTTTGCCGTCCAGAGCTAATAGTCGCCAGAGAATTAGATGGGGGAAGAAGAGAACCGCATAGTGCTTCTCTATTACGAGGATGAGAGAGATCTAGATCTAGCTCAAATTGGATCAACTCCAAATTAGAACTAGAACTAAATAACTCGAGGAGGCTCCAAAACTTGTGTCTCCAAAGGCCAAAATCCTATGTTATATATAGGTTGAAGGGAGAAGGAGGGGTGACCGACATGGGAAGGGTTTCCCTCCCCTTGTGCCGGCCTAGGGGGGGGGGGCGAGTCGAACTCCACCTCTCAATTCGGCCTCCCCTTGGGGCTTCTCCACTAATGGGCCTTAGGGCCCATTAACTCTCCCCTAATAGGCATTTTTTATTTTCTTTATCCCACTGACTATAAATAAATTCCAGGGCTCTCCTATCCGCAACAACTATTTCTCGCACTAAGCGTGACAAAACAACCTATCGCGCCGAACGCTACAGCAACGGGCCAGCCCAATTGGGAGGACTCAAAACTTGGTTTCATGTATGATTGTGACGGCTGCTAGCATCTATGCTACACTCGTGTTCGTGATGGACTAGTAGTTCAGTCCATCTTAAGTCGAAACGAGCTATGATTCCGCTCTTTCTTCTTCGTTTTCAAGGTTTGTTTGTTTTTTGTTTTTCTTACTTCATATTTATTCGGTTTTCTCCATGTTTTTTATATTTTCTTTTGTTTCTTGTTTGGCTTTGTTATACATTCTCCTTTTTGTTTTTTTGTTTTTTTGTTTATTTCATTGTTTTATTGGTTTTTTTCATTCTCATATGCATTTGTTTTTTCCTTTTATCTGGTTTATTTTTGTTTAATACACAAATGGGAAGAATAGTAACTTTTACAATTTTCATCATATATTATAAGCTCATTATTTCTTGGTCATTTAGGTCATAGTAGATGTTGCATCGATTCGCGACAACATGCAATCTAGTCGGTATCCTTCTAATCAACCTTTAACCACGATCCCGAAGAATTAGTGATCAACTATTTAATCACAATTCCCAAGAATTACACTTTACTTGATCAATTTTCTCTACATTTTACAACTTGAATGACATTCATACCTCAGCTAGACATTATAGTTTTCTTTCTTATTGCCTTTTTACTTCTTATAGTTTTATTTCAATATTTAGCCTACTCATAGAAGAAGCATCCAACTTTCAGAGTGGCGTGAACCTCTAACTTCCCTAGGCATGTAAGTCTCACTGCATCCTTCAGATTTGTTCTTTGCTCTTTAAGTTCTCACAATCAACACATGACTGCTGTTCTTCTTGATCCTACACATTTCAGTCTTAACCGTAGTTGAACGCTTCACTAGAACTTGTAAGCAAACCCTTCTTTAGATACCACATATCTTTTAGCCTTGTTTGTTTCTGACACAATTTTTAGTTCCAATAATATCACATGAATATCCTAAATATTTTAAGTTCGGGTTTCTTGGAAGCAAGCTTACCATGATAGGATTCTAGCATTTTGGATCGAAGGACGTGAGTCTCATCATCCACAACATCCACGGGAGAATATTGTAACCATGCAATAGGACAAAATCCTTCTTGGCACTCTAGAGGACGATCCTCTCATTACAATTAACAATCGTAAAGATTCAACGACATAAAAATAGCTAATCAATTTCAACAAGAAAGGTGGAACCACGAGCCATTATTCAAAATACACATAGACAAATGTTCATAATGAACTCTACTAGTGACTAAACTTAATTAATACATAATTGTGCTCCCAGTCAAACCAATATCTCTCACAATTGATTTTAAGTGATTCAAGACCGATATCTAATTCACCACCATTGATGGGGACATCACTGATAACGTGAATTTCCACTACAAAATTTGCTCTATTTTGCGACATTTCACTTATGGCACGTATAGCCCTTTTTTGTCACGGAAAATACCCCCGTGACGTTTTTCGGCTCTCACCCCCACCGTAACCGAAGTGCCGTCATGGAAAATACAATTTTGACGGTGTGACTTTTTACGTCACGTGGGGTCGCATTTCAGGTGACGAAACAAATTATGTTAACGATCTCCGTTTTCGGTGACGGCCCAGAATGTCACCTATGATAGCCCAATATGTCGCGTAAGATCATTTTGGTGATGATAATCCGTCACCGGTGATCATCTCGGGGGGTTGACCGGTCAAATCCTGATACATGTGGGGCTAGCAGTTGCTGGCGTGCCTTCTTCCATGTGGGTTTGCCATGGGTTTTATCGCCGACGGTCCCGTCAGTAATAACTCATCGTTAGTTTTAACAGGTCAACGGTGCTGACATATGGGCCTAGAAGATGCTGATGTGGCTGCTTACAAGTGAGACCATATGGTGCTGACTTGGCTGCTTACATCCAGTCCGGACGGTACTGACATGTCCGCTTACAAGTGAGAACATGAATGTGGTGATGGTTACAACTTATGTCACCAGTACCGTCACATGTTTTATTTATAGCGTAAAAAGTGTGTGCGGTTGATTTTCTAGGCCAATTTGAATTTGAATTAGAGAAAATTTGAAATTTAATATTGCCATCACAACTTTTAATATAATAACAATGGGACTTGACATCACGGAGCAGTGATCCACATATTATCAAGCATTAGAAATAAGACACTAGAGACGACTTCATGATGAACAGTAGTGCACCATCAGTTTTTCATGGGTTGTGACACAGTCTCCTGCGGAGTCTGCGATGACTTCCTTAAGACATGACTAATAATTCCCTCCATTTTTTCTTGCTTTTTTTCAAAGCCTCTGTTTTTTCTCTCCAAGTACATCTTGATAACTTATATTTCTAGTTGTTGTTTCCTTTTGAGCTCTTCATTTTCCTGCATCTGTGCACTAACTAGGACATTCAGATTTTCTGCAAATGTAGCATTTGCCTGTTTTGTGTCTGTCGCTTGTGTTATAATCTTCGCTTCTAGCCCATGGGTGCATTGTTCAAAGGATGAATTATGTGATGAGATGCCAAAGCTTGAAAGTATTGTGGCGGGGGAACTCTTTTCCTCAATAATGTGAACCTCTGGTACTTGCAGTAGAACTTCTTGTAAACATGCCCTCTTTGTGGTGTGCATCATGACTGAAAGCATTGTTCGTGCATTGCTAGTACATTAAACTATGATGGCTCACACAATTGTTCTAAAGACAAAAACATTATAAATTACTTATGTATGCTTCTATGGCAATTTGTCTCATACTGGAACCCTTCTCGATGTTGTGGGAGTTTCTAGAAAACTCTGAAGTGGATGCTCTCTTCTTGCTGCTTTGGGCTTATGGAATAAGGACACTTGCATTAGTACTGCACATCATGTAATGATAAAAAATATACATGATTTCAATAACTTATTTAAATTCTTACCATAGAGCTATGAGGGGTCACTAGTACGCGTCGGTCCTAAACAAATGGTTTTTAACCCTTTTTCGTGACGTTATTTGGAACCGTCGCCAAGTGAGTGTGGGCGATAGGGGGGTCCTTCCCACACGACCCAGAAACCGTCGGGGATAGGGAGCCTTGATGCATATAGTTGTCCCTATATAAGTGTTTCTGATATCTCGAATATCCCAAACGCTTTATCCTTGCTACTCGTTTGTGCTCGCATTGCCATCAAAGTGGGAGTTTTGTGGTTCTGCCTAAAACAAGGCAGATTCCATGCACGGGAGTTTTCCAGGCAAATTCTAGGCACGGGAGTTTTACGATGCCTGGCACATCACAAACAGTTCATGATTACAAACCGTGTACGATGGGTAGACAATCACACACATTTAGTTTTCCTGCACCATATGTGATAGTGTCTGACATCACACACGCTTTGCAAACGGCAACTGTGTGCATGCTTGCACATGTTTCCTCTCTGTGAACCATCTCGGATTATGGTGTATATCGTAAATGTTTGTGTTTTACCAACCGTGTGTGTCGTAATGACCTGCACAATGTAATTTCTCCCTGATTTAATTGCTGCTATTTAAAATTGTACCTAATTTAAACTTGAAAGTAGTCTATAGGTTTATTCATATCCATCAGGTTCAAACAACTAATGCATTATTCGATTCACAGATACATATGTTTAAGAATTACATAAGCACCAAATAAAGAATGATGTATCAGGGTTCTATACTTGTACTATTACAGATGGTAAAGAAAGAGGCGACAGACATTCCAGTTGCGGAACAAGGTGAAGCGGGAACGGCCCTATTGTGCTCTCCTGGATGTAGAAGGCATGCATGACTCTAGTCCAACCCCTTGTGATGGCTGGCCGCCAATCATGTAGTTTGAGAGGTAATCTTGAGTAAACTGCTTCAGGATCCACTGCAAAAGAAAAAAGATTCAGATATTGTCATCGAACACAACTCATTACAGACAGTAAAAAGAAGGCTACAGGGTTCTTACTTACCATCCTGCATTTCACTGTTTTCTTGCATAAAGTGTAAACAAATAGTTCGATTGACATCTTTTGACCCATTTTAATAACAATCTTTATCAGTTTCCTCACTTGATGTTGGTTCATGAATATCTCATTGCCCCATACGTAGAAAGGGTCGAAGTGTGGATCTTTGGCAATGATATATGTACCTAAAAGCACCAAGTTAATATTAGAAGCTAAACAACAATTGAAAAATGATGTAGTACAACACTCCATCCATCCCATTATATAAGATTTTATAACATGTATATCTAGACATCATCAAAACATTAAGGTAACACTCTTCCTTGTTCCTATGTTGGGATTGCATATTTAGTCATTCAGTACAATGCATGTTGCTAAACAACAATTGAAAAACGAAAAGGCATGTCAACTGCAATATCCTTAACAGTAACCAAATATCATAATTCATAGTGGTATTGTTGAAACTGTTATTGATGAAATTGAACTGCACGACAAATAGTTGCACATATAGAGCATCACATTGCGAAGAACTGAAATAAACAAGTCATAAGGACATCTCTAGGCCATCCGTAAAAAGTTAAAGGACTAAAACCCTTAGTGGATTGTCAAGACCGGTTTTCCAGTAAAATAATTACCGAGAGAACCGACCTTTTTATCGAACCAGCACAGAAGAATACTTCTTACTGGTAGACAATTCCTTGATACTGAATTCCAGAGTACTGAATATTATACATGGTTAAGCTGAGGTTGCTCAACAATTTATGACAAGCACGCCGATATAATACATAAGGGTGGATATGACACAATGGTAGGGTGGCATAGCTACTAACTCATAATAAAAAGAGGTGGTGGATATGTCACAGTGTAGACATGACTCCAATATCTTACAGTTCATCGAGTGTCGGAGGGAGACCCGATGAATTTATTTGGTGGGTGGCGGAAGCGGTTATAAAAAAGTGATCAACTCCAGGATCGCTAGAGACTGACTGGGACTCCACTAAACGTCGGACTCGCTATCGAACTCTTCATCCATGAGATCGCCTTCGTCAACATCTGGCCAAATCAACAAGCCAGGTGAGTACTTTGAATGTACTCGCAAGACAGTTCGGACATAAGATATAACAAATGCAAACATGATGCATATGAGTAATCTAGCAATATGTATCTGAATAATATAGTTTGCGATGTAGGTAAAAATGGAAGTCGGGCGGTAGTCCTCCCAAAATACATAAGAGAAATAAAAGTAAAACCAAACGAGTGTCTGAGCGACGCCTCATGAAGAAAAATGAATAAAAACATGCCACAGTCGGACGTCTATGCGACATTACATAAATGGCTTATATTCAAAAGTAAATAACAAAAATGCCATAGTCGGACATCTGAGCGACATCACATAAAGGGTTTATAACAAAAGTAAATAATAAGAATGCCATAGTCGTACGTCTGAGCGACATCACATAAAGGGATTATAACAAAAGTAAATAATAAGAATGCCACAGTCGGACGTCTGAGCGACATCACATAAAGGGCTTATAACAAAAGTAAATAACAAGAATGCCGCAGTCGGACGTCTGAGCGACATCACATAAAGGGCTTATAACAAAAGTAAATAACAAGAATGCCACAGTCGGACGTCTGAGCGACATCACATAAAGGGCTTATAACAAAAGTAAATAATAAGAATGCCACAGTCGGACGTCTGATCGACATCACATAAAGGGCTTATATAATCTTTGACATCATGGTAAAATATTTCAAGAGGTTTATCAGTGCAGAAATAACTGGTTAGTTCATCTACCAAAATGACCCTTGACTAAATCACCACTCTTATTACTATCATGAATTTTCCGAGACGGTTACTGGGGTTGACACGAAGTTTGACACTAGGCCATAAACATGGCTACTCGGAAGATTTTGACTCTGCAGAGCTTGTACACTTATATCACAGCCAACCGATTCCACTAGCCACGAGGACTAGTTCCGTCTACGGTGTTTTAGCGGGAACACAACTGACCAGTACACACCCATTTCACATCCTGCTGCCCGGAATCACCCGAGCCAACATTCATGAAAACCTTTAAGACGGGGAGGCTACAACCTCGAATAGCATGGGATCAAATTTATATCTGCGCGCTCTAAGGGGTGCCCCCTCTCGGTCCCAACTGGAAACACCCATGCCCCCCTGACCGGATGAGGGGCTTTAATCCAGGGCCATGGAACCCTCATCCCGGCCCCTCTATTTGGTGTGTACACGGAAAGAGGTTTGCAACTGACTAAACCGTATTCTTTTGCAGAAGGCAAGTGACAGTACCAAAAAGGAGGCGGACGGGATCATCACTTGATCCACGTTGATATTAGAGATAACAGATGACTGGCATGCTCCAACAATACCAGTTCACAACCCATCATGTCACCACATGATCGGGGTGGTTCAATCATCATCATTCGGGCTCACCCGAAGCTTGCTTGCATGAAATATAATCATCCACAAATGCTTATATGACCATGCTATGAAGAAGTACTACTCAAGCAAACATGCAACACACTCATCATATCAAAGGTTCAAACATGCTTGCCTGGTTCGGAGTAGTCGGAGTCTAACTCGGTGAAGTTCGCGGCTCCGTCACGTCCTTCGGTATCTACGTATTCAAACAAAACGAATACTAACATAAATACCGCGCGTGCATAAAATTTGTCCCAAATATTTTTCAAATAAATATGATAAAATACTAGACAGAAAACTAAAGAGGACAGAAAAAGAATCAACTCAAAATCATCTTTTGTTTAAAAGTTATTAATGTTTCTGTCCAATGACTTATTTTAATGAAACAGAAAGTTTCCAGGGGCTAGAATATAAAAACAGAAAACGATTCAGTACGCAGTACGCCAGCCGAATAAGGAAAACGTACTTTGCCCGAAGGCGCCTTCCAGAAAAATGTTTCGGACGAGATTGAGAGGCTGACGAGGGGGTCCCACTCGTCAGGTTTGAAAACAGAAACAGAGTCGCGCCGGCGCCAGAGAGCTGCGGGGGCCGCCGGCGCCAATCCACGGCGAGGTAGAGGGAGTGAGTGGTACCTACGGTTTCCTGGTGCTCTTCCACATCGGTGTGTGGTGCTGTTGAGTGTCGACGAGCCCCACGTCGACGGCGACCCTATCTCCAGCGGACGGCGGCTCGGGTGGTCATGGGCCTCGTCAAAGAGAGTTGCTGGGGTCAAATTGGAGTGGGGGTTAGCGTCCTAGAGGTGTCATGAGTCTACGAGCAAGTCTAGGGCGGTGGAGGAGCTCTCACCAGACAGAACGTTGTCGGAGCCCAAAGCGGACGGAGGTGGCCGGAGTTGAGGAAGAAGGGCCCTCGAGGCTCTTCCAGTGGCTGGGCGGGGTCTGGTGAGGTGGTGGAGATGTGCGGGGTCGAGAGCAAGCTCGGAGGTGCTATTCATAGCCGGCCCGAGGCGGTTGCTGTCGTGGAATTGTCACGACAGATGTCCTAGTGTGAGGACTTAGTCGTGAGGCCGCGCATCTATGTAGTAGCTTGAGAGGGGTTGAGCAATCGAGAGACGCAATGCAAGACAAGGGTTTAGACAGCTTCGGGCCCCGGGAAACATCATCCTGTAATAGCCCTACATGCTGTTTGAGGCTAGATCTCATTATGACCCTCATGGTGTTGCCGGTAAACCGGCTCTTTGTGTCTAGCCCTAGAAACTTGTGAGAACTTGTCCCCTTTTTGGGGAGCCCTGCCCCTCCTTATATATGTTGAAGGGGCGGGTTACATGACTAGTCCTAGTTGGATTAGAATTATTCTATTACAAGTGGAGTCCGAGTCTTGCTCCTTTGTAGGAGGATATTCCTTGTGCTTTCCTCATAAACCGGCCCACCATAACGTGAACCGGCCTTCTGGGCCTTGGGCCTTATCATCCGACCACCGCCCGCCGGATTACCAGTGAGTGATATTATTCAGGTAGGTTGCTTGTAAACCGTCCGGTCAGGGCGGGTCGCCAGTGAATCGTCAAGTGTAAACCGGGTCTCCAGTAAACTGCCAAGTCCGGCCGGGTCATACTTCCTGCTGGGTTACGCCGTAGGGTATATCCCCGACATTAGCCCCGAGTTTAATTTGGATTTATCCATGTTAAACTTGATCCTTCCTGCATACATAAACACGAGAACAAATTTGATAGGTTGTGCTCCGGGTTAAAATATTTTCCTGAACCGGCACCTGATCATCCTTAAATCCTTGTCATTTCCTCCTTGATATGTATCCATGATCTCATAGCAAATCTCCTTAGCAGATATGTTCAAACATTACCAATGCAATAAATCCATGCACTTCTTTCGAAAACTACGGGTCAATAGACCAGCTTCATAATCAATTTGCTTGCAGAAGATATTTTGTAAATAAAGAATCCATTTGAATCGGCTTTCAATGCTCTGACTTGACAAAAATATTGGTCTTAAGAGGAGAACATAGTGATAGCTTAAGACTTGTTTCAATATAAATGTTGCAACCTTGAAGAAATCCAGATTGTTCATCCCAGTCACTAGAAAAAAATGAATACTCCATATTATGTAGCCCCCAAGTGCCGGGTTGTCATGCTTGCAGCAACCTGGGACTTGTATTTGCCTAATGCTCATAAAAATTTCAACCAGTGTAGCCCCCAAGGGCCGGGTCATTATGTAATAATGAGCAGGGACTTTATATATACTTCATTGAAAATAACAATATATAATGTAATTCCTATCATGGGGTTTGAACCCACGTCCACAAGGTTAAGAGCTTTGTGCTTTACCAACTGAGTAGTGGACCCTTCAATATAATGGGTTAATACTTGTGTACCTTGATTTGTTGACAGGAGCATTTGGTAGCCCCCAAGGGCCGGCTTACTATGATGTGATGAGTCGGGTCTTCAGTAAAGGTGATCAAACAATGACTTTGCATTAGCCCCCAAGTGCCATGGTGCATGGTAGTGTCATGGGACTTGCATATTTGATGTAATCTCAATTTGAATAATGTAGCCCCCAAGTGCCGGGTTGTAAGCCTGCAACAACTCAGGACTATGCCTTTGTAGAATAAATCATACCATTGATAATATGATAGCCATTGCGCTAAAGCGACTTTGAAAACCTTAATCATAATACTGGTTATTGATAATCATAATAAAAATCCAGCCATGTTGGCTATTTAAAGATCTGAATAATATAACTCGGTTTGAAAACCGATTCCATTGATATTTGATCAGATTGTTGGTTTTACCAAGCCAGTGCAGTAAGGGTGATAACCCCAACCTTGGGTATTGACAATTATCATAGATTGCCGGTTTACAAACAAAACCAGTCCAGGTTAATAAACACAGGTCATTATCTGATCTCATACTGGCGACTTATAATCAAAAGCCAGGCCGGGTTAGTAAACACCGGTCATTATCTTATCTTATACTGGCGACTTATAGTCAAAAGCCAGGCCGGGTTAGTAAACACCGGTCATTATCTTTAAATAGCTCAGTTGTATGAGATTGCTTCAGTTGGCAACTTCATAATTATTTCCTGCTTGCAATGCTTTGATAGTTTATTTTACCTGTGTCTGCATAAACAATGCTAAAAATGTCCTGGCGGTTTATCATCGGACGGGTTATACTACCCAAACACATGATCTAAGTTAATAACTTGAACTGTGTATAAGATATAATCATATATCATACCTGTGATTAAGTGTATCTGCAAACCTTAATCCGGTAGGTACAATCCAAGGCGTGAGTGTTGATGACTCCCTTGGCTCTCTGTCGGCTTATTATGAAGGCCGATCTGTAGGGGAACGTTGCATGGGAAACAAAAATTTTTCCTACGTTCACAAGATCAATCTAGGAGATGCATCTACGAGGGGAGAGTTGGATCCACATACCCTTGTAGATCGCTAAGCGGAAGCGTTCAAGAACGCGGTTGATGGAGTCGTACTTGCCGCGATTCAGATCGCCGAAGATCCTAGCACCGAAGCAACGGTGCCTCCGCGTTCTTCACACGTACAGCTCGGGGACGTCTCCTCCTTCTTGATCCAGCAAGGGGGAAGGAGAGGTTGATGGAGACACCGGCAGCACGACGGCGTGGTGGAGATGGTGGTGGAGGATTCCAGCAGGGCTTCGCCAAGCACCGCGGGAAAACGAAGATGAATGTGGGAGAGGGAGGGCAGCACCGAGGCACGAACGTGTGTGGCTGCCCTCCCTCTGCCTCTCTTTATATAGGGGGAGTAGAGGGGAGGGGGCGCCCTAGGGTTTCCCCTAGGGGCCGGCGGCCAGGGCAGATGGGGAGGGGCGGCGCCCCCTGGGGCTAGGGTTTCCCCCCCCCCCCCCAGGTGCCTTGCCCCATAAGCCAAAGGGGGTGCGGCAGCCCTAGGAGGGTCCACCTCCCTTGGCGCATGAGGAGAGGGCCCAGGGGGGGCGCACAGCCCTATGAGGGCTGTTGTGTCCCCCTTTGTGGCCCATTAGGCCCGAAACCCCTTCCGGGACCCCCGAAACCCCTTTCGGTCATCCGCCGATTTCCCGATACTCCCCGGAACACTTCCGGACTCCGAAACCTTTCATCCTATATATCAATCTTCATCTCCAGACCATTCCGGAGATCCTCGTCACGTCCGGGATCTCATCCGGGACTCCGAACAACCTTCGGTAACCATGCACTGTTCTCACTAACAACCCCAGCATCACCGAACCTTAAGTGTGTAGACCCTGCGGGTTCGGAAACTATGTAGACATGACCGAGACACTCCCAGGTCAATAACCAATAGCGGGATCTGGATACCCATATTGGTTCCCACATGTTCCTCGATGATCTCATCGGATGAACCACGATGTCAAGGATTCAGGCAATCCCGTATACAGTTCCCTTTGTCTCGTCGGTATGTTACTTGCCCGAGATTCGATCGTCGGTATCTCTATACCTAGTTCAATCTCGTTACCGGCAAGTCTCTTTACTCGTTGCCGTAATACATAATCCCGTGACTAACTACTTAATCACTTTGAGCTCATTGTGATGATGTATTACCGAGTGGGCCCGGAGATACCTCTCCGTCACACGGAGTGACAAATCCCAGTCTCGATCCATGTCAACTCAACAGACACCTTCGGAGATACCTGTAGAGTACCTTTATAGTCACCCAGTTACGTTGCGACGTTTGGCACACACAAAGCACTCCTACGGTGTCAGTGAGTTACATGATCTCATGGTCATAGGAACTTATACTTGACATGCAGAAAACTATAGCGATAACTGATACGATCAAAAGCTATGTTTAACATTTGGGTCTTGTCCATCACATCATTCTCCTAATGATGTGATCCCGTTATCAAATGACAACTCATGTCAATGACCTGGAAACCGCGGTCATCTTTGATCAACGAGTTAGTCCTGTAGAGGCTTACTAGGGACCTCAAGTTTGTCTATTTATCCACACATGTATTTGAGTTTCCAATCAATACAATTATAGCATGGATAATAAACGATTATCATGAACAAGGAAATATAATAATAACTCTTTTATTATTGCCTCTAGGGCATATTTCCAACAGTCTCCCACTTGCACTAGAGTCAATAATCTAGCATTACAAGGTAATGAATCTAACACCCATAGAGTCTTGGTGTTGATCATGCTTAGCACGTGGAAGAGGCTTAGTCAACGGATCTGCAACATTCAAATCCGTGTGTACTTTGCAAATGTTTATGTCCTCCTCCTTGACTAAATCGCGGATGGAATTGAAGCGTCGCTTTATGTGTCTGATCCTCTTGTGAAACCTTGGTTCCTTGGCTAGAGCAATGGCACCAGTGTTGTCACAGAACAGAGTCATTGGGTTTAGTGCACTAGGCACAACTCCAAGATCTGTCATGAACTCCTTCATCCAGACACCTTCCTTTGCCGCCTCCGAGGCAGCTATGTACTCCGCTTCGCATGTAGAATCGGCTACCACGCTTTGCTTGGAACTGCACCAGCTTACCGCTCCCCCGTTGAGAATATATACGTATCCGGTTTGAGACTTAGAGTCATCCGGATCAGTGTCAAAGCTTGCATCGACGTAACCCTTTACGACGAGCTCTTGATCACCTCCATAAACGAGAAACATTTCCTTAGTCCTTTTCAGGTACTTTAGGATATTCTTGACCGCTGTCCAGTGATCCATACCAGGATTACTTTGAAACCTTCCGGCCATACTTATGGCAAGGCTGACATCTGGTCTTGTGCACAGCATTGCATACATGATAGAGCCTATGGCTGAAGCATAGGGGATGACACTCATCTTTTCTCTATCTTCCGCAGTCACTGGGCATTGAGTCTTACTCAACTTTGTACCTTGCAATACCGGCAAGAACCCCTTCTTGGATTGATCCATTTTGAACTTCTTCAAAACTTTATAAAGGTATGTACTTTGTGAAAGTCCTATCAAGAGTCTCGATCTATCTCTATAGATCTTGATGCCCAATATGAAAGCAGCTTCACCGAGGTCCTTCATCGAAAAACTCTTGTTCAAATACCACTTCACGCTATCCAAAAGTTCTATATTGTTTCCAATCAGCAATATGTCATCCACATATAATATTAGAAACGCTATAGAGCTCCCACTCACTTTCTTGTAAATACAAGCTTCTCCGTAAACTTGTACAAACCCAAACGCTTTGATCACCTCATCAAAGCGAAGATTCCAACTCCGAGATGCTTGCACCAGCCCATAAATGGAACGCTGGAGTTTGCAAACTTTGTCAGCATTCTCTGGATCGACAAAACCTTCCGGTTGTATCATATACAACTCTTCCTTAAGAAAACCGTTAAGGAACGCTGTTTTGACATCCATCTGCCAAATTTCATAATCGAAATATGCAGCTATTGCTAACATGATTCGGATGGATTTAAGCATCGCTACGGGTGAGAAAGTCTCATCGTAGTCAACTCCTTGAACTTGTGAAAAACCCTTTGCCACAAGTCGAGCTTTATACACGGTAACATTGCCGTCAGCGTCCGTCTTCCTCTTAAAAATCCATTTATTCTGAATGGCCTTCCGCCCTTCAGGTAATACTTCCAAAGTCCATACTTTGTTTTCATACATGGATCCCATCTCGGATTTCATGGCCTCTAACCATTTGTCGGAATCCGGGCTCACCATCGCTTCTCCATAGCTCGTAGGTTCACTGTTGTCCAACAACATGACCTCCAAGACAGGGTTACCATACCACTCAGGTGCAGTGCGTACCCTTGTCGACCTACGAGGTTCGGTAGTAACTTGATCAGAAGCTTCTTGATCATCATCATTGGCTTCCTCTTCAACCATTGCAGGCTCCACAAAAACATCTTTCTGTGCTGCGCTACTCTCTGGTTGAAGCAGAGGTTCAATAACCTCATCAAGTTCTACCTTCCTCCCACTCAATTCTTTCGAGAGAAACTCTTTCTCGAGAAAGGACCCGTTCTTAGCGACAAACACTTTGCCCTCGGATCTGAGATAGAAGGTGTACCCAACCGTCTCTTTTGGGTATCCTATGAAGACACATTTGTCCGCTTTGGGTTCGAGCTTTTCTGGCTGAAGCCTTTTGACATAAGCATCGCAACCCCAAACTTTGAGAAAAGACAACTTAGACTATTGTTCATGATAAGTGAGTTTTAACTAATCAAATTACTTATAACTCCCACTCAAATTGACATCCCTCTGGTCATCCGAGCGTGACATGATCCAAGTCCACCAACCCAAGTCCGATCATCACGTGAGATGAGGTGGTGTCAATGGTGAACATCTTCATGTTGATCATATCTACTATATGACTCATGCTCGACCTTTCGGTCTTCCGTGTTCCGAGGCCATGTCTGTACATGCTAGGCTCTTCAAGTCTAACCCGAGTGTTCTGCATGTGCAAAACTGGCTTGCACCCGTTGTATGCGAACGTAGAGTCTATCACACCCGATCATCACGTGGTGCTTCGAAACGACGAACCTTCGCAACGGCGCACACTCGGGGGGAACACAATTTTATCTTGAAATTTTAGTGAGGGATCATCTTATAATGCTACCGTCGTCCTAAGCAAAATAAGATGCATAAAAGGATTAACATCACATGCAAATCATAAGTGACATGATATGGCCATCAACTCGTGCTTTTGATCTCCATCTCCAAAGCACCGGCATGATCTCCATCGTCACCGGCGTAACACCATGATCCCCATCATCATGATCTCCATCATCGTGTCGCCATCGGGGTTGTCGCGCGCCCACCATGCTCTTACTACTATTGCTACCGTTTAGCGATAAAGTAAAGCATTACAAAGCGCTTAATGATTGACACGCAGGTCATACAAAATTAAAGACAACCCTATGGCTCCTGCCGGTTGCCGTATACATCGACATGCAAGTCGATATTAACTATTACAACATGATCATCTCATACATCAAATATATTTCATCATGTCATTGGCCATATCATATCACATACATACCCTGCAAAAACAAGTTAGACGTCCTCTAATTTGTTGTTGCATGTTTTACGTGGCTGCTATGGGTATCTAGCAAGAACGCTTCTTACCTACGCAAAGCCACAACGGTGATATTCAAGTTGCTATTTAACCTTCTACAAGGACCGCCTTTGTCTATTCCGATTCAACTAAGATAGGAGAGACAGACACCCGCCAGCCATCTTATGCAACAAAAGTCACATGTCTGTCGATGGAACCGGTCTCATGTACGTGGACATGTAAAGTTGGTCCGGGCCGCTTCATCCCATAATACCGCTGAATCAAGAAAGACTAAGGAGGGCAGCAATCTAAACATCAACGCCCACAAACCCTTTTGTGTTCTACTCGTGAAAGCATCTACGCAAGATCCTAGCTCATGATGCCACTGTTGGGGAACGTTGCATGGGAAACAAAAAATTTTCCTACGTTCACCAAGATCAATCTAGGAGATGCATCTACGAGGGGAGAGTTGGATCTACATACCCTTGTAGATCGCTAAGCGGAAGCGTTCAAGAACGCGGTTGATGGAGTCGTACTCGCCGCGATTCAGATCACCGAAGATACTAGCACCAAAGCAACGGTGCCTCCGCGTTCTTCACACGTACAGCTCGGGGACGTCTCCTCCTTCTTGATCCAGCAAGGGGGAAGGAGAAGTTGATGGAGAAGTCCAGCAGCACGACGGCGTGGTGGAGATGGTGATGGAGGAATTCCAGCAGGGCTTCGCCAAGCACCGCAGAAACTTATGAAGATGTTTGTGGGAGAGGGAGGGCAGCGCCGAGGCACGAACGTGTGTTGCTGCCCTCCCTCTGCCTCTCTTTATATAGGGGGAGTAGAGGGGAGGGGGCGCCCTAGGGTTTACCCCTAGGGGCGGCGGCCAAGGGGAGATGGGGGGGGGCGGCGGCCAGGGCTGCGGCCAGGGCTAGGGTTCCCCCCCCCCCCAAGTGCCTTGCCCCCCAAGCTAGGGGGTGCGGCAGCCCTAGGGGGGGCCCAGCCCCTTGGCGCAGGTGGAGAGGGCCCTAGGGGGGCCGCATAGCCCTATGAGGGCTGTTGTGTCTCCCCTTTGTGGCCCATTAGGCCCGAAACTCTTTCCGGAACCCCGAAAACCCCTTTCGGTCATCCGCCGACTTCCCGATACTCCCCGGAACACTTCCGGACTCCGAATACTCTCATCCTATATATCAATCTTCGTCCCCGGACCATTCCGGAGACCCTCGTCACGTCCGGGATCTCATCCGGGACTCCGAACAACCTTCGGTAACCATGCACTGTTCTCACTAACAACCCTAGCGTCACCGAACCTTAAGTGTGTAGACCCTGCGGGTTCGGAAACTATGCAGACATGACCGAGACACTCCCAGGCCAATAACCAATAGCGGGATCTGGATACCCATATTGGTTTCCACACGTTCCTCGATGATCTCATCGGATGAACCATGATGTCAAGGATTCAGGCAATCCCGCATACAGTTCCCTTTGTCTCGTCGGTATGTTACTTGCCCGAGATTCGATCGTCGGTATCTCTATACCTAGTTCAATCTCGTTACCGGCAAGTCTCTTTACTCGTTCCGTAATACATAATCCCGTGACTAACTACTTAGTCACTTTGAGCTCATTGAGATGACGTATTACCGAGTGGGCCCGGAGATACCTTTCCGTCACACGGAGTGACAAATCCCAGTCTCGATCCATGTCAACTCAACAGACACCTTCGGAGATACCTGTAGAGTACCTTTGTAGTCACCCAGTTACGTTGCGACGTTTGGTACACACAAAGCACTCCTACGGTGTCAGTGAGTTACATGATCTCATGGTCATAGGAACTTATACTTGACATGCAGAAAACTATAGCGATAACTGATACGATCAAAAGCTATGTTTAACGTTTGGGTCTCGTCCATCACATCATTCTCCTAATGATGTGATCCCGTTATCAAATGACAACTCATGTCTATGACCTGGAAACCGCGGTCATCTTTGATCAACGAGCTAGTCCTGAAGAGGCTTACTAGGGACACAAAGTTTGTCTATTTATCCACACATGTATTTAAGTTTCCAATCAATACAATTATAGCATGGATAATAAACGATTATCATGAACAAGGAAATATAATAATAACCCTTTTATTATTGCCTCTAGGGCATATTTCCAACAGTCTCCCACTTGCACTAGAGTCAATAATCTAGCATTACAAGGTAATGAATCTAACACCCATAGAGTCTTGGTGTTGATCATGCTTAGCCCGTGGAAGAGGCTTAGTCAACGGATCTGCAACATTCAAATCCGTGTGTACTTTGCAAATGCTTATGTCCTCCTCCTTGACTGAATCGCGGATGGAATTGAAGCGTCGCTTTATGTGTCTGGTCCTCTTGTGAAACCTTGGTTCCTTGGCTAGAGCAATGGCACCAGTGTTGTCACAAAACAGAGTCATTGGGTTCAATGCACTAGGCACAACTCCAAGATCTGTCATGACCTCCTTCATCCAGACACCTTCCTTTGCCGCCTCCGAGGCAGCTATGTACTCCGCTTCGCATGTAGAATCGGCTACCACGCTTTGCTTGGAACTGCACCAGCTTACCGCTCCCCCGTTGAGAATATATACGTATCCGGTTTGAGACTTAGAGTCATCCGGATCAGTGTCAAAGCTTGCATCGACGTAACCCTTTACGACGAGCTCTTGATCACCTCCATAAACGAGAAACATTTCCTTAGTCCTTTTCAGGTACTTTAGGATATTCTTGACCGCTGTCCAGTGATCCATACCAGGATTACTTTGAAACCTTCCGGCCATACTTATGGCAAGGCTGACATCTGGTCTTGTGCACAACATTGCATACATGATAGAGCCTATGGCTGAAGCATAGGGGACGACACTCATCTTTTCTCTATCTTCCGCAGTCACCGGGCATTGAGTCTTACTCAACTTTGTACCTCGCAATACCGGCAAGAACCCCTTCTTGGATTGATCCATTTTGAACTTCTTCAAAACTTTATCAAGGTATGTACTTTGTGAAAGTCCTATCAAGCGTCTTGATCTATCTCTATAGATCTTGATGCCCAATATGAAAGCAGCTTCACCGAGATCCTTCATTGAAAAACTCTTGTTCAAATACCCCTTCACGCTATCCAAAAATTCTATATTGTTTCCAATCAGCAATATGTCATCCACATATAATATTAGAAACGCTATAGAGCTCCCACTCACTTTCTTGTAAATACAAGCTTCATTGTAAACTTGTACAAACCCAAACGCTTTGATCACCTCATCAAAGCGAAGATTCCAACTCCGAGATGCTTGCACCAGCCCATAAATGGAACGCTGGAGCTTGCATACTTTGTCAGCATTCTCTGGATCGACAAAACCTTCCGGTTGTATCATATACAATTCTTCCTTAAGAAAACCGTTAAGGAACGCTGTTTTGACATCCATCTGCCAAATTTCATAATCGAAATATGCAGCTATTGCTAACATGATTCGGACGGATTTAAGCATCGCTACGGGTGAGAAAGTCTCATCGTAGTCAATCCCTTGAACTTGTGAAAAACCCTTTGCCACAAGTCGAGCTTTATACACGGTGACATTGCCGTCAGCGTCCGTCTTCTTCTTAAAAATCCATTTATTCTGAATGGCCTTCCGCCCTTCAGGTAATACTTCCAAAGTCCATACTTTGTTTTCATACATGGATCCCATCTCGGATTTCATGGCCTCTAACCATTTGTCGGAATCCGGGCCCATCATCGCTTCTCCATAGCTCGTAGGTTCACCGTTGTCTAACAACATGACCTCCAAGACAGGGTTACCATACCACTCAGGCGCAGTGCGTACCCTTGTCGACCTACGAGGCTCGGTAGTAACTTGATCAGAAGTTTCTTGATCATCATCATTGGCTTCCTCTTCAACCGCTGCAGGCTCCACAGAAACATCTTTCTGTGCTGCGCAACTCTCTGGTTGAAGCAGAGGTTCAGTAACCTCATCAAGTTCTACCTTCCTCCCACTCAATTCTTTCGAGAGAAACTCTTTCTCGAGAAAGGATCCGTTCTTAGCGACAAACACTTTGCCTTCGGATCTGAGATAGAAGGTGTACCCAACAGTTTCTTTTGGGTATCCTATGAAGACACATTTGTCCGCTTTGGGTTCGAGCTTTTCTGGCTGAAGCCTTTTGACATAAGCATCGCAACCCCAAACCTTGAGAAAAGACAACTTAGGTTTCTTACCAAACCATAGTTCATACGGTGTTGTCTCAACGGACTTAGATGGAGCCCTATTTAAAGTGAATGCAGTTGTCTCTAACGCATATCCCCAGAACGATAGTGGCAAATCGGCAAGAGACATCATAGAACGCACCATATCTAATAGGGTTCGATTACGACGTTCGGACACACCATTACGCTGTGGTGTTCCAGGTGGCGTCAACTGCGAAACAATTCCACATTTTCTTAAGTGATTGCCAAACTCATAACTCAGATATTCTCCCCCTCGATCAGATCGTAGGAACTTGATCTTCTTGTTACGATGATTTTCAACTTCACTCTGAAATTGCTTGAACTTTTCAAAAGTTTCAGACTTATGCTTCATTAAGTAAATATACCCATATCTACTTAAGTCGTCAGTGAAGGTGAGAAAATAACGATATCCACCGCGCGCCGTGACACTCATCGGACCACACACATCAGTATGTATGATTTCCAATAAGTCACTTGCCCGTTCCATTGTCCCTGAAAACGGGGTCCTCGTCATCTTGCCCATGAGGCACGGCTCGCATGTGTCAAGTGATTCAAAATCAAGAGACTCCAAAAGTCCATCAGCATGGAGCTTCCTCATGCGTTTCACGCCGATATGACCCAGACGGCAGTGCCACAAGAAAGTGGTATTGTCATTATCAACTCTACATCTTTTGGCATCAATGTTATGAACATGTGTATCATCACTATCGAGATTCAACAAGAATAAACCCCTCACTTCGGGTGCATGACCATAAAAGATATTACCCATATAAATAGAACAACCTTTATTCTCTGATTTAAATGAGTAACCGTCTCGCATCAAACAAGATCCAGATATAATGTTCATGCTTAATGCAGGCACTAAATAACAATTATTCAGGTTCATAACTAATCCCGATGGTAATCGAAGAGCGAGCGTGCCGACGGCGATCACATCAACCTTGGAACCATTTCCCACGCGCATCGTCACTTCGTCCTTCGCCAGCCTCCGTTTATTCCGCAGTTCCTGTTTAGAGTTGCAAATGTGAGCAACCGAACCGGTATCAAATACCCAGGCACTACAACGAGAGTTGGTAAGGTACACATCAATAACATGTATATCACATATACCTTGCTTGTTGTTGTTGGCCCCCTTCTTGTCTGCCAGATACTTGGGGCAGTTCCGCTTCCAGTGGCCGTTCCCCTTGCAATAGAAACACTCAGTCTCTGGCTTGGGCCCAGCCTTGGGTTTCTTCACCGGATGAGCAACTGCCTTGCCACCCTTCTTAGAGTTACCCTTCTTGCCCTTGCCATTCTTCTTGAAACTGGTGGTTTTATTGACCATCAACACTTGATACTCCTTCTGGATGTCTGCCTCAGCGACTTTCAGCATTGAAAACAGCTCGGCGATGGTTTTATTCATCCCTTGCATGTTGTACTGCTGCACGAAGCTCTTGTAGCTTGGCGGGAGTGACTGGAGAATTCTGTCAATGATAGCCTCATCCGGGAACACAAGTCCCAGATCAGCTATGCGGGTATAGTACCCAGACATCTTCAGTAAGTGTTCACTGACAAACGAATTCTCCTCCATCTTGCAAGCAAAGAATTTATCGGTGGTCTCATACCTCTCGATCTTAGCATTCTTTTCAAAGATGAACTTCAACTCCTGGTACATCTCATATGCACCATGACGTTCAAAACGCCTTTGAAGTCCTCCTTCCAAGCCGTACAACATGGCACACTGCACTATCGAATAGTCATCCGAACGTGTCTGCCAGACGTTCAAAACGTCTGCAGGGGCTGTAGGAGCGGGGGGGTCACCTAGCGGTGCATTTAGGACATAAACCTTTTGGGCAGCTATGAGGATGATCCTCAGATTGCGGAGCCAGTCCACAAAGTTGCTCCCATCATCTTTCAGTTTAGCTTTCTCTAGGAACGCATTAAAATTCAGGGGAGCTACTGCGCGAGCCATCTACAACAAAAGATTTGCAAAGACATTTTAGACTATTGTTCATGATAAGTGAGTTACTACCTAATCAAATTATTTATAACTCCCACTCAAATTGACATCCCTCCGGTCATTCGAGCGTGACATGATCCAAATCCACCAACCCAAGTCCGATCATCACGTGAGATGAGGTGGTGTCAATGGTGAACATCTACATGTTGATCATATCTACTATATGACTCATGCTCGACCTTTCGGTCTTCCGTGTTCCGAGGCCATGTCTGTACATGCTAGGCTCGTCAAGTCTAACCCGAGTGTTCTGCATGTGCAAAACTGGCTTGCACCCGTTGTATGCGAACGTAGAGTCTATCACACCCGATCATCACGTGGTGCTTCGAAACGACGAACCTTCGCAACGGCGCACACTCGGGGGGAACACAATTTTATCTTGAAATTTTAGTGAAGGATCATCTTATAATGCTACCGTCGTCCTAAGCAAAATAAGATGCATAAAAGGATTAACATCACATGCAAATCATAAGTGACATGATATGGCCATCAACTCGTGCTTTTGATCTCCATCTCCAAAGCACCGGCATGATCTCCATCGTCACCGGCGCCACGCTATGATCCCCATCATCATGATCTCCATCATCGTGTCGCCATCGGGGTTGTCGTGCGCCCACCATGCTCTTACTACTATTGCTACCGCTTAGCGATAAAGTAAAGCATTACATAGCGCTTAATGATTGACACGCAGGTCATACAAAAATTAAAGACAACCCTATGGCTCCTGCCGGTTGCCGTATGCATCGACATGCAAGTCGATATTAACTATTACAACATGATCATCTCATACATCAAATATATCTCATCATGTCATTGGCCATATCATATCACATACATACCCTGCAAAAACAAGTTAGACGTCCTCTAAATTGTTGTTGCATGTTTTACGTGGCTGCTATGGGTATCTAGCAAGAACGCTTCTTACCTACGCAAAGCCACAACGGTGATATTCAAGTTGCTATTTAACCTTCTACAAGGACCGCCTTGTTCTATTCCGATTCAACTAAGATAGGAGAGACAGACACCCGCCAGCCATCTTATGCAACAAAAGTCACATGTCTGTCGATGGAACCGGTCTCATGTACGTGGACATGTAAAGTTGGTCCGGGCCGCTTCATCCCATAATACCGCTGAATCAAGAAAGACTAAGGAGGGAAGCAATCTAAACATCAACGTCCACAAACCCTTTTGTGTTCTACTCGTGAAAGCATCTACGCAAGAACCTAGCTCATGATGCCACTGTAGGGGAACGTTGCATGGGAAACAAAATTTTTTCCTACGTTCACAAGATCAATCTAGGAGATGCATCTACGAGGGGAGAGTTGGATCCACATAACCTTGTAGATCGCTAAGCGGAAGCGTTCAAGAACGCGGTTGATGGAGTCGTACTTGCCGCGATTCAGATCGCCGAAGATCCTAGCACCGAAGCAACGGTGCCTCCGCGTTCTTCACACGTACAGCTCGGGGACGTCTCCTCCTTCTTGATCCAGCAAGGGGGAAGGAGAGGTTGATGGAGACACCGGCAGCACGACGGCGTGGTGGAGATGGTGGTGGAGGATTCCAGCAGGGCTTTGCCAAGCACCGCGGGAAAACGAAGATGAATGTGGGAGAGGGAGGGCAGCATCGAGGCACGAACGTGTGTGGCTGCCCTCCCTCTGCCTCTCTTTATATAGGGGGAGTAGAGGGGAGGGGGCGCCCTAGGGTTTCCCCTAGGGGCCGGCGGCCAGGGCAGATGGGGAGGGGCGGCGCCCCCTGGGGCTAGGGTTTCCCCCCCCAGGTGCCTTGCCCCCCAAGCCAAAGGGGGTGCGGCAGCCCTAGGAGGGTCCACCTCCCTTGGCGCATGAGGAGAGGGCCCAGGGGGGGCGCACAGCCCTATGAGGGCTGTTGTGTCCCCCTTTGTGGCCCATTAGGCCCGAAACCCCTTCCGGGACCCCCGAAACCCCTTTCGGTCATCCGCCGATTTCCCGATACTCCCCGGAACACTTCCGGACTCCGAAACCTTTCATCCTATATATCAATCTTCGTCTCCGGACCATTCCGGAGATCCTCGTCACGTCCGGGATCTCATCCGGGACTCCGAACAACCTTCGGTAACCATGCACTGTTCTCACTAACAACCCCAGCGTCACCGAACCTTAAGTGTGTAGACCCTGCGGGTTCGGAAACTATGTAGACATGACCGAGACACTCCCAGGTCAATAACCAATAGCGGGATCTGGATACCCATATTGGTTCCCACATGTTCCTCGATGATCTCATCGGATGAACCACGATGTCAAGGATTCAGGCAATCCCGTATATAGTTCCCTTTGTCTCGTCGGTATGTTACTTGCCCGAGATTCGATCGTCGGTATCTCTATACCTAGTTCAATCTCGTTACCGGCAAGTCTCTTTACTCGTTGCCGTAATACATAATCCCGTGACTAACTACTTAATCACTTTGAGCTCATTGTGATGATGTATTACCGAGTGGGCCCGGAGATACCTCTCCGTCACACGGAGTGACAAATCCCAGTCTCGATCCATGTCAACTCAACAGACACCTTCGGAGATACCTGTAGAGTACCTTTATAGTCACCCAGTTACGTTGCGACGTTTGGCACACACAAAGCACTCCTACGGTGTCAGTGAGTTACATGATCTCATGGTCATAGGAACTTATACTTGACATGCAGAAAACTATAGCGATAACTGATACGATCAAAAGCTATGTTTAACGTTTGGGTCTTGTCCATCACATCATTCTCCTAATGATGTGATCCCGTTATCAAATGACAACTCATGTCAATGACCTGGAAACCGCGGTCATCTTTGATCAACGAGCTAGTCTTGTAGAGGCTTACTAGGGACCTCAAGTTTGTCTATTTATCCACACATGTATTTGAGTTTCCAATCAATACAATTATAGCATGGATAATAAACAATTATCATGAACAAGGAAATATAATAATAACTCTTTTATTATTGCCTCTAGGGCATATTTCCAACACGATCTGGGTTACAATGAACGCCGGTTTAACTGTAACTAGTACTGGTGTTTATAACCCAGACTATAGCTATGTAAATACAGATGTAGTGACAACTTTGTAGTTATCCAGTCTTGAATCAATGGACTTGGTTGAAAAAACCAATGACCTTGAAGATAAAGATTTCAGAAAACATAAAAATGAAAAGTAAAGTTTTTGGGCAAATAAGACATGTAGTCGAGGCTTTTTAAAAGCTGCCATGCTCCAAATTCGAGGCTTTTTTGAGCTGCCAGGCTACTGTCATTAACCATTTTAGCAAAGCCTGTCAAGATGCTCCGCAATCCTTAACCAAATCATCGATGTACATAGCTACCCAATGTTTCAAAATCTCGTAAAGATTTTGTCTTTGGGTAATCAACTCGATGATCGTCAATTTAACGTGACCAAGTTCAGAGTCCCGAAGGATTGACTTATGACAGGTTCGACGGGTCATACCAGATTTACCTGGATGGCGTGATTTACTTGGTGCATGCAGGTTAATCCGGGGTTTTAGGTGCATGCACCGGGCTTCCAAGCCATGTTCACTACAAGGGTATTCAACTCGATGCGATCCCCCAGGTAGTGTGTGAGCCGTTTGCTCATCGGGGCATATGTTTGAGTTGTGCTAGGCATCAAACCCTCTTTTACCCCTCATCATCATGTGGAAATTGCCGAAGCAATCAGAGCAGTGCTCTTATGATGGGCTTCATACCGCCGCCGGCTCAAGAGACCATGGGAAACTTCCTTGCCCGCGGAATCCCCCATGTGATTCTTGTTTGTATAGATAAGGTGGCTGATTCCTTGATTTGTCAAGGGCGCCGGTTTAGGAGGCCATGGAAAGCTTCTTTGGAAGCCCCATGTGATACTCCTTTGTGTAAAGGACACAGCTGATTCCTCGATTCTATCAAGGGCGCCGGTTTAAGAGGCCATGGAAGGCTTTTTTGGAAGCCCCCATGTGATACTCTTTGCGAAAAACATGGCTGATTCCCCGGTGTACCGGGGGCGCCGGTTTAAGAGGCCATAGAGACTCCTTGACATGCACAAGCCCCCATGTGACATATTCCTGAGCTGTGCTCGCCGGGCGCCTATGTTTGAGTTGTGTTGCGCAATAAACTCTCTTTGGGCCCCTTAATTTTTCCTGAGAACTCGAACTTGCGAAAAACACTTCTTCTTGAACCGGATGTTAAACCGGATATTGAGAGCTTAAAAGCTTCGTGGGAGACATCTTTCCCTTGAACTGAATTTTAAACCGGAATTATCATTTTCAGCCGGCCTTTAAATTTGCATCAATATGACGGTTCATGGTCCCGCATTAGATAACTTTGCAAGACGGGGTAACTGCTCTTCTAAAGAAAGCAATATATAATAAAATATACTGGATGGATTTCACCTGACATGTTAAGCCAGTATTTATCCGTCGCAGAGTTGAAGATCACCATGGTGAAGCGGAAATCAATCATGGGTGAATCCGCCGTAGCAGCAGACAGATGAGTCGGCCGCGATATTATAGGCCGGCGCGGACGGGCAAGTTGCCATACACGTCGTAAACCGGTGCGGACGCGTGAACTGGCCGTCCGTTCATCAGGTAATGTGACGCGAAGGAAAACGCCGTTTGTAGAACGTTGCCAGTGCATGCTTTGTACCCGCAGTATAACAATAATTTTACCTGTATATAAAAACACCAATAGGGTAGTGTAATGGCGCTTAGAGGAATTAAAATGTCCTGATAAAATATATAGGAGGGATAACACCTAATTTTCTCGAACAACAGATGGGTCGGCCGGCGCCGACGGGCTAGTTGTCCTCCTCGTTGTAAGCCGGTGCAGTCGCGAAAGACGGCCACGGCGTTGTAGACCGGCGCGGTCGTGAGAGACGGCTACGATGTTGTAAACCGGCGCGGTCGCGAGAGATGGCCACGGCGCTGTAAGCCGGCGCGGTCGTGAGATATGGCCACGGCGCTTTAAACCGGCGCGGTCGTGAGAGATGGCCACGACGCTGTAAGCCGGTGTGGGAGTCTGTTGAGTAACGACGACCACTTGTGCCAAATGATGTTGGCATGCCTCCATCTCCGCGGTATAATACCACTTTGTAATGAATAATTTTCCTGCGTATAAAATACAGTAGGGCGAGGTATTTTTGCTCGAACGGATTAATATATAGGAGGGATAACACCTAATTTTCTCGAACAACAGATGGGTCGGTCGGCGTCGACGGGCTAGTTGTCCTCCTTGTTGTAAGCCGGTGCAGTCGCGAAAGACGGCCACGGCGTTGTAAACCGGACCGCGGAAGCGGTGGCGCGCACACGTTCATTGGCAAGGGAGTCGGTCGTGGTATTGGAGACTAGCGCACGTGGGCGCGGACAGACGAGTCGGCCGGCGCGTTGATGTAAACCGGACCGCGACACGCATGTTCGTGAAGTCGCACAACACCGCTGAACGTGCATCCGTGACATACCACCACCCCTTTTTCTTTTAATAGTCGTCCTGCGTGAAAATATTACATGCGAGAGTAATTGTTGTCGGACCAATAAATATGTGCTAAAGATATTGAGAATAGATAGCACCTAATTTATTTTCCGGATGAATATGGATATCAGTACTGGATCTTGTAGTCTTGTTTGTTTATTCCAGCTTTTCCACGGAAGCTGACTTGATTTCGGTACTTGATGTACGAGTCTCGGCACTTGATTTTGCTATATGTGGACAAGATGATGTGGAGAATAGCAGCCCCAAATCGGCGGTGTGCTTCTCGATCCCTGCGGCCAAAAAGGCAAGACGTGACCGGTGGAAGAGACAGTACAGGCAGGCCATCCTGGTGCCTGCGGCCCGGGCGCAATAATGGCCATATTTGAAACGGAGCTTATGCAGCTGACTCCAAGGCAGTTTTGACGGAGTGGCTCTGAACGGACGGCCACACCTTTTACTAGGAATAGTAATACTTGGCGCTGAGTAATACTCACTCCGTTCCATAATGTAATGCCTATAGATTTTTACAAAAGTCAAACATTACAAACTTTGACCATGTTTATAGAGAAAAGTATGTACATCTAGAATACCAAATGCACATCATTGAATACATCTTGAGTTATATTTTTAGAATGTACATGTTTGGTATTGTAGATGTAGACAGTTTTCTCTATACACTTGGTCAAAGTTGGCAAAGTTTGACTTTCACAAAAATCTATAGGCACTACATTGTGGAACGGAGGGAGTAGCTTTAGCACTATGCTTTACGTAATTCACTTGGGCCTTGATTCTAGCCCACTCACGTGCTTGTTGATCCGGATCGGTCCGACATGATATACTTCAGCTGTAGTATGACTTCCTGTCGGACTCGGCGACGTGCGGGCGCAAAGCACGTGTGGATATGCATGCGAGGGCAATAGTAGTAGCTAGTAGAAGCAGCGTGTCCTCGGGTCTTGTAGCAGAGGTAAGGTCAGGCCATGCCATGGAGGAGTCGACTTGGCGGCTTTCAACGATGGCGTAAAGCGGAAGTGGTCGGCAGTTTGAGCAGGGCAGGCCGGCTTGTATGAAAAGCGACTCCGCAGAGGCAGTTTCAGGAGCGGTGGGCGGGATAGCACAGGCGCAGTCGGAAGCGGCTCGGCGCTGCTGTTGTTGAAACGGAAACTGGCCAGCGGCTCATGGCGCGGACCAGCTCAGGCAAAGGTGAGCGATGGCGGTTCTCCGGTCCGGCGCAGACGGGGTCGCGGCAATCCGTGAGTCAGGGAGAAACTGAGTCCCAGCGGCGGTTTAGAGACACTACATCGAAGGTGGCTCCGGTGAGGCCGGCTTGGCACACTGGCGCAGCTCAGCCGGCGGGGGCCGATGGCTCGGAGGCGCAGTCGGAACGGGCGCGAGGAGCTCAGTGGTGGAGGCATGACGACGAGGCCGCAAAGTCCGAGTCGATCTTTCGGTCCCCGTGCTTGCCCGGGTCGTCGTTGGTTTGGCTCTGCGTGTCCCCCAGGTCCGATTTGTAATAATGGTACTTGATAGCTTCTTCCCACGTACTCCCTCCGTTCCATAATATAGTGCCTATAGATTTTTTGAGAAGTCAAACTTTGCAAACTTTGATCAAGTTTGTAGAAAAAAATATGTATATTTACAATAGCAAAAATATATAATGCGAAACTACATCTTATGATGAATCTAGTGATATATGTTTCGCACTCTAGATGTAAATATTTTTCTGCACAAACTTGGTCAAAGTTTGTGAGGTTTGACTTAAAAAAAATCTATATGCACTACATTATGAAACGGAGGGAGTACATAGCAAGCTGGGACCAAATTTTGTAGCTTGGCATGATGAGTACGTAGCACTTGATAATCTGGCATGAACTAGCTCAGTCTCCACGTGCGAGAGATTTTGACCTTGGTCCATTGAAAAGTTGGCAGTAGGCCCAGGGAGCCGTGCCATGTAATAGCGACAGAATCTTACGCTCCGAATTGGATTTGGGCAAGGACGACCGAACCGCTAAAGTCTGTCGGTCTTGGCGAGTTGTACCTCATATTGATTGATTTCAGATGCGAAATTTCATCCCGCAGCGGCCACGGAAATTTACCCAGCCTTGATGGATCATTTGGTGGCGTCCACTGGCACATCAACTCAACCATAATTTTCTCTTTTGATCTTTAACTCTTGAATATGTCGCTTTGACTGTTCTTTGACGATGTTATCTTCTCCATCGGCTTCTTTTTCATCCAGCACATCGCAAGCTTCTTGATCCCTAAAGAAATCCCTTCAAAAACTCTACACCACCGTACGCAGCCTCATGGTGGGCGCCAACTGTCGTGGAATTGTCACGTCAGATCTCCTAGTGTGAGGACTTAGTCGTGAGGCCGCGCATCTATGTAGTAGCTTGAGAGGGGTTGAGCAATCGAGAGACACAACGCAAGACAAGGGTTTAGACAGCTTCAGACCCCGGGAAACATCATCCAGTAATAGCCCTACACGTTGTTTGAGGCTAGATCTCATTATAACCCTCATGGTGTTGCCGGTAAACCGGCTATTTGTGTCTAGCTCTAGAAACTTGTAAGAATTTGTCCCCTTTTTGGGGAGCCCTGCCCCTCCTTATATATGTTGAAGGGGCGGTTTACATGACTAGTCCTAGTTGGATTAGGATTATTCTATTACAAGTGGAGTCCTAGTCTTGCTTCCTTTGTAGGAGGATATTCCTTGTGCTTTCCTCATAAACCGGCCCACCATAACGTGAACCGGCCTTCTGGGCCTTGGGCCTTATCATCCGACCACCGCCCGCTGGATTACCAGTGAGTGATATTATTCAGGTAGGTTGCTTGTAAACCATCCGGTCAGGGCGAGTCGCCAGTGAATCGTCAAGTGTTAACCGGGTCTCCAATAAACTGCCAAATCTGGCCGGGTCATACTTCCGGCCGGGATACGCCGCAGGGTATATCCCCGACAGTTGCCGTGAATGGGATAAGTCCGACGAGCGATTACGGCGTCGCTGTGGCTGGACGGTTGGTTTAGGGCTTGAGCATCGACTAGTTGGTGAACTTATTCCATTTCGGTGCCTAACTCAGCAAGGCAGGGGCGGTTACGGCCTGTCCCCAACGGAATGGCCGTGCGGCACGTCGGTCGCAGAGAGCGCGCCCTGTGCGTGCCAGGCCACGGCGACGGTGCTGCAGGCGTGCGCTGGCAAGGAGACGTCCACGCGGAGCTTCCAGGTGGCTTGGGCGGTGCCGAACGGTGTTGTGCCGCAGGGTGCCTCCCGTCGGCCGCCACGGGTGGCTCTGCCGCCGCGGAAGACGCCGGTGCAGGCGGGCCAGGGTGCCATCGACGCCAGGAACCAGCCAAGTGCGCATGCGGCGCTCTGGATAAGAGCGAGGTGCAGTGCAGCAATGATCTAAAGCGGCACTGGTGAGATTGACGTACGTTTTCTGACGAAACTGATGAAGCTGCACTGTCGCCTGTTAACTTCAGTTAACTTTTCTGAACCTGACAGAAACAGTGCACGCCAGGTGTTGGATGAAATGATTTTGGCATGTGGAAAATCTTTCTGGAGCTGATATTTGGTGGAGTGGTCTTTTGACGCATCTAGAGGCTGCCTGAATTTTCACAGATTTTTAGGAAGAAGGAAAATAGGAATTTCACCAAAATTTGCAAATCTGGTCCAAACTTGCAGCAAGTGAAATTTAAAAAAATTGAACTGTGGACCAGTGAAACAAGATGGAACTAGGTTGTGGGCACTAAGGACTAGCCAGGGGAGTTGGTTTGGAATCAAAAGTTAAAATGAAGATGGTGGTTCCTTTGTAAATCACCATGATTCATTTCAAAGGACAGAAATTGTTTTTGGTATAAAATAAATAGAAGAAAAATCCAAATAAGGTTGAAACCTACTGGAAATGATGAGAGACTTGTTTCAAAGCACAAAATGGAGGTTTTGGAGTGAAGGACTTTCATTGGGTGCCAAGGCAAGAGAAAAGTCTGAAAGGGGAAGACAAGTCCAAGATTCTTATATGATGGATATTCATGAAGGGAAAAAGAATCAAACAAAACCCTTTTGAAAAACAACTTGTGTTGAGCTAACACAAGAAGAAAACCTTCAAGACCAGAATCAAGTTTGAGAAGAACAAACAAACTTTTCTCAGAAAAGATTTTAGAAAGGGGTTTTAAGAGAAGATCAAATATCCCCCTTCGAAAAGACCAAAAAGTTTGGAAGAAAACAAATCCTATTTTTTTTTGGAGTGTTACATGTATATATATATATATATATATATATATATATATATATATATATATATATATATATATATACACTCCAGCAATTTTTGGCCTTTTTTAGTCAATCCCCTAAACTTAAGGTTGTAAACTTCAATTTGATCAAGTTCAAAGTAGGTATGACCGAAAGTAGCATGCATTCAAACATAAACATAGATAGTTTTGCATGACCGAACATAAAACATAAATTTAAACTGAGCTAAACAACTTTCGGTCGAAGTAGAGGTCGAGCCAATCCTTCCTCGTCATGTACGGTGTGCCGCGAGCCGGGTCCGGGCCAGTACCGTCGTCGGGGTCATTGGGGAAGGCACTCCTCCACTCGTCGACGTCGATCTACTCGTCCTCGGGGCCCACCTCGATGCCCTCCGCACCGTCGTCGTTGCTGCCTTCGACCTCGTCATCAGAGGAGAGCGCGATAACATCGCCACCCTCCGCGCCGCCGTCCTTGATGCCTTTGACCTCGTCATCGGAGGAGAGCGCGATAACCTCGCCGCTCTCCCCGTCGGCAAAGATCGCCCGTTCCGCCTCCACGAGCTCCGGGTGCTGCCGGTGGAGCTCTTTCATGTAGGCCTCGTCGACGGCCTCGGTCTTGAGGCGCTCCCATGCGTCGCGGTCCTCCCGCGCCATAGCCGAGCTCACCACCCCTAGCTCTGGCGGAACGAGGTGGACCGGACGTGTGCCGAAGGGGAATTGAGCCTAGCCACCGCGCCGTGGTAGCGGACCTGCTAGCGGTCGTACTCAATGATAGCGATCTCGGCCGTGTGGAAGCTACCCAGCCACAGGAGTGTGGGTCTCTCGATATGTAATCTCGGCGACCCACGTCCCCCACCGCCGCTGAAGAGCAGTACCCGACAACCACTCTGTCAGGCAAGCAACCATTGATCATTCCGATACAAACCCATCTTCTCACTCATGCTCTCTTTTACTACATTAAGGCAACAGCGTGTGAACTGCTACTTGCTGCGGTAGTTCAACCCTATTTCCTTGCATGACCTATCATTGCCACAGTAAATAGTTGAAACCCACTAGCATGTGTAGGAGTTGATTGAGCCATGTGATGTTTGATCCATCATGCTATTTGTTTATGTTGCCTGCTATGCTTAGAGTTGTGTCAGGTCTGGTTCATCTGGGCGATGGATCAGAGTGAAATGATCATGCTCGGTAAAGAGAGGGAAGTGTGGAACATGTTTGGTAAAGGTATCGATGAAATGCCATGTAGGAGTACATGGTGGGTTGTTTCATTGGAACCGTCCATAGGACCTGAGATCTGTATGTGTGGTTCAAGTTACAGCTACTACCACACATTGGGCCCTGAAATATGACCCCGCACGACTTATTGACTGCCCATGTTCTCTGTCCAGGAGTTGCAACTAGTTTCTGGTGTTTGTAGTTTACTGGTGGTCGTGCACAGCGCTGACCCTTGGGGTGGGCTGTGATGCGGTAGGTAGGTGGCTGGGTGTACCGAGCGCCCGTTTGGTGACTCGGGAACCCTGTACACATCGTTTGGTGCCGTGAGCGACACTCCGGCCGGATCTCCCCACGGATGGAACCCAAATAGGCAATAAACCTGGACGAGAGACTTGAGTGGTTGGTTAGGTCGAGGTCTACACCCACGTCGGCTTTCGCTTGAAGTCTGCCGAGCACATGTCGTGTGCAGACGCTAAGTGGTGGAAACATGTGTGAAGAAGTACACCCCTGCAGGGTTACAAATCTCTTCGAATAGCCGTTGTTCGCGGTACGGACTACTTGATTACTCTTACAGTTCATAGACAAGTTGATGGATACTACTAAAAGCCTCAAGAAAAGTGTGAGTACCGTGTATGGCCCTTCCGTAGGATGACGGAAGAGGGTCCACGGTGGTGTATTGTTGTGGTGAGTAGAGGACTCGTGTACGTAGTCTTATCATGCAGGCAGTTGAGAGTCGTAGTATAGGTTAGCCAAGAGTCAAAGCTGGCATGCTGCTATGAACTCCACTACCCTTGTTGATAATGATGCATGTATGATAGGTTCTGTTGTAGGACTTGTTGAGTACCTTTGTACTCATCTTTGCTTAATAACTGTTGCAGAGGAGAACCCTGCCCCTTCTAATGGGTTTTACATAGACGTTAACGTCGATGAGTAGCTTGCTACCCAGATGGAGATCCTGAGCTTGTGAAGGGCCTTGTAGATAGTCAGGCTACACCAAGCCTGTTTTATTTCCAAGTTGTCTATACTCAGACATGTTAGCTTCCGCTTGTGCTTGTATGATTGTATGACTTGAGTGTTTGGTCATGTGACCCCTACATGTATGGATATGTTATGTATGGCTCTTCGGAGCCTCTTAAATAAAGTACTTTGAGTCATAGAGTTTTGTTGTGATGGAATGTTGTATGTGCACATATTGAGCATATTGTGTGTGTGATTGAAATGCTTGGTATGTGTGGGATCCAACACCTAGTTGTTTTCCTTTGGTAGCCTATCTTACAGGGAAATGCCTCTTAGTGCTTCCACTGAGCCTTGGTAGCTTGCTACTGCTCGGAACACGTAGGCTAGTCGGCATGTGTCCTTCTTTGTTCCTGTGTCTATCCCTTAGGGGAAATGTCACGCGTTGTTCCTTTAAGTCCATGTAGCTTGCTACGACTTGGGTTCATACGTTGATGACCGACACGTTCGTTGCTGGGTCATGGATGCCTGTCTCTGTAATTTAGTGCCACTTTTGGTTTATAACTAGCCATGTCGGCCCGGGTTCTCTGTCATATGGATGCTAGCGACACTGTCATATACGTGTGCCAAAATGCGCAAACGGTCCCGGGCCAGGTAAGGTGGCACCCATGGGGATACCGTGCGTGAGGCCGCAAAGTGATATGACGTGTTACAAGCTAGATTGGTGTGACTTAGGATCGGGGTCCTGACAGCGTTGGCATCAGAGCCGGACTGCCTGTAGGTTTCTCAAGCCAAACTGGTCGATGTTGAGTCTAGACAATTCTTAGTTATATGTAGGGGAATTGATTGTGGAAGGGAACGTAAGGCTCTTTTTACTTCTTTACCTTATGCCCTTCTGATCTGAGTTAGCCTATTCTTTCTACGGGGGTTTAGAACTAGGCCTCTCATCTTTACTAGGTTCCTGTGTTACTAATCCGTAGACTCTTAGGATTGTTGGTTTTAAGCCTCAGTTCAGTTTCTACCCTTCTAGTATGATGATTAGTTGGACCCGAAACCTTGATATGATATTGTTGAGTGGCTTTGCTATCATTGTATGATGTCTCAAAATCTTTTTTGAGCATTTACAGTTGTTATGCTGCCCGATTTCTTCCAGAAATTCTAATGCCTTTGCATTATTTCGTGTTTCAGATGTCTGGTCGCACACCTCACAAGGTGGTCCGTTTGATTCGGTGCATTAATGTGCCAGGTCACATGTGTTGACTGAGACCGACTATCGTTGGTATCCTGAGTACACCGTGGAGGAACAGTACCGGGATTTCAACCAGAGTCAGTATTTCTGCACCGTCCGGATATACCCCTCATATCCCGGAGCTACCGACCCCATCCATTGGTCTTATGGACTCGGGGTTACCATCGAGATGGCAGTGCAGGATGCCGCTTACTCGATGATGACCATCATCCGGGCTAGGCATGCCCTACTGCTGAACACTGAGTTCTGTTACATGCCAGCCTCACTTCCTGGAGAGGAAGGCTACTACACTGGTCTGTATACTAATGCCGCTCATGAGGAGCCACTGCTTCAGACTACTATCCAGATGCTGGAGGAAAGGGACCGCCCACTGGACTACTTTGACACGGCTTGCACCTGCCGTGCACGCCGGATATCTGGATATGCGGGATTTGTACCCCGTGCGGACTCGTCTGCCTGATTGTATGGATTGGCGTGATGTTGGGGGTATTACACCTCCACGTGGGCGTCGGTTACCACCAGCATCGGGACCGAGACCGCATCCATGTCCCTATTGTCCACAGCCTTTGAGTGCTCGAGAGTTTCAAAATCCACCTGTTCCACTTCCAGGCTACGGAGGTGATCTTTACGAAGATTACTACGGGAGTGTCTGAGCTAGACCATGGCAGTAGTTGTATCGTAGTAGTTGTATTTCCACAGTCCTGCGCGTCTTGTGGAATATGACTTAGTTGTACTGAGTTCCGGAGGCGTAGTTAAATAATGTATAGGAGCTTGGAATGCCTCTGATGAGATGTATCGCCTTCCACCGCAGTTGTACTTTAGCCTTGGCTTGTACTAAACTATGTGTGGTGTGTATGACCACTGGTGTATATATGGCAGTTTCTATATTACCATGTCGTACGGATGAACATCTCTGCATCCCGTGTCATCCATTACATTCTGCACTCCTATGTCAAAGTTTTGCCATCCTTGTCTAAACCGTTGTTTTGTTTTCCTAGGATGGTCAACACTCGCAGCACTCCTGCTGCTCAGGAGCAGGGTGAGGCTAGTGGGGCTAGAGATGAGAATCTGCCCCAGCCACCCTCCTTGGCTGAAGTTATGCTCGAGGCAGAACGGAACAAGAGAGAGACCAACCGTCTGCTGGAACGCATAGAGCAGAACACTGCCCTCCGTCAGAGGAATGACGTGGTGTCAATCAATGACTTTATCAAGATGTGCCCACAGAAGTTCAATCATTCCACCGAACCTCTGGATGCGGATGACTGGCTTCGTAGTATCACCCACAAGCTACACTCTGCCCGTGTGGCCGAAGCTGACAAGGTTACCTACGCCGCCTACCATCTTGAGGGCCCTGCCAGTCTCTGGTGGGAAAACTTTGAGGCTATGCGTCCTGCTAGCCAAATCACTACTTGGGCTGAGTTCAGTGAGGCATTCCGTGAACATCACATTCCGGAAGGTCTCATGGATTGCAAGCGGGAGGAATTCTGCAATTTCACCTAGGGCTAGTTAACCGTGGATGGTTATAGTCGCAAGTTTGGCAACTTGGCACGCTATGCACCCGAGGAAGTGTCCACTAACGCCAAGAAGCAGGCGAGGTTCCGCAAGGGACTCAGCCCTGAACTTCGCCGAGACCTACGTCTGCACAAGTGCACCTCCTTCCTGAAGTTGGTGAACAAAGCTATCAGTGCTGAGACGGGCCAGACTGATTTCGAAGCCACACGCAAGCATCCTCGTGATTTTGGTTCCTCATCCGGCTCTGGCTCTCACAAGCGCCGTGTGTGGGTTCCTAACACTGCTCTGCCACCCAGGTTCACTCCGAGGCCATCCTATGAGGCGCCTCGACCAACTCAACAGTATGCACCTGCCAAGACCTATGGAGGACCCCCTGCCAAATTTGCTCCACGCACTGGCACTGTGACATGTTTCAAGTGTGGAGAATCAGGGCACTACATGCGTGAGTGTCCTCAGAACCAACCAGGAAAGTCCGTTGGCCATGGTAAGCCAACAGGCAAGCTGAACTATGTCAAGCCAATCCCCACTGCACGTGGTCATGTCAACTATATCTCTGCTGAGGAAGCTTATGAGGATCCTAACATCGTCCTTGGTACGCTTCTTGTTAACTGCCATCCGGCATCTGTTCTTTTCGATACTGGAGCATCTCATTCGTTCATATCTGAGAGCTATGCTCGAATGCACAACATGACTTTTGTGACATGCCCACCACCATGGAAATTCAAACTCCTGGCTCTAGATGGCAAACCTCTAGAGTAAGCCATGGGAATGAAATTCTTGTCGATAGACTTGTTTTTCTTGCATCACTAATCACTCTCAAGTCCTCGGACATAAACATCATCTTGGGTATGGACTGGATGACAGCTCATTACGCCAAGATTGACTGCTACACTAGGACTGTTCAACTTACACACCCATCCGACAAGACAGTCAATGTCTTGACCCGAATGGCTGAGCGTCAGCTCTACTCTCTGAATGCCAGTCCTCTACCAGAACTCGAAGATATCCCGGTAGTCCATGACTTTCCGTATGTCTTCCCAGAAGAACTGTCAGGTGTTCCACCTGACAGAGATGTCGAGTTCGTGATAGATCTTATTCCAGGAACTGTCCCAATCTCTAGGAGACCCTATAAGATGGCACCCCTAGAATTAGCTGAGCTTAAGAAACAACTCGATGAGTCCTTGAAAAAGGGTTTCATCCGTCCTAGTTCTTCCTCTTGGGCTTGTCCCGTCCTCTTCGTCAAGAAGAAGGATGGAACAGAATGGATGGTTGTAGATTATCGACCTGTCAATCTGGTCACCATAAAGAACAAGTATCCGCTCCCCAGGATCAACGATCTGTATGATCAACTCGCTGGATCCTCAGTCTTTTCAAAAATGGATTTGAGGTTGGGCTACCATCAAATCAAAATTAAGAATAGGGACATTCCCAAGACGGCCTTTGTTACTCGTTATGGCCAATACGAGTACATCGTCATGTCCTTCGGGTTAACCAATGCCCCAGCCAGATTCTGCCGGCTAATGAATTCTATATTCATGGAGTACTTGGATAAATTCGTCGTGGTATACCTCGATGATATACTCATCTACTCTAAGAACAAGGAAGATCATGCCGAGCATCTAAGGCTGGTATTGACGAAACTTCGAGAGCACCGCCTTTATGCCAAATTCTCTAAATGTGAATTCTGGTTGCCAGAAGTGACCTATCTAGGCCATGTGATCTCTGGTAAGGGTATTGCCGTCAATCCCGAGCGAGTTCAGGCCGTCCTTGATTGGACTCCTCCTGAATCGGTCAAGCAAGTTAGGAGTTTCCTTGGCTTAGCGAGCTATTGCCGATGCTTCGTCGAGAATTTCTCCAAGGTTGCTAAACCTCTAACTGAACTCCTCAAGACAGATAAAAAGTTCGAGTGGACCCCACAGTGCGAGTCTAGCTTTCAAGAACTGAAAAGACGCCTGACATCTGCACCCGTACTGGTACCACCAGACTTTTCCAAGGACTTTATTATCTACTGCGACGCCTCGCGACAAGGACTAGGTTGCATACTCATGCAAGATCGCCAAGTGATCGCATACGCATCTCGACAGTTGTGTCCACATGAGGATAACTATCCTACACATGATCTAGAGCTTACAGCTGTAGTCCACGCACTCAAAACATGGCAACATTACCTTCTTGGTAATCGCTGTGAGATCTTCACTGATCATCAAAATCTGAAATACATCTTCACCCAACCGGATTTGAACCTCAGGCAAAGATGCTGGGTTGAGTTGCTGACAGATTACGACTTAGGAATCACTTACACCCCTGGGAAGGCCAATGTCATGGCTGACGCACTGAGTCGTAAGTCTTATTGTAACAATATGATGTTACAACAAGGGCAACCACTTCTCCACGAGGAATTTCGTAAGCTTAACCTTCACATTGTTCCTCAAGGATTCCTTTCCACCTTGGTGGCAAAACCTACCCTTACGGATCAAATCATAGCCGCCCAGAAGCGTGATAAGGGTATATCCCGACTCCAGGATAGCATTGCTAGCGGAGCTGCTAGAAGTTTCTCTACGGATGATCGAGGTGTTGTCTTCTTCGAGAACCGCTTAGTGGTTCCCAAGAACCAACATCTACGGCAGTTGATTCTTAAGGAGGCTCATGAATCTCCTCTCACAATTCATCCCGATAGTACCAAAATGTATCAGGACCTACGCCAAAGGTTCTGGTGGACTAGGACGAAGAAAGAAATCGCTCAGTTCATTGCTAACTGCGACGTTTGTCGTCGGGTCAAAGCAGAGCATCAACGGCCTGCTGGCACCCTTCAACCTTTAGCTATTCCTGAATGGAAGTGGGACAAGATCGGTATGGACTTCATTACCAGGTTTCCTAGGACCAGGAAAGGGAATAATGCTATCTTCGTCGTTATCGACCGCCTCTCCAAAGTAGCCCATTTCCTGCGTGATCGAGAGAGTATAACCGCTAGCCAGCTAGCAGACCAGTATATCTCTCGGATAGTATCACTTCATGGTTTGCCGTTGGAAATTAACTCAGACCGTGGAAGTCTTTTCACTTCCCGATTTTGGGAAAGTTTCCAGAATGCTATGGGGACTCATCTCTCTTTTAGCACCGCCTTCCATCCTCAGCCAAGTGGTCAAGTGGAACGAGTCAATCAAATTCTAGAAGATATGCTTCGAGCCTCTGTCATATCTTTCGGTATGGATTGGGAGAAGTGTCTTCCATTCGCCGAATTCGCTTATAACAATAGTTATCAAGCCAGCTTGGGCAAGGCTCCCTTCAAAGTTCTATATGGACGAAGATGCAAACGCCTCTTAACTGGTCAGAAACCGGGGAAAGACAATTCGTTGGTCCGGATATGATCCAGGAAGCAGAAGAGCAAGTTAGCATCGTTTGTGAGAAATTGAAAACATCCCAGTCTCGCCAGAAGAGCCAATATGATAGTCATCACAAGGCTGTGACTTTTGAAGTCGGAGATTAGGCTTAACTTCGGGTTACTCCTCTTAAGGGAACCCATCGCTTCGGTATTAAAGGCAAATTGGCACCTCGTTACATCGGTCATTTTCGCATTCTTGCCAAACGAGGAGAAGTTGCCTACCAATTGGAACTACCTCCGCACCTTTCCAGAGTTCATGATGTCTTCCACGTTTCTCAACTCAGGTGTTGCTTCTCGGATCCTATCCGCGAAGTGGACCACGAAACGCTCGATCTCCAGGACAATCTCACATATCGAGAATACCCCGTTCGTATTCTTGATCAAACCGAGCGTACCACTCAACGTCGTAATATCAAGTTTCTCAAGGTTCAATGGTCACATCATTCCGAGAGTGAAGCTACTTGGGAAAGGGAGGATCGTCTTCGACTTGAGTACCCCACCCTTTTTCTGGAGGAACCCAAATCTCGGGACTAGATTCTTTTGAGTGGGGGTGAGTTGTCACATCCCTAGTCAGTGCTTGCATTAGGACTAGCTAGAGTGTGCATCATGTTTACTTTCCACAGAAACTTGAAATGGGAATGACAGAAATCCCAGCACCCCTCTTCTAACAACTAGGGTTTAATAAAAAAAATTCCAATGTACCCAAAATGCCCTTCAAAAATGTTCATCATCTTTGCCTTGGTCTTAAACCTCTGCCAAAAATGGTGCACAATTTTCTAGGACATCCAAAGGTCTCTGGATTAATTCATATTGTAATTGCATTTGGGCATTTAAATTCTATAAAATGTTTTATGTGCCCAAATAATCTTAAACTAAAATGTTCCATGTTGTTCATATTATATACAGTGGGCATGACTAGTTTTATGATTTATAAAAATGTTCTAGCATTTTTATTAATTCAACAAAGTTGCAAAAGAAACAAAACAGAAAGAAAATAAAAAAAGAGAGAGACAGGGGGCAGCCCACTCACCTGGGCCACCTACCTGGCTTGGCCCAGCGCGGCCCAGCCCGCTGGCGCCCGCCAGTCGTCCCCCTCCTCTCGCTAGGAGGACGGGGCGCGTGGCCGCGGCGTGCACGGACGCGTCCGGCCACCTCCCGCCTGGCTGCCTGCGTCCCCCGGCGCCTCGACGCTCCTATGCGTCGCCACGCAGCCCCTCGCCCCTCTCTCACTCTTCCCCGTGTCCCCCCCTCCTCTATCCCTCTCCGCCGAGCTCCACCCAGCGGGCTCGTCGCCGCCGTTTGCTGCCACCACGCCCTAAGCCACCACCTCGCCTCCCCGACGCACCCATCGGCTTCGCCGCGTCGCCCGGAAGCTCCCCACCAATGCACACGACGCCGGAAGCCCCGTGGCGCCGTTCTCGCCGTCATCTTCAACCTTCAGCGCCAGAGATCGCCGCCGCTCGTACGTCGCCGCCCGACCTTCCCCAAGCCCGCGTCGACGCGCTCTGCGACCGATGTGAGCTCACACGTCGAACCCCCATCTCCCCAAGCTCGATTACCCTCTGTAGCCGCCGTCCCGCAAGCACCCAAGCTCACTGCTGGCGTCCTCGTCGCCGCCATAGTTCTAGTGGGCCTTGGACACTCCCGAGAGCTTCATCATGCTCCTGACCTCACCAGGATGCCGTTGAGCCCTTCCCCTTGTTCGCCCATGCCCCGCAACGCTTAACCCGATGATGCCCGAGCTCCGTCCGCCACCACGAGCTCTGCTCCGGCGAGCTCCGGCCACCCTAGCTCCAGCCACCACCACCACTAGATGTGCATGAGCTCTAGCTCGCCGTAGGACCAAACCCCGTTGCAAACCGCAGCCTGTAGCGCCGTTCCGAGCAACTCCGGCGAGCCACCGCCGCGCGAATTGGTCGCCGCCGGCCAAACTCCGGCGGGCTGACGTGGCCTATTAGTTAGGGACTAATGATGTTTAGTTTAAACTCCACAGCCACTGACAGTGGGCCCCACCACGTGGTCAAACCCAGTCAACTGCAGTTTTGACCGGGATTAGCCCCTGTGACACTGACATGCGGGACCCACCAGTCAGGTTTGACCTGGACCAGGTCTGTTGACCTGCTGACGTCAGCATGATGTCATGCTGACGTAGTAAATGGTTTTTTGGGATTATTTGATTTAAAACAATTCAGTAAATTCCAAAAAATGCTTTAAACTTCAAAAAATCATATAAATTCAACAGTAGCTCAGATGGAAAAGATTTATATATGAAAATTGATCAGAAAAATCCAATCTTTCCAATGGCGCTGGTTTCATGCATGTTTGAGCAAGTTAACCTTACTGTTCACATTAAAACATGATAATGCACTTTAATAAATAATAGTTTGGGTTTAAATTTGAATCTTTGATTCAAATGGGCTCAAACCCTTCTGTTTATAGATGCATTAGCACAAAACACATGCATCTTGCCATATCATGAGCATGCATCATATTGTTGCATTTGTTTGCTTATTAATTGTATCGCCGGTGTTCTCCGTGGTAGGTCCTGCTCCCGAGGATACTTCTGCGTATCCAGCTGAAGAGCAGTACCCGACAACCACTCTGTCAGGCAAGCAACCATTGATCATTCTGATACAAACCCATCTTCTCACTCCTGCTCTCTTTTACTACATTAAGGCAACAGCGTGTGAACTGCTACTTGCTGCGGTAGTTGAACCCTTTTCCCTTGCATGACCTGACATTGCCACAGCAAATAGTTGAAATCCACTAGCATGTGTAGGAGTTGATTGAGCCATGTGATGTGTGATCCACCATGCTATTTGTTTATGTTGCCTGCTATGCTTAGAGTTGTGTCAGGTCTGGTTCATCTGGGCGATGGATCAGAGTGAAATGATCACGCTCGGTAAAGAGAGGGAAGTGTGGAACATGTTTGATAAAGGTATCGATGAAAGGCCATGTAGGAGTACATGGTGGGTTGTTTCATTGGAACCGTCCATAGGACCTAAGATCTGTATGTGTGGTTCAAGTTACATCTATACTACCACACATTGGGCCCTGAAATATGACCCCGCTCGACTTATTGACTGCCCATGTTCTCTGTCCAAGAGTTGCAACTAGTTTCTGGTGTTTGTAGTTTACTGGTGGTCGTGCACAGCGCTGACACTCGGGGTGGACTGTGATGCGGCAGGTACGTGGCCGGGTGTACCGAGCGCCCGTTTGGTGACTCGGGAACCCTGTACACATCGTTTGGGGTCGTGAGCGACACCCCAGCCGGATCTCCCCACGGATGGAACCCAAATAGGTGATAAACCTGTACGAGAGACTTGAGTGGCTGGTTAGGTCGAGGTCTACACCCACGTCGGCTTTCGCTTGAAGTCTGTCGAGCACATGTTGTGTGCAGACGCTAAGTGGTGGAAACATGTGTGAGTTAGTACACCCCTGCATGGTTACCAATCTATTCGAATAGCCGTTGTTCGCGGTACGGACTACTTGATTACTCTTACAGTTCATAGACAAGTTGATGGATACTACTAAAAGCCTCAAGACAAGTGTGAGTACCGTGGATGGCCCTTCCGTAGGATGACGGAAGAGGGTCCACGGTGGTGTATTGTTGTGGTGAGTAGAGGACTCGTGTACGTAGTCTTATCTTGTAGTCTGTTGAGAGTCATAGTATAGGTTAGCCTAGAGTCAAAGCTGGCTTGCTGCTATGAACTCCACTACCTTGTTGATAATGATGCATGTATGATAGGTTCTGTTGTAAGACTTGCTGAGTACCTTTGTACTCATGTTTTCTTAATAACTGTTGCAGAGGAGAACCCTGCCCCTTCTGATGGGTTTTACATAGACGTTGACGTCGACGAGTAGCTTGCTACCCAGACGGAGATCCTAAGCTTGTGAAGGGCCTTGTAGATAGTCAGGCTACACCAAGCCTGTTTTATTTCCAAGTTGTCTGTACTCAGACATGTTAGCTTCCGCTTGTGCTTGTATGATTGTATGACTTGAGTGTTGGGTCATGTGACCCGCTGTATGGATATGTTATGTATGGCTCTTCGGAGCCTCTTAAATAAAGTACTTTGAGTCATATAGTTTTGTTGTGATGCAATGTTGTATTTGCACATATTGAGCATATTGTGTGTATGTTTGAAATGCTTGGTATGTGTGGGATCCGACACCTAGATGTTTTCCTTTGGTAGCCTATCTTACAGGGAAATGCCTCCTAGTGCTTCCACTGAGCCTTGGTAGCTTGCTACTGCTCGGAACACGTAGGCTGGCCGGCATGTGTCCTTCTTCGTTCCTATGTCTGTCCCTTAGGGGAAATGTCACGCGTTGTTCCTTTAAGTCCATGTAGCATGCTACGACTTGGGTTCATACATTGATGACCGACACGTTTGTTGCTGGGTCATGGATGCCTGTCTCATTAATTTAGTGCCACTTTTGGTTTATAACTAGCCATGTCGGCCCGGGTTCTCTGTCATATGGATGCTAGCGACACTGTCATATACGTGTGCCAAAATGCACAAACGGTCCCGGGCCAGGTAAGGTGGCACCCGTGGGGATACCGTGCGTGAGGCCACAAAGTGATATGACGTGTTACAAGCTAGATCGGTGTGACTTAGGATCGGGGTCCTGATAGGCATCAACATCTCATGGTAAAAAATTTGTCCCATTTGGGGCAGGTTCGGGTATAAGCTTCTCACAAACCAGAGGTTCTCACAACAAGCATGATGGTTTCGATAGGGAACGTCCCACCTTTGGGGACGAAACAATATCCATTGCCTCTTATTGCTTTCAAAAAAATTCAAGTGTCAACATAGAACAACACGAGTGTTGTGTCAATTTTTGTGATTTTTCGAGGTTTGTTTGGACATTTTTATGCATTAACTGGGTTTTGTAGGCATTTTATGTGCATAATTCAAATTTGAACTAGAAGCACATGCTCCAATGCACTAAAGTTGGTTTAAAAATCTAATATGTGTCCTTGGGTGAATTTCTTGGTCCCATGCAAGAGATGAGAATGAAATTCAAACACCAGGGCTCTGTTGATTGCCGGCAAAACGTTGAGATGCCTGGTTTTTAAATTCTTGTAAATCCAAAACACGTCTGAAATTCATGAAACTTGGCATGCTATTATGGAGCGGCATCAACATGTCGTGGTAAAAAAAATCCCATTCGGGGCAGGTTCGGGTATATGCTTCAAACAAACCAGAGCTTCTCACAACAAGCATGCTGGTTTCGGTAGGGAACGTCCCACCTTTGGGGACAAAACGATATCCATTGCCTCTTATTGCTTTCAAAAAAAATTCTCATGTCAAGATAGAACAACAGGAGTGTTGTGTCAATTTCTAGGATGTTTCAGGGTTCGTTTAGACATTTTTATGCATTGACTGAGTTTTCAATGCATTTATGTGCATAATTAAAATTTGAACTACATGCACATGCTCCAGTGCATATAAATTGGTTGAAAAATCAAATATGTGTCCTTGGGTGCATGCTTAGGTCCCATGCAAGAAATTGGAATGAATTTCTAACACCAGTGCACCGTTGATTGCCGGCAAAACATTGAGATGCCTGGTTTTTTAATTCTATAGTAAATCCAAAACTCGTCTAAAATTCATGAAACCTGGCATGCTATCATGGAATGGCACCCGACATGCTGTGGCATTTTCCGTGTCCATTTTGAGAGAAGGCGCACTCGAATAATTACAGCCAACAAAGGCATTTTGAAAAAATAGCGGCCACTTTAATATCTCAAATGTTTGTAGAATTCAAACCGTGTGCGTTCTGTTAACCATTCACGTGACGCCATGTGTCTTGGTTTTAATGGTTGTAGGAGGTGTCGTGCAGAGAGCTGCTTGATCTTGACTGAACGGGAGGCGTGCGAGCGCACTCCGGTGCGCAGGCTGACCCAGAGGCGTGCAAGCTGTCCTCCAATGCGTAGGCTCAACGGGAAGCGTGCGAGCTGTATGCTGCGTAGGCTCACTGGGAAGCGAGCCCTTTGACTTCCATGGCCGCCCACCTTCCTCTCCATTAATGGCACCCGAGCCGCTGTTTAATACGGGCGGCCTTACTGTTCGCCTCTCATTCCCCTCCCTCCCACAGACCTCCACCAACGCCATGGAGCAGAAAGATCATCTGCCACTAGTCTTCAAGTTTGGTGAAGTAAACTCCGAGCCTGAGGAGATAGAAAATAAAGAGCAATGGGGCCTCATGGACATGGCCCAGAACAAGTTGGTCGCGGCGGTTGCTGCCCCCGCTCACGTCCTAGCTCTCATCCCTGCGCCCGCGCCAGCGACCATCCCAGTAGCATTGACAGGCTGGTCGCCGAGCACTATCGCAGAGCTGGAAACCGCGGGCGTCAGCGAGGTCTCCACGGACCCACGGGAGCTCGTGTACATGCCAGCGCCCATGCCCGTGCCCGTGCGTGCCCTCTACCCACCGTGGCGCCGGCCCCCGTGCGTTTGGCTGCACACTGCCACGCCCGTGCCCGTGCTCGCGCCCCCCTCAGTGGCATGGGACGCTGCTGTCGGTGTACTAAGATAGGGGTACCTTAGTACCCCAACTTGTGCACGGGCAGTAGCAGCTTCCCGCGGCAGGGTTCACCGCGTGCTTGCCGGAAACCCTTCTGGTCCCTACAAAGCCATTCAAGAACAAAGTATACAAGTCAGAAGATCAAGGCCCCGGCAAGAGGAGCTTGCCGGGAAGGCCGCACCAGGCACAAGATTACCACTTTAGCACAAGGCCCTGGCAAGAGGAGCTTGCCAGGAAGACCAAAGAATGCGCACCTCAAGAAATGCCCCGGCGCATCCTGCGCCCGGGCAGGGCCCGGGGAGCGACAAGCTTCCGGGCCCGGCAAGGTCACGGCCCCGGCAAGGTGCTTGTCGGGGGAAACTCATGCTGCGTGCCCGTGCTCCAGCTCATCTGCCCACGCGTCGCCCTGGGGCCCTTCCAGGGACGCGTGACGGACGGCTGTGCAGCCTGGGGCACACGGTGGCAATCCACGGTGACGAGGCTACCGCCGTGTCGAATGGAGAAGCATGGACGGACGCTTTTGGGGTCGACCGTGATGGGCATTTAATGCCCTTGTCCCCCACTGTCAAGGTTAGGTGAAGACCACTGTTCATGCACTGTTCACGCACTATTCCCGCACTGTTACAACTACCACCATAGTTACATTTTTGCCCTCCTCTACGTTGACACCTGTCGGTGACCCCTTGGGCTATAAAAGGAGGCCCATGCACAACGTAGAAAGGGTTCGAATCCTAAGCAACTCTCCTGCTCGGTGTAGCTAGTACTGTAGCTCTTCAAGCTCCCGAGCTCAATACAACCAAGGCAGGAGTAGGGTTTTACGCGTCCGCGCGGCCCGAACCTGGGTAAACTGCCCGCGTGCTCCCCTCGATCTGCTCTCCGTGCTCCCTCCGCTCCCTTACCGCAACGTAGAAGGGGCTCCGGTCCCATAGGTGCTCGTGGGAGGATAGTTTCCCCCGACATCTTTGGCGCGCCAGGTAGGGGTGCGTCGAGGTTGTGCGAACCTGATCCGGCGCTCACGTGGGCGCATTCTTCATCAACTTCTCCAGTTTCATCAACTTCAGCAGCACCAACATGGCTCCGAAGAAGAAGGCTTCGGGGGTCGGAGGCCCGTCTGCGTCTGTTCCACCGCCACCAGAACCAACGGTTGGTGGAGGAGACACCGGCAAAGAAACTCACGGCGCCACCAAATCCAAGGACAAGATGGACGACCGAGAGAATTCCAAAACCTCGGTGTCCGTAGACGTACCATGTCCATCTCAGCAGACGACTGGCCAGCAGCGCCGTGGTACAGGAGGTACCATCCGCTTGCTGGGCCAAGGACAAACCGGAGGATCGCGGGACGCTCAAGGCCATCGTCCTGGCACGAGCAAGGCGCGGTCGCCGGGGCGAGAGACTGCTCCTTCTAACCCTGTTAGAAGTCCGAGCATATCTCGCTCCTCGCGCCGCTCGCCCCCGCTCCCCTCCTCTCCAGCAGAAGCTCTCGCAAGAGCGCAACTGCTCCTTGATTTCCCTCCAGCGGCAGACAAGGCCGAAGACTGGAGGGCGACGATCCAAAGCCTCATCGCCTTCGCCAACAACGACACGCCGCAGCAGCCGGCGACATCGCGGCCACGGCAAGTCGAGTAGACGAAGGCCGATGGTGACAAGACCGCCGGGGGTGCAACCACCGTGCACACCCCGCCGCGGAAGCAGAAGACGCCACCCCGCCGGATTAATGTCGATGACGATTCCACGGCGTCGTCGGATCCGCGGGCTCGTCGGGACCAGCGCCAAGTCCTCGACGATCGGCGACAAGAAGACGCTCGGACGCGCATCGAGCGCCGACGAGAAACCAGGCGACAATCGGACCAGCGCGCTGGGACCGCTGTCGACGCGTACGCGCCCGGTGAGCCAGGCGACTTGCCGTACGCGGCAAGTTGCCCCGCGTTCACCCGTGAGCTGCGGCGCGTCCAGTGGCCCAGCATGAAAAACTTCAAGCCAGACGTACCCGAGAAGTACGACGGCAAGACGCACCCCTCGGAGTTCCTCAGCATCTACACCATCGCGGTGCAGGCTGCCGGGGGACGCGACGAGAAGATACTCGCCAACTACTTCCCGCTGGTGCTTAAGCCGAACGTCCGTTCTTGGCTTATGCACTTGCCGGAAGGCTCCATTTCTTCGTGGGCAGATCTGTGCCACCAATTTGTTGGCGCCTTCACGGGCGGCCACAAACCCCACGGCCAGGAGAGCGATCTCCACATCTTGGCCCAGAAGGAAGGAGAATCCCTGCGCAAGTACATTCAACGATTCAGCCGCGTGCAGCACAATATTCCCGACGTCCACCCCGCCACGGTTATCAGCGCGTTCCACCAGAACGTGCGTAACCGCCGCATGCGGGAAGAGATGGCCATGACCAAAATACGGGATGTCAGCGAGCTTTACGCTCTGGCTGACAAGTGCGCGCGCGTCGAAGAGGGGAGGAAACTCCCCGGAGAGGATACTGGCGCAGGAGGAAGCGACAGTGAGGACGCCGCCCCGGCAAAGAAGAGCCGGCGGCGGAACAACAGAAGAAAGAAGAGCAAGGAAGTGCTGGTCGTCGAGCAGTCCGGCAAGGAGGCTCCCGCCAAGAAGGCACAGGCTGGCGGCTCCGGCAAGGAGCCGGCCCCTGTAGCGGCAGCCGACAAGCAGGACGGCTCCGACAAGCAATACTGCAAGATCCACCGCACCAAGGGCCACGACCTTTCGAACTGCAAACGAGTCGAGTACCTCGTAGAACAGCAGAAGGCTGAATACGAGCGTCGCGACAAGGAGAAGGCCCAGGGTGGCGGGGGAGAGCCTAGCAAGAAGCGGCCATTCAATGGCCGGGGAGGACGCCGTGGCAAGGCCAAGCAGCGGCAAGGAGATCGACCTCCCCGGGGCCGCGACAAGGACGAGGAAGAAGACGACGACGACGACATGGAGGAAGGTGATAACAGCGAGCAGGAGTTCCAGAAGGCCACGGAAGTTCTGTGTGTCGACGGAGGCGCCTCTCTGCATACTTCCCACCGCCAACTCGAGCAGTGGGTGCGGGAAGTAAACGCAGCTGAGCCGCCCGTTGAGTCACGCAGGCTGCTAAAGTGGTCCAGCACGCCCATCATTTTTTATCTTGAGGATCACCCTGACCGCACCACGGCGGTCGGGTGCTTGCCGATGTTGGTCTCACCAACTATCCACAACCTCAAGGTCACCAAAATGTTGGTTGACGGCGGGGCCGGCCTGAACTTGATCTCCTCAGCTGTGATCAAGAAACTCCAGATCCCAGACGGCGAGCTCGAAGAAACCGGGTCGTTCCAAGGAATAAACCCGGGAAGGAGCAAGCCGAAGGGCAAGATTACACTGCCAGTGACCTTTGGCGGGGAACTCAACTTCAGGACGGAGAGGATAACCTTCGATGTTGCTGATATCCCATTGCCATACAATGGGATACTTGGGCGTCCTGCCCTCGCCAAGTTCATGGCAGCTTCCCACTTTGCCTACAACGTACTCAAGATGCCGGGGCCGATAAGCGTCATCTCTGTCCTTGGCGACAAGAAGGACGCGCTTATCTGCGCCGACAAGATATACCGGGATGCAGCAGCCGCAGCGGAGAGCGACACACTTGCCGCTGAAGCTCCCGGGGGGAAGAAGACCAAGACCAAGTCCGGCAAGTGCTCTGGGGCCCACTCCGGCAAACGCACCTCTTCGGAGTGCTGCGCTGCCGTCGAGGACGCACCATCGAGCTCCACCGGCAAGTGCAAGAAGGGGATGGCCGCTCCACCGGCAACCAAGAAGGTGTCCGCCAAGGAGGACGGCACTGGTGGTACCTTCACCATCAGTGCTACGCTCGACAACAAATAGGAAAGCGCGCTCGTTGCCTTCCTGCGGGCAAATGTCGATGTGTTTGCGTGGCAACCATCTGACATCCCCGGCGTTCCCAGGAAGGTAATTGAGCACAAGCTTGCTGTTTGTCCTCATGCGCGGCCCGTCAAGCAGAAGGTCAGGAAGCAAGCCGTGGAGCGCCAAGAGTTCATCGCGGAAGAGATAAAGAAGCTAGAAGCAGCAGGCCTGGTTAGAGGTGTGATCCATCCCACATGGTTAGCAAATCCAGTTGTCGTACGCAAGGCTAATGGGAAGTGGAGACTTTGTATAGACTTCACTGATGTGAATAAAGCATGTCCCAAGGATCCATTTCCCTTGCCGCGTATTGACCAGATTGTTGACTCCACCGTCGGATGCGAGCTGCTTTCCTTCCTTGATGCATACTCAGGTTACCACCAGATTTTCATGGCCAAGGAAGATGAAGGGAAGACTGCATTCATTACTCCATGCGGCACATACTGCTTCATACGCATGCCCTTTGGGTTGAAGAATGCAGGCTCGACATTTGCAAGGGTGGTGCACACTGCTTTTGAGCCACAGATCCACAGAAACGTGGAAGCCTACATGGATGACATAGTGGTCAAGAGCAAGAGCAAAGATACCCTGATCCAAGATCTAGAAGAAACTTTTGAGAATCTGCGCAAGATCCAGCTCAAGTTGAACCCCGAGAAGTGCGTCTTCGGAGTCCCCTCCGGCAAGCTTCTCGGGTTCTTTGTGTCCCAGAGGGGGATTGAAGCCAACCCCGACAAGATAAAAGCCATCGAGCAGATCGAAGCCCCGAAGCGCGTCAAGGACGTAAGGAGACTTGCAGGTTGTGTGGCTGCCCTCAGTAGGTTCATTTCAAAGTCTGCAGAACGCGCCCTGCCTTTCTTCAAAATCTTGAAGAAGGCATGTCCTATGAAATGGACTCCGGAAGCGCAGGCAGCGCTGCAAGACTTGAAAGGATACCTATCCTCCACTCCAATACTTGTCGCACCTAGGCCACAAGAGAAGTTGCTGCTGTACTTAGCAGCAACCAATCAAGTGGTTAGTGCTGCGTTAGTAGCGGAGAGGGAGGCGGATGAGGAATCTACACCACCGGCAAGCGAATCCAGCGACAAGCAGGGGGCTTCCCCGACAAGCTCTGGCCCCGACAAGGACAAGTCTGCGCAGCAACAAGGAGAAGTGCGAAAGAAGATGGTGCAGCGCCAAGTGTATTTTGTGAGTTCCCTCTTGCAGGGGGCTAGATCAAGATACTCTGGGGTGCAGAAGTTGCTTTTCGGCCTCCTCACGGCCTCGAGAAAGCCGTGCCATTACTTCCAAGCACATGAGATAACAGTGGTCACTCGCTTTCCGTTGAAGAGGATATTGCAGAATCCAGAAGCAACAGGTAGGATCGTCGAGTGGGCACTGGAGCTGTCAAGCTTTGGTCTCAAGTTTGAGAGTACTTCAACTATACAGAGCAGAGTTTTGGCAGAATTCATAGCTGAATGGACCCCAACGCCTGATGAAGAGGTTCGAGAAACAAGCGTCCCCGTACAAGAAGAAAGCAGTGAATGGATAATGTACTTTGATGGTGCCTTCTCGCTACAAGGCGCCGGTACCGGCGTGGTACTCATAGCACCCACCGGGGAGCACCTCAAGTATGTTATCCAAATGCACTTTCCGAGGGAACAAGCGACAAACAATACTGCTGAGTATGAAGGTTTGCTTGCCGGCCTCAGGATTGCGGCCGAACTTGGGATCAAGAAGTTGATTGTGCGGGGAGATTCTCAATTGGTGGTCCGACAAGTGAACAAGAGTTACCAAAGCCCTTTGATGGAAGCCTATGTTGATGAAGTGAGGAAGCTTGAAGAACACTTTGAAGGTCTGCAAATGGAGCACGTCCCGAGAGCTCAGAATGATATTGCAGATGGCCTGTCAAAGTGTGCTGCAATGAAGTTACCTGTGGAACCAGGGACCTTCCTGCTCAAGCTAACTCAGCCGTCCGTTACACCATCAATTGGGCAGAACAAGAAGAGAAAGTTGGTCTCCGGCGACTACTTGCCGGCGGATCTCCCTGAAGCCGCCGCCAAGGTCCCCAAGATCAACAACCAAAACGCTGAGGAACAGTTTGCTCCTAAAGACCCAAGGGTCTGTACAGTTGAAGCAAGCATTCCCGACAAGCCTTGCCCCTGCAGGCTTGCCGGGGGACCATCTGCTCCGGCAGAACCAGAGGTTCTTGCCGTTGAAGCTGGGGTTCCCGCAGCGGCCCTCATGCCTTTAGTCCTTGCCGTTGAGCCTCGTGCTCCGGCATGGGCGCAGCAGATCGTCCGTTTTCTGCAAACTGGAGAACTTCCCGACGACCCAGAAGAGATAGAGAAGATAACCAGGCAGTCAAGTATGTACCAGTTCGTTGACAATGAACTGTACAGAAGGAGACTCAATGGTGTCAGGTTGAAGTGCATTTCCAGAGAAGATGGACAGAAGCTGTTGGCAGAGATACACGGAGGCATATGTGGTCACCACATTGGCGCAAGGGCACTTGCCGGGAAGGCGTTCCGGCAAGAGTTCTTCTGGCCAGAAGCCCTCCAAGATGCAACTGCACAAGTAACCAAGTGTGAAGCGTGTCTGTTCCATCCCAAGCAAATTCATCAGCCAGCTCAAGCTCTCTAGACGATCCCTTTGTCCTGGCCCTTCTCGGTCTGGGGGCTCGATATCCTTGGCCCTTTCCCCCGTGATGTCGGGGGCTTTGAGTACTTGTACGTAGCAATCGACAAGTTCACAAAGTGGTCAGAAGTGGAACCAGTGAGAAAGGTGATAGCACAGTCAGCAGTCAGGTTCTTCAGGTCAATTGTTTGCCGTTTCGGAATCCCTAACAGGATCATCACCGACAACGGTACACAGTTTACAAGTCGCACCTTCATGCAGTACGTCCAAGACCTTGGCGCCAAGGTCTGATACGCTTCTGTTGCTCACCCGAGGAGCAACGGTCAAGCGGAGAGGGCCAATGCTGAAGTGTTGCGCGGACTCAAGACAAGAACCTTCGACAGGCTGCGCAAGTGCGGAAGAAACTGGATAGAGGAGTTGCCGGTGGCTCTTTGGTCAATCAGAACGACACCAAGTCGAGCCACCGGACAGACACCCTTTGCTCTTGTCTATGGAGCAGAGGCAGTTCTCCCCACGGAACTCGTATACGGATCTCCTCGAGTGCTCGCTTATGATGAGCTCGAGCAAGAGCAACAGTGACAAGATGATGCATTGCTCCTCGAGGAGGAACGTCTCCAGGCTGCTGTACGAGCTGCTCGATACCAGCAAGCCTTGCGCCGCTATCATAGCCGCAAGGTCAAGGCCAGGAGTCTCGAGGAAGGCGACCTTGTTCTTCGGCGTGTTCAGTCCGCCAAGAATTCCAACAAGTTGACGCCGAAGTGGGAAGGCCCTTATCAGGTGAGACAAGTCACAAGGCCCGGTGCTATCCGCCTTGAGACCGAAGAAGGCTTACCGGTGAGCAACTCCTGGAACATAGAGCATCTTCGCAAGTTTCACCCATAAGGCGCGGTTGCCGTGATCCGCTCTGGCAAACACCTTTTGTACAAGTCTTGCCGCTGTTGCATGTAAACCTTTGTACAAAGCCGGGCGCAGATCCCGCGCATCAGTAAAGTTTTTGTGCTTCGTACTATTTGCCATTTCCATGCTTTCCTTTGGTTATTTGCATGCATTGTTTGGCACCTTGTGCGATATACGTCCCCGGTAAGCACTAGCAAGCTGTGAAGCCCTATGCTTGTTTTTCCTCCTCTTTTTCTTTCCCTCTTAAGCAGAAGGAGTCTTCCTCGCGCACAAGTTTGCCGGGGGGGAGGAGATGGAGGATGAACCAAGCGCTGTTCAAGAAAGAAGAGCCTTGTCGGGGAACAAGCAATACATGAAAGCTAAGTTACCAGAATTTGAGCAGTTCAAATTTTTAAATTTTAGTTATCTTCCTTGAACAACCACACTTTGTATGGAAAACCTGTCCGCAGAGGAACCTACCCGTGGCTAGCCGCACCCTTACTTTGTTTCCGAGCACGCTCAATGACTTAAGTGAGCTGCGACAAGTGTCGCGCCCTTATTTCATTTTCGAGTTCGCTCAGCAAGCTAAGTGCGCTGCGACTAGCTGTAGCAAGGTTACTTGCCGGTAAGGTCCTTTGCCAGCAGGCCGCTAAGAGTCCAGCACTCAGCGCTCGTGGCAAGGGCCCCTTGCCGGCAAGTCCCCTAAAAAGCGTAGGGAAAAAGCATACAAAGTGGAGGACCAAAAGCAAGGGAGATAACACCGCATTGATTGCTCGGAAATAAGATAATATATTACAGAGATAACTTGTTGCAATGACTAATAGATTCTTGTCCAATAATGTGCCTTGCAGCGGCAAGGGAAACAGAAAGAAAGAGGCCTAATCTACGCGGTCGCCTTCACGCCTGGAGATCTTGTTCACCTTGGCGACGATGTGGGCGACCTGCGCCTTCAACGCCTCCAGATCTGCGTCGTCCGGCAAGCTGCGGAGGACGTTGACAAGATTAATGCCAGGGTTGCGGTAGACGATCTTCGTCAAGACGCGCTCCAAGGTACCCGCGCAGAGCTGACGCGACTCCTCGGCCAGCTGCGCGGGGAGCTTCTCCTGCAGCCGTGCAAGCGTCGGCGCGATTCCCTTGAAGAAAAGACTTAACTTGGCGCTGTGGGGGAGATTCTGGTCCGGAGAGTACACGAGGTGCTCCACCCTCAGCGCCATCAACTCCTTGTCGATATTAGCAGCAGAAGCGACCAAGTCGTCGGTCCACTGCTCCACAGCCCGGCTGAAGTTGTTCGCTGAAGTGGCGGCGCTCTCCACTAGGCCTCGTTCCTTGCGGAGCTCGTCCTTCAGCTTCGTTTCGCGGTCCCGGGCAGCGTCGAGTGAATCAGTCAAAGTGGAGACCTTCAACTCCAAGTCAGCGATTGAATCTTTGGCGGCAGTAAGCTCGTCGCCCTTCTTGGAGAGGCGTACCTGCAAGTCGGAGTTGGTGTGGGCGTCCTTCTCCCGCTCCACGTTGAGTGTGGTGACCCTGTCCTCACTTGCCTTCAGGTACCGCTCCAGCTGATCCACCTTGAGTTCCAGTTCCCTCTTGGCGGTTTCCGCGGCGGCTGCGGCTTCCTTTGCCTCCTTCATGGCCTCTTCCCGGGCGGTGAGCTCGTCGTCATGGGCGTCGAGCTCAACCTTCCGCTGGTTGAGCGCCCCCTCCCGCCGAGACAGCTCCTCGGCGGCCAGCCGCTGTCACTCTTCCGCCTCCGCCTTCTCCAGGAGAAAGGCTTGCTGCTCTCCGGCGAGCTCTTCCCGCTCCTCCGCCAAGTTGCGGAGGGCAGCCTGGTTGGCGGCGCGAAGCTCCGTGGCCCGCTTCTCCAAGTCCACTCCAGCCTTGGCGGCAAGAGCTTCCCGGGAGTCCAACTTCGCCTGCCTGGCCCGGTAAAGGGCCAGGAGCCGGCGAAGTAGCTTCTCCTCTTCGGGCTCGTCGCTCCCGCCAGGCGCTTCAACAACCTTCAACCCCGCGGAGGCGAGGACCTCTCCGTCGTAGGTCTCTCCCTCCACGGGGGCTCGCGACGAAGACCCCCACGGGACTTGTATAAAGACTCCGTTGGGGGCCTCAAGGTAGATGCCTGGCTGCTCCTTGGTGGTGGAGGGGTCGGTGGCCGGTGCAGCGCTTGACGCTCCTGCTGCCTCCGGGCCGGCAGTGTGGTCGCCGTCCCCCTCCCCAGCCACGGCGTCTGCGGTCGGGGCGGTCTCCTCAGCGGCAGGCTCGTCAGCTCCTGCCATGCCTTCAGCGGCAGTGGCGTTGCCGCCGTCGCCTTGCGTGCCCTCCTCGCCGGTGGCCTCAGTCTCCATCCGCTCCGGCGCAGGAGGATCTAGCAGAAGAAAAAGAAAAGAAAAGATCAAGCAAATATCCAAAAAGACAAGTCCAAGAAGGTAAAGCTACAAGACTCACCTTCGCGGACTTCGTCGACGACAGGCTCCCTCGCCGGGGAGTCCTCCCTTGGCGGTGGAGCAGTGGCCCCCGCTGGCGGAGGGCCGCCCGTGCCCTCCCTTGGCGGGGTGGCCACCCTTGTCGGGCTGCTCACCCTTGGCGGGGTGCCCACCCTTGGCGGGGTGCCCGTCCTTGGCGGAGCATTCTCCCTCGCCGGGGAGTTCACCCTTGGCGGGGAAGGTGGAGCAAGTGGCTCGTCGGGGGCAGTCTCCGGGCGCTCCTGCGGCGGCGGCTCCACTTCTGCACAAGACAAACAAGACAACAAAACATCAGTACAGATGACAACCTCGAGCGCGCCTGTCAAACAGAAAGGAATGACTACCAGACTTACGCTGGGGGCTGCGCTGGGGGCTGCTCCTCGGAGCAGCGGCTTGATCCGGCAAGCTTGCCGCTGGCACATCTCCGGTCGCCGCGGTGGGCGAGTCGTCTTCGACCTCAACCACGGGGATCTTGGCCCTCTTCGCCGTCCGCTGGGCCAGGGACCTGAAAGCAAAGCAAGAACAAGATCAGAATCATCAAGAAAGGCCAAGTCAAAACCGAAGAAGTTACAAGTCGCAAGTACTTACTCCTCTTCCTCGTCGTCGGAGCTGAGGGCGGAGAAGTCGAACTCCACCTGAGGTGCTCCCGCGCGAGGAGCAGGAGCAGAAGGCTCCCTCGGGCGCTTGGCGGTCTCCGGGGCTGGGGGCTGCGAAGACCCAGCCTCCGTTGACGCCGAGGCTCGAGGAGCAGGCGGAGCGGCCGCTTCGCTCCGGGAGGATCCCCCTCCGCTTGGTGCTGGTGCGCGGGGCGCCTCTGTCGCGGCTTGGCTCGCCCTGGTGGCTCGCGTCACCCGGCGAGCAGGCTGCTGTCGGGGCTCCTGCGTCCTCGTCGCAGTAGCCGCCTTGCGGAGGCGTTTCCTCGGTGGTTGCGTAGGACTTGCCGGAGGTGGCGAGTTCTCTGAGGACGAGGAGGCATCGTCGTCAAGTTCCAGAGATCCGCCGGTGTCTTCATCGGCCTCGACGTCCTCCTCCTCCTCCCCGGCAGGCTCGCTGGGCCCAGCGCCATGCCCGTCGGCCTCGCTCCCTCCGGCGGTCCCGCTCCCTCCGACGGCCCCGCTCCCTCCGGCAACCTCTCCCCCTGCGGCGACCTCGCTCACAACCCCGGGTATCCCGGAAAGCCTCAGGGAAGGAACCCCGGCAAACTCCTCGGGCAGAAGCTTGAGCAACCTGAGGATTTCAGCCTCCTCTGCTTGGCTCAGCACGTTCGCGGCTTCTGCATCATCCACAGTACATCCAAAGTCTCCCGCCGCTGCAGCTGCGGCGGCCTCTTCCATCCGGGAAGCAATATAAGCTATATCCCGGGCTGTAGTGGCCCGGGTGAGGCCCCTGTTCTCCTCGGAGTTCTTGGGCGTCTCACCCAGATTGTCGAAGAAGCTCAGCACTGTATCCGGCGGAGGCTCGATCCAGGTGGGGACGAGGCCATGGGAGTCGCACTCCGGCATCATCGCGCGCAAGGAATCGCAGGCGGTGCTGTTGCACAGCGGCACCACTCCCCGGGCAGGTCTGAACCACTCCGAATGGGCCGGGTCGTGCTTGAAGAGTTCTCGGACCATCCCCTTCAGCTCCAAAGCAGTGAAATTGAAATTCAATCCTGGGCGCAGCCTCATGATATCCGCCGGATTGCCAAATTCCCATGCGGCCCTCTTCCTCTCTTGTAGAGGGGCGATGCAGCGGCGGAGGAAATCTGCGCCAACCTCTCCGATGGTCAGATTGGCGGCCCGGAGACGGATAATCCTAATGGGAGCAATGCTAAGCTTGTTATCCTCCGGGGCCAATTCGCTCCAGTTCCTGCCGCGCACTATAGCTGTTGTGCGCGGCGCAGTGAAGGGCTCCGGCTTGTCCTCCACCACCCAACACCAATCTGCGCGCCATTCTTCCCACTTGCCGCGGAGTTCTCCCTTCAGGTATGAGTCCTTCTTATTCAACCGGAAGATCCAGGAGATGCCGCCGGAGAGGGGAGCGCCAGCCTCTACTCTAGGCATGATGAAATGGCGAAAGAGTGCTACGTTTGGATGGATCCCAACATAGTTTTCGCACAGATGTGCGAAAACAACCATTGTAAGGATGGCGTTGGGGGTAAAGTCTAGGAGGTGGAGGCCGTATGTGTTCATAATGTCACAGAAAAACTCCGAGTATGGAGGGCACAATCCACAGTGGAAGAAGACAGCAAAGAAGAAATACCCGCCGGGAAACAAATCTCTGGCGACGGCGGGGAAGGCTCTGGTGCGGGGATGAGCTTTGGTCTCCCCGGACCAGAAGAGGTAGTACTTGTTCCGCAGCTCCTTCGCGCTGAGCCTCGGCGCGAAGACCACATTCCTCTTCCGCAGGGCGGCAAGCTTCGTCGCCTGCTCGGATTTCTCCTTCTTGGCCTTGTCCGCTTTCGCCTTCTCGCTCTTCGGAGCCATGGCGGAGGCGGCGAGGGAAGAGGCGAGGAGCTCGACGGCGCCGCGGATGCGGAAAACGGCGGAGGAGGGGTGGAGGCAAGGGGCAGCGGAGGATTTCTGGAGGTTGAAGACGCAATGAAGACGAAGGTAGAAACTGCCCCTGCTTCCTCTGCTTTTAAGGGTGAAGTGGGGGACGCTCCGCATTTCCCATTAAACAGCAGGCCACGATCTCTCCCACGACGCCGCAATCAACGCGTGCCATTAGGGAGGGGCGCGGCGGATGCGGAAGGGGGTTTACGGCTTGCCGTGGGCCGCGTGTGCCTGTGGACTGTTTTGGGCCTGGCCCAACAGCGCTCGGCACCGTGTGTGGCCCAGGCCCGGGGGCTCTTGTCGGTGTACTAAGATAGGGGTACCTTAGTACCCCAACTTGTGCACGGGCAGTAGCAGCTTCCCGCGGCAGGGTTCACCGCGTGCTTGCCGGAAACCCTTCTGGTCCCTACAAAGCCATTCAAGAACAAAGTATACAAGTCAGAAGATCAAGGCCCCGGCAAGAGGAGCTTGCCGGGAAGGCCGCACCAGGCACAAGATTACCACTTTAGCACAAGGCCCTGGCAAGAGGAGCTTGCCAGGAAGACCAAAGAATGCGCACCTCAAGAAACGCCCCGGCGCATCCTGCGCCCGGGCAGGGCCCGGGGAGCGACAAGCTTCCGGGCCCGGCAAGGTCACGGCCCCGGCAAGGTGCTTGTCGGGGGAAACTCATGCTGCGTGCCCGCACTCCAGCTCATCTGCCCACGCGTCGCCCTGGGGCCCTTCTAAGGACGCGTGGCGGACGGCTGTGCAGCCTGGGGCACACGGTGGCAATCCACGGTGACGAGGCTACCGCCGTGTCGAATGGAGAAGCATGGACGGACGCTTTTGGGGTCGACGGTGACGGGCATTTAATGCCCTTGTCCCCCACTGTCAAGGTTAGGTGAAGACCACTGTTCATGCACTGTTCATGCACTATTCCCGCACTGTTACAACTACCACCACAGTTACATTTTTGCCCTCCTCTACGTTGACACCTATCGGTGACCCCTTGGGCTATAAAAGGAGGCCCATGCATAACGTAGAAAGGGTTCGAATCCTAAGCAACTCTCCTGCTCGGTGTAGCTAGTACTGTAGCTCTTCAAGCTCCCGAGCTCAATACAACCAAGGCAGGAGTAGGGTTTTACGCGTCCGCGCGGCCCGAACCTGGGTAAACTGCCCGCGTGCTCCCCTCGATCTGCTCTTCGTGCTCCCTCCGCTCCCTTACCGCAACGTAGAAGGGGCTCCGGTCCCATAGGTGCTCGTGGGAGGACAGTTTCCCCCGACAGCTGCCGTCGACCGCTACCTCTCAACGGCGCCATTTGTCGTCCTCCCACGCCCTACCCATCGATCGCGCGATGACATGATGTTTGATTTACAAGTGAAGAACATTTTGTGCTTCCTTGAAGACTTCAACAACGGCGTCCCAGAAGATGACAACGACGGCTCGGCACGCCGCCTCCACCGCCGTTGGAAATAGTTTTTTGGGGTTTTAACACTGTATCTCGAATTCTCGATCATATGAATATAGATTCGCATTGTGGCTGAATGAAAGATATGGTTTGAACGAACTTGCATTTTTCTCTCTTAATGTACAGACTTATCAAACGATTTTATTTTGAAAAAACGTCAATGGTTTTTAAATATAAAACACTCATCGCAAACATTTTAGTTACAACACCCGGATGCAAACCGACAGCTTCCCCAGGAAGCCAAGGGAAAATGTGTCGAGCAGGATTTTTGCACCCCTTCAACGCAAACGGTTGTTTTGCATGACCCGGGTGCAACCACGTACAAACAATTGGGTAAGATTTGCATATTTGTCATTTTGGGTATGTTGCCATTTGTCAAACTAGAAAGATTGACATTTGTTTATCTAGTAACATTGCCATTTGTCAACCTTGTAACACTGCGATTTGTCAAAATATGCAGCTAAAAATCACTAGCACTATCTAATTTTTGCAACTAAAATCACTAGCACTGTTCATATGGACACCACTAGCAGGCGTGAGTTGATGGAAGCATATGCAAATGTACCATTGATTACATACAACAAGTCATTAGCCCACAACGACAACGAGGATACACGTTGGATTATAGATCATTTCCAACAAAACATTCTAGTAAAGTTTTTCTCACACAGCAAATAACAAAGCGATGAAATGAACTTCAGCTCAACCACTCGTCGGCATTGGAAACACTTGCTTTGAACCAGAAGTGATTCTGTGAGACGGGCCAACTACTGTCAATCTCGAGACAAACGCAGGACTGATCATCCAGGCTGAAGCGGCCTATGTGAGGACCCATATTGGGATGGTAGGGAAGCATAGCAATGTCCGAGGTATAGATACAATTACTTCTCATAAATGGTAGTAACGTTGTGTCAATAGCAGCTGGATCGCCTTCCACCATCATTGGATAGTTGTGTCCAAGGAAGAGCGAGTTTCCTCCAAGAATTTCAATACCGAACCAGGGAGAAGGTGTTCGCGCTAGTACACTAGTATCCATCCCGAATACCCTGCAACGGATGTTGGAATAGGTCCGGAGAGTGCGACCATGCGAGACAACACCTACTTCCTTAGTAACATCAGTAGTGCTCTGTATACATACAAGAAGAGGTGATCCATCAGAATAACTTGCCAGGTGCCACTGAGTATATGGGTCCTGCTCGTCCTCATGCTCATGATCATCGGCAACGTCATCTCCCCCTTGGTTGTAAAAAATTTCAATTATAGGTGGTGGAATGTTCACAGGACCTTGGAAATACAAGAAGGTTAATTAGTAAAGGCAAACTAGCTAACCCGCATGCATGTGGATGAAACAATTATAATTACGGTGGAAGACAAACATACCGAAAGCATCAGGATTCCATGCAAAAACAGTGCCACGAGTGGTGGCAGCAAACACAAGACCTACGTATTGAATTGCATCACAGTACTCATCCGTGTGCAGAAATTGATTTTTGAGCAATATCCATCAAGGCGTGGAAGTAAGGACGGCAACAAGCTTGTCAAAGATTTTGGAGAAGTCTTTAATGAACCTCCTATCAAACCCGACATGCCCAAGGAAACTTCTTATACCTTTGATATCCTTAGGGTATGGCATCTTTTAAATAGCATCAACTTTAGCCTTGTCAACTTCAATACCTGTTTCAGAAATTCTATGTCCCAAGACAATGCCTTCATTGACCATAAAGTGGCACTTCTCCCAATTCAAGACCAGATTAGGGTCTTCACATCTCTGCAAAACTCGATCAAGGTTGCTTAAGCAGTCATCAAAAGAAGTTCTGTAAACGGAGAAATCATCCATGAACACCTCAACAATCTTTTCACAAAAGTCAGAGAATATAGCCATCATACATCTTTGAAATGTAGCAGGCGCATTACATAAACCAAAAGGCATACGTCTATAAGCAAAGGTACTGAAAGGACAAGTAAAGGTGGTATTTTCTTGATCCCCCTTTGACACAGGTATTTGAGAGAAAGCAGAAATGAGTATGTTTGGATAATCTTTCTAGCATTTGATCAATAAATTGCAAGGGGTAATGATCTTTCTTAGTAGCTTTATTTAACTTACGGAAATCAATTACCATCCTATAACCTGTAACTATTCTTTGCGGGTTCAATTCATCTTTATCATTAGGGACAACGGTCATACCTCCTTTCTTAGGAACACAATGGACATGACTTACCCACTGGCTATCAGCAATGGGATAGATAATACCTGCCTCTAGAAGCTTTAGAATTTCCTTCCTTACCACTTCTTTCATCTTAGGATTTAACCGTCGCTGATGATCGATAACTGGTTTAGCATTTTCTTCCAATTTTATCTTATGTTGACATATAGTGGGACTAATGCCCTTAAGATCATCCAGAGTATATCCAATAGCAGCTCGACGCTTCTTCAGAGTTTTCAATAATCTTTCTTCCTCATGCTCTGAAAGGTTAGCACTAATAATAACATGATATATCTTCTTTTCATCAAGATAAACATACTTAAGATTATCAGGTAAAGGTTTAAGTTCAAACACGGGATCACCCTTGGGTGGAGGAGGATCCCCTAGGATTTCAACAGGCAAGTTGTTTTTCAATACGGGTCCCTGTGTAAGGAATATTTCATCTATTTCCCTTCTCTCATTCATATGCATGTCATTTTCATGGTCTAACAAGTATTGTTCTAAAGGATCATTAGGTGGAACGACAATAGAAGCAAGACCAATAAGTTCATCCTTACTGGGTGGTGCCTTTTCAAGGGGTTGTCTACGGAATTTAGCAAAGTTAAAATCATGAGACGTGTCCCCTAATCTGACAGTGACAATGTCTTTCACACAGTCTATCTTGGCATTAACAGTATTCAAGAAGGGTCTACCAAATATAATGGGACAGAATGCATCTTGTGGGGAACTAAGAACAAGAAAGTCAGCACGGTATTTAACCTTCCCACATAAGACTTCAATATCTCTAACAATCCCAACTCATGAAATAGTATCTCTATTAGCAAGCTTAATAGTAACATCAATCCCTTCTAACTCAACAGGTGCAATATCATGCTTAATGTTGTTACACAAATCAAGAGGGATAATACTCGCACTAGTACCTACATCACATAAACCATGATAGCAATGATCTCCTATCTTAACAGAGATAACGGGCAAGCCTACGACAGGTTTGTGTTTATTCCTAGCCTTGGGTTTGGCTATCCTAGCAGACTCTTCTTGGAGATAAATAACATGTCCATCTAAATCTTGTACCAAGAGATCTTTAACCATCGCAACACTAGGTTCAACTTTGATTTGCTCAGAGGGTGTAGGTGTTCTAGTATTACTCTTACGAACTAAAGTTGAAGCTTGAGCATGATCCTTTATCCTAACAGGGAAAGGTGGTTTCTCAATATAAGCGGTAGGAATAACGGGATCAACATTATAAGTGATAGTCTTTCCTTCAACTTTAATAGGTTCAACTGCTTTTACTTTAATAGGGGGATGGTATTTAAACCACTTCTCCTTGGGGAGATCAACATGAGTAGCAAAAGATTCACAGAAAGAAGCTACTATCTCAGAGTCAAGTCCATATTTAGTGCTAAACTCACGGAAAACATCGATATCCATAAAAGATTTAACACAATCAAACATGGGGGTCATACCTGACTCCTTACCTTCGTTGAGGTCCCAATATTCGGAGTTGCGTTTAATTCTTTCCAATAAATCCCATTTGAAGTCAATAGTCTTCATCATATAAGAGCCAGAACAAGAAGTATCGTGCATGGAGCGATTATCATGAGAAAGACGAGTATAAAAAATTTCAATGATCATTTCTCTTGAGAGCTCATGATTGGGGCATGAATATAACATTGACTTAAGCCTCCCCCAAGCTTGAGCGATGCTTTCTCCTTCACGAGGCCACAAATTATAAATATAATTACGACCATGATGAACCTGGTGCATAGGGTAGAACTTCTGATGAAATTCCAACTTCAGACGATTATAGTTCCATGACTCCATATCATCGCATAGCCTAAACCATGTCAATGCATCTCCCTTCAAAGATAAAGGGAAGACCTTCTTCTTGATAACATCCTCGGGCATACCTGCAAGCTTAAACAATCCACAAACTTCATCCACATAGATTAGATGTAAATCGGGGTGAAGTGTTCCGTCTCCTGTATAGGGATTTTCAAGCAATTTCTCAATCATACCCGAAGGAATTTCAAAGCAAACATTTTCATTAGGTGCAGTAGGTTGAGGAGCAACTCTTCGCTCTTCTGCTCGGGGTGAAGATACCCCAAATAAGCCCCTCAAACGATATTGAGCCATAGTAACAAGTGACAATAAATTTCAGCACACTATATAAATTTTTCCTTACCAAATTCCACTTACCAAAGGCACTTCACTACCCGGCAACGGCGCCAGAAAAGTAAGAGTGTCGAACCCAACGAGGAGCAGAAGGAAATGATAAGCAGTTTTCAGTAAGGTATTTTCTGCAAGCACTGAAATTATAGGTAACGGATAGTTTTGTAATAGGATAATTGGTCGCAAGTAATAAAAGGTAAAAGTAAATAAGGTGCAGCAAGGTGGCCCAATCCTTCTTGTAGCAAAGGACAAGCCTGGACATAATCTTATGCAAGGTAAAGCGCTCCCGAGGACATATGGGAATTATCGTCAAGCTAGTTTCCATCACGATCGTCTGATTCGCGTCCGGTACTTTGATAATTTGGTATGTGGGTGGACCGGTGCTTGGGTGCTGCCCTTACTTGGACAAACCTCTCACTTATGATTAACCTCTAATGCAAGCATCCGCAACTACAAAAGAAGTATTATGGTAAACCTAACCATAGCCTGAAACATATGGATCCAAGTCAGCCCCTTACGAAGCAACACATAAATTAGGGTTTAAGCTTCTGTCACTCTAGCAACCCATCATCTACTTATTACTTCCCAATGCCTTCCTCTAGGCCCAAATAATGGTGAAGTGTCATGTAGTGGACGTTCACATGAACCCACATACATCTCACCAAAATATCGAACGAAGACCAAATTCACATGACTACTGATAGCAAGACTTCTCCCATGTCCTCAGGAACAAAAGTAACTAATCACAAGACATAATATTGTTCATGATCAGAGGGGTATTAATATGCATAATATGATCTGAACTTATGATCTTCCACCAAATAAACCAACTAGCATCAACTACAAGGAGTAATCAACACAACTAGCAACCCACAGGTACCAATCTGAGGTTTGGGTACAAAGATTGGATACATGTAACACTCCAAATTTTTGGGTCTGGTTTTTCTTCCAAAACTTTTGGTCTTTTGGAAGGGGGTTGTTTGCTCTTCTCTTAAGACCCTTCTAAAATCTCTTCTGGCCAAAGTTTGTGTGTTTTTCTCAAGCTTGGTTTTTGGTCTTGAAAGATTCTTCTGGTGTTAGCTCAACACAAGTTATTTTCTTAGAAATTTGTTTGATTCTTTTCCTCTATGATTCAAACTTCTTAGGTTTAACCTTGGGCTTAACTTCCTCTCCAACCTTCATCTTGCCATGACCCCAACAAAAATATTGCTCTCCAAGACCCCCTCTACACCTTAAGACAAGTCTCACATCAATTCCAATGGGTTTCAACCTTATTGAAATTTTTCTCTATTTATTTTGGTCCAAATTCTATTTCTGTCATTTATAGTAGACCTTGGTGATTTACAAAGGAACCACCATATTCATCTTGTTATTTGATTACAAACTAACATCCCTAGATAGTCCTTAGTACCCACAACCTAAATCCATCTTGTTTCACTGGTCCACAGTTCAAATTTTTCAAATTTCATCCACTGCAAGTTTGGACCAGATTTGCAAAATTTTGTGAAATTCATATTTATCTTCTTCCAAAAATTCTGTGAAAATTCAGGCAGCCTCTAGATGCATCAAGAGGCCACTCCACCAAATTTCAGCCCCAGAAACAATTCACACATACTAGAATCAGTTCATCGAACACTTGGCTTGCACTGATTTGTCAGGTTCAGAAAACTGTTAACTAAAGATTCACTGTAGATAGTGCAGTTCGTCAGTTCGTCACAGTCGCAGCATCAATCTCACCAGTGCCTGCCTTGGATCGCTGCTCACTGCACCTCCTGCTTATCCAGCACGCCGCACGCTTGCTTGGCGGCTTCCGGGCGTCGGTGGCGCCCTGGCCCGACCACACCGGTGACTTCCACGGCAACAGAACCTCCCGTGGCGGCCGACAGGGAGAACCCTGCAGCTCGACGCTGTTTGGCGCTCCCCAAGTCACCCCAGCGCTCCGCGTGGCCTTCTCCACTGCCAGCGCACGCCTGCAGCACCGTCGCCATGGCCTGGCATGCACAGAGCGCGTTCTCTGCCGCCGACGTGCCGCACGGCCGTTCCGTCGAGGGCAGCCCGTAATCACCCCTCCCCTGCTGAGTTAGGCACGGGAACGGAACCAGTGCACCTCCTAGTCGATGCTCAAGCCCTTAAACCTGCCGTCCAGCCACTGCATCGCCGTAATCGCTCGCCGGACTTATCCCGTTCACGGCAACCGCCTCGGGCCGGCTATATAAAGCGCCCCCGAGCTTGTTCTCAACCCCGCACACCTCCACCATCTCCCTAGACCGCGCCCAGCCTCTGGAAGAGCCTCGAGGGGCCCTTCTTCCCCAACTCCGGCCAACTCCATCCGCCTCGGGCTCCAGCAGCGTTCTCTCCGGTGAGTACTCCTCCGTCGCCGTGGACTCGAGCGTAGCACCCTGGCACCTACCTAAACCTAACCCCCACTCCAATTTGACCCCAGAGATCCTCTTCGGCGAGGCCCACGATCACCCGAGCCACCGTCCGCCGGAGACAGGGTCGCCGTCGACATGGGGCTCGCCGACGCTCAACTCCACCACCAATCGACGCGGAAGAACACCAGGAAGCTGTACGTACCTCTCCCCTCCCCTAACTCGCCGTGGATCGGCGCCGGTGACCACCGCGGCACCCGGCGCCGGCGCGACTCTGTTTCAGAGTTTAAACCCGACGAGTGGGACCCCTCGTCAGCCCTAAACCCTAATACGTATCTCTCTCCAAATCGTTTTTCTGGAAATCACCTTGGGGCAAAGTATGTCTTCGTCTTCAGTTGGCGTACTGCGTACCGGTTCACTTTTCTGTTTTCCATTCTAGCCCCTGGAAATTTTCTGTTTCATTACAGATGAGTCCCTGGACAGAAACTCTAATATCTTTTTAACTAAAGATGGTTTTGAGTTGATTCTTTTTCTGTCCTCTTTAGTTTTTTGTCTAGTATTTTTTCATATTTATGTGAAAAAATTTAGAGCAACTTTATTTGCACGCGCGGTATTTATGTTAGTATCCGTTTATTTGATTACGTAGATACCGAAGGACGTGACGGAGCCACGAACCTCACCGAGTTAGACTCCGACTACTCCGAACCAGGCAAGCATGTTTGAACCTTTGATATGATGGATGTGTTGCATGTTTGCTCGAGTAGTTCTTTTCATAAGCATGGTTATATAAGCCTTTGTGTATGGTTATATTTCATGCAAGCAAGCTTCGGGTGATCCCCGTATGATAATGATTGAAAACCCCGATCATGTGGTGACATGATGGGTGGAGTACTGGTATTGTTGAAGCATGCCAGTAGTTGGTTAACCTAGTATCCGCGTGGATCGAGTCATGATCCCGCTCACCTCCTTTTGGTACTGTCATATGCCATCTGTTGTGATTGCGGTCTAGTCAGTTGTAAACCACTTTCCGAGTACACACCAAGTAGAGGGGCCGGGATGAGGGTTCCATGGCCCTGGATTAAAGCCCGTCATCCGGTCAGGGGGCATGGGTGTTTCCGGTTGGGACCAAGAGGGGGGCACCCCTTAGAGCGCGCATATATAAATTTGATCCCATGCTATTCGAGGTTGTAGCCTCCCCGTCTTAAAGTTTTTCGTGAATGTTGTCACGGGTGATTCCGGACAGCAGGATGTGAAATGGGTATGTACTGGTCAGTTGGGTTTGTGCTAAAACACCGTAGACAGAACTAGTCCCCGTGGCTAGTAGAATCCGTTGGCTATGATTTAATAGTACAAGCTCTGCAGAGTTAAATCCTTCCAGTAGCCATGTTTATGGCCTAGGGTCAATCTTCGTGTCAACCCGGTGACCGTCTCTAGTAAATTCTTGATAGTAATAAGTGTAGTGATTTTGTCAAGTTCATTTGGTAGATGAACTCACCAATTATCTCTGTACTGATTTATTTCCTCAAGTATTTCACTGTTCAACTATTGATATTTATAAGCCCTTTATGTGATGTCGCTCAGATGTCCGACTGTGGCATTCTTGTTGTTTATAAGCCCTTTATGTGATGTCGCTCAGACGTCCGACTATGGCATTCTTGTTATTTAATTCCTTTATAAGCCCTTTATGTGATGTCGCTCAGACGTCCGACTATGGCATTCTTGTTATTTATTTCCTTTATAAGCCCTTTATGTGATGTCGCTCAGACGTCCGACTGTGGCATTCTTGTTATTTATTTCCTTTATAAGACCTTTATGTGATGTCGCTCAGATGTCCGACTGAGGCATTCTTGTCATTTATTTTCTTTATAAGTCCTTTATGTGGTGTCGCTCCGACGCCCGACTGTGGCATGTTTTCTTTTGTTTATTCCTCACGATGCGTCACTCAGACACTCGTTTGGTTCCTTTTATTCATCTTATGGATTTCGGGAGGATTACTGCCCGACTTCTATTTTTGCATACAGCTCAGTAATATTATTATCCGGTTGCATTTTGCTTGAATACTCTTATGCACCATGCTTGCATTTGTTATATCTTAAGTCCGAACTGTCTTGCGAGTACATTCAAAGTACTCACCTGGCTTGTTAATTTGGCCAGATGTGGACGAAGGCGATCTCATGGATGAAGAGTTCGATAGCGAGTCCGACGTCTAGTGGAGTCCCAGTCAGTCTCTCGTGATCCTGGAGTTGATCACTGTTATATATCCGCTTCCGCCATCCACCAAATAAATTCATCGGGTCTCACTCCGACACTCGATGAACTGTAATATATTGGAGTCACGTCATCCACTACACTGTGACATACCCACCACCTTTTTATTACGAGTTAGTAGTATGCCACCCTGCCATTGTGTCATATCCGCCATTATGTACTATATTGGCGTACTTGTAATAAATTGTTGAGCAACCTCAGCTCAACCTTATATAATATTCAGTATTCTGGAATTCTGTATCAAGGAATTGTCTATCGGCAAGAAGTATTCTTCCTTGCTGGTGCAATAAAAAGGTCGGTCTTTCGGTAATTATTTTACTGAAAAACCGGTCCTGACAATACAAGAGATGAACTAGGTTTTGAGAGGAGATGGTGCTGTTGAAGATGGTGATGAAGATAGCCCTCCCCGAGATGGGAGAGTTGTTGGTGATGACGGCGGTGACGATTTCCCCCTCCTGGAGGGAAGTATCCCCGGCAGAACAGCTCTACCGGAGCCCTAGATTGGTTTCCGCCTCGGTTCCGCCTCGAGACGGCGGCGTCTGGTCCCGAAAGCCTCCTCCTGATTTTTTCTAGGTCAAAACGCTTCATATAGGAGAAGATGGGCATCGGGGGCCCACCGGCTGGCCCTCGAGGCAGGGGGGCGCGCCCCCCACCCTCGAGGCCAGCCAGTGGCCCCTCTCGTGGATTTCTTCCGCCATATATTTTTTTATATTTTCCGAAAAAATGTTCTGTGGAGTTTCGGGGCTTTTGGAGTTGTGCAGAATAGGTTTCCAGAGTTTGCTCCTTTTCCAGCCCAGAATTCGAGCTGCCGGCATTCTCCCTCTTCATGTAAACCTTGTAAAATAAGAGAGAAAAGGCATAAGTATTGTGACAAAACATGTATGAACAGACCATAATGCAATAAATATCAACTTATAAGCATGATGCAAAATGGACGTATCAACTCCACCAAGCTTAGACCTAGCTTGTCCTCAAGCGAAAGCCGATAACGAAAAATATGTCCACTTGTTTAGAGATAGAGCTGTCGATAAAAACAAAATACGGACATGAGGGCTTCATGATCATTCTCATAACAACAACTTATATAAATATAGTCATATGATCATTATGTTAAAGTAACAATTCATCCACAATATCAAGTATGCATCATAAACTTCATTAGAAACTAACAAACTTTGGTCTCGGTCATTGAAGCAATTGCAATTTATCGTAACATCAGAAAGAGTCGGTATAAGAGCTTTTCAGCAAGCCTACATACTCAACTATCATATAGTCTTGTATAATTGCTCACACTCATGCAATACTTAGGTTTATGGAGTTTTAATCGGACACAGAAGAAGATAGGGGCTTATGGTGTTGCCTCCCAACCTTTTACCTCAAGGGTAATGTCAACAGTAATAGAACATGAAAACTTACATCCAAGTGGGTATATATGTCAGGATCTTTCCAACACAATGTGCTTACCAAAGGATAAATTGAAAAAGGAAAGGTGGATTTCACGTTGACACTTATAAGACAAGAATAAATGATAGGCCCTTCGCATAAGGAAGGAGAGGTTGTCATGTGTTTTTATGGTTGGAAGCACAAAGTCTTAGCATAGAAGAACTTCGCTTTATATTGCCACTTGTGATAAGGACCTTTATTATGCAGTCCGTAGCTTTTATTACTTCCATATCACAAGCTCGTATGAAGCTAATTTCTCCCACACTAATAAATCATACATATTTTAGTGGGTTTGCAACATGACAACTTACTTGGAAGGATCTTTCTCAATCCATAGGTAGTTATGGTGGACTCTCATGGCAAAACTGGGTGTAAGGATATATGGAAGCACAAGTAGTATCTCTACTTAGTGCGAGGAGTTTTGGCTAGAATGAGGGAGAAAGGCAAGCTCAACATGTTGGAAGATCCATGATAATCACTACAACAGGACAGAGCTTTGGTAACACAGTGTTGTGTTACTATAGGCCCAAAACAGTGTTACTAGGCCACATAGTAACACGTTTGCAAATGTGTTCCATTAGGCCGTGTTACTAAATGTTGTCCACTGTCACATATAGCAATTGTTACCACAGATTAAAAATTGTGTTACAATTAAGTTATAGTAACATGCATATTTTGTGTTACCAAACGCGTTGGTAACACATTTTTGTAACTATAGTAACACCCATAGTAACATGTTTTTGTAAACATAGAACATTGTGGTAACATTTTTTTGTAACTGTAGTAACACAACTTGTAACATAATGTAGAAATATCATATTCAACACTGGTAACACATTTTGTAAATATAGTAACACCACCAGTAACACTACTATGTTAGAATGCTAACATAATGTATTTTTTTAATTATTGACCACAAAAGTAGATACCCATTTTATGGAATATACATTTATTTAATAAAATCACTAAGGCTGCTCAAATAGTTAATTACTTTATTATGATGCTTGTGGTCAATAAAATGATAGAGAAATTAAAGCACGACACATACACAAATTGAAAATATCAAGGTATTTATTATGAATATACAAGAGTGTAGGATACATATGCATTATAATAAATGCATACCAATGTTATTGGCTAGACAGCATATCATTCATACATATTTTACTATAGAGAACACATCTATGGAGAATATTACACCATAGCATTTGCATCAATTCGACCAAAGAATAAGATCTTCTGAATGGTGTTACATTTTTCAATCTATCAATGCAAACTACGACTATTGCTAAGTAAAAACTTCTAATTACATTTGCTTCTTCATCCAACCGAAGTACGGTTTAGCTGCAACTTCATTATGCTTCTTTTGTATCTGTAATAAAAGGAAAATGGACCTTGCAGTTATATGATTAAATGTACACAAATATAATTTTGGAATATGGAAGAAAGGACTCCGACTTACAAAAGCTGGAGGTTGGACAATTAAGTATCCTGAAGCAAAAGCATCACCAATTCTCTTGCAATCAGAAACTTACCTTACTAACTCCTCATTATCCAGAATAGGTTCATCTATGCACACAACTGCAAATTCGGCACATAACTAAATATCACCAACCTTAGTTTCTAGATCAATACTCCGAATAGTAGCATATGCAACATTTCGCTGGTTTGGATATGTTAACGTCTTTAAAACTACTTTCGATGCAACCTATATTATGATCAATATTATTATTCAACAACAATAATTATAGGAATTGCATAAACATTACTTCAATGGATACACATAGTCATAGTTCACGAAGACTATCATGACCATTCACTTCCTTAGGGATACACATTCAGACTGCAAGTGGGACTAATAAAGGGATACCCACACGTGCACGCATGTGTTAGGCGCAACGGCGGAGCCGGGAATTATACATAAGGGGGGCCAAACATTGAACAAAATTCTAAAATGCAGCATGGTGTATGAAATATGTAGGATTTTTTCCAATGAAAAATATAGGAATTGACCATGGATATGGCAAAATAGGTGATATTTTTACTAATAAAGAGTTGATAACATAGACATATCACATAGATAGCCCAAGAGCAAAATGTTGAATTATATGACGACGAACGAACAATTATCAATCGAACTGCAAAATTTAATTATCAATCGAACTTCTATCCTATTAAATCCACCAAAGATGTTTTTTTAGGTGCTACGTTGGTGAAAATGCCAGCCAAAATTTAATTATTTATTTTGAAACAAAGTAACCAAGAGGTATCTTACAACACCAATATTTTCCTTGTTTTCATGTATTTTTCATGTTACAGCCTCATCCTACAACGTTGTGTTTGAAGTGCAGAATAGTGAGAGAGAGAGAGAGAGAGAGAGAGGAGAAGCCGCAGGGATGTGGCTGGACCACTAAAGCAAAGGGAGCAAAAGTCAAAAAGGTTATTTAGTTTTCACTAGTCAATGGGATCTTCTGTGAACAGTGCATTTACTCTATTTCACCAGATGTTGTTTTTTAACAGTGTTAGAGCACACACATGCAAAGTGCCCCAGTGCAAAAAAATTAGAGTGGCAGAGGAAAGCATCATCATACTATTGAGAAGTCCAAAGCAGAACATATGTGTTGTGATGTATGTGTGTGCTTGGGTTGTGCGTGTGTATGTGATTTCTAGTACATAACAAAAGTATCCACGAGATGATTTTTAACAGTAGACATTCCATGAAAAAAGTTCTAAATAATATAAACATTCCATACGAGTTGTCAACAAACACGTTATGACTGCATAAACATATACCTAGAAACCAATAGCCATGATTACAGTGGCTTTAAGCAACATGGAATTGATATGCATAAACCCTTGAGGCATCGACGCTAACCGAGCTCCCCGCAAACATTTTGTAAAAGTATAATGATAAATAACTTGAGATAGGAATAGATGTACAACCAAAAGGTACAGGCTATAAGCATGCGGTAAAACCACATATTCAACAAATTTGTAATTCAATGTAGAACCTATTTTACACATAATGTAACCAGAGTGAATACTTTGTAAAAGATGATGGTATCTTACATTTACCTAAATAAAAAAAGTAACCAGGATGGGTACTTAGTAGAAGGTGATGCTATCACCCGTTTGATTATATCAAAACAAGCAGATGAGATTGAGATACGAGAAATACAAGAATTAAAGTGGAAATGAACAGACGAGCTTCTGCTGTATTTTCATAGTGATTATTTGGATATACTACACTAAAATGACCATGCATCTACTAAACCTTTACAATGAAAACCACTATGTATTACATTTCATGTCAGTAAAGTAGATGTCCGTGTTGCTCTTCACAATCTATACTACCCAATCTAACGATCGGAGTTTGCCGAGTGCAACACTAGGCAAAGGAGCAAAGCAAGCCTTTGCCAAGATTGACACTCCGTAGACCTATTTAAATGAATTAAAAAAAATGCACATGTACTCGGGTATGTATGTATATGTGCCAGTTTGACAGTATTCGAGTATGTATATGTACGGATATGTGACGAGTATTGAGGTATGTACATCTCCACCAAGGGCAAGAAGGCAAGAACACATAGTCACATACTACTATTATTAGCGGGAGAAATATTAGCAGCGGGCATGTACCCTCAGACGCCGGCCTCGCTCATGTTCCTCTTTCCACTAGTAAACAAACAAGAAAGCAGCCCGCTGGATGGATTATGGTGGAAGCTAGCTTACACATGGATCGATTCCTCGTGGATCCTAGCAGATGACGAGGACCGGTGGCTTCTAGCGCGGAAGATGCGCACGAGCCATGCGCCCATTCTCCTCAAGCCTCTTCAATTCTTCAACGCTGCCGGAAGTTGGGATGGTTGCCAACGGTCCCGGCTGGATCTACCCACGGCTCCGGCGGCTGCGCGCTCCTCATGGTCACCTCCTCGGGCCAACTCTAGCCTGGTGGGGAGGAGGAAACGGCCCCGGGTCCCAGCCTCTCAGGTGCGTGGGTGACAGGCTAGCGGCGGCGGCATGAGGCCTCCAGGCTAGCGGCGGCGACGGCTTCGATCGCTAGGGGTAGGTGCGAAGGGATAAGGTGAGGGGGATAAAAGATAGGGCAGCCGCAGCGCCGCAGCCGTTCGATCTAAGCGAATCGGACAGTTACGAGGCGTGATCCGTATGCAAGGCTACCCGACCAATCAAAACATAGGATACTCTTTTTAATGTAATATATATATTTTGCACACAACTTTGTTTATCTTTTCTCCTTTTTCTTTTCTTTTCTTTCATCATTCTCTTTTTCTTCTAGCCCTTGCCTACCTACTAGCCCTTGCCTACCTATATAGAAGACTCTCGAAACAGGCTTCCGTCCCGCTTTATATATAAAGCAACAACCGAACAGAGTACACGGTCAAAAGATACAAGATGGAGAGGTAGCCCTCGTATCACGCAGGAACTACGCAACGCAACCGAAAGAGAAAATATGATAAATTGAGTACAACAACACGCTATACGCACTAAACCACCTAGGCTCCGCGACAACGTCCTTGGGAGGGAGAACAGCGCTAAGCGTCGCAGCTGTCGAGTCTGTATTGGACAAAGGTCTTCACACGGAACCCTGCCACAACAAGGAGCACCACGACAACGTCTTCAAGAAGATAGCATTGCCATCATCAGTGACAAAAGCAGAGTTTTTGCTCGATAGCTCTAACGTACCACCCCGAGGTCTTCAGTACAAGCGAGACGATAAAAGATCCCCAGGTCCGGATCGGGGTGCCGCAACTGCCGAGGAAAAAAGCACGCCCGAGCCACCCACCACAGCTCAAAGTAGATCGATGCAACACTATTTATAACCCATGTCAAACAACAGGGGCATGGGCTACTGGCTATAGTATCAGTGTCAAGGGTAATGGGTTGTACTGAGAGCACTATAATTGTGTGCCCTAGCATGGAATGGATCAAACCACCAGTTTAATTTTGATATGGTATGCCGGATGTGGATTAACTGTAGAGCGAGATTGCGATCTACTAGTTAATATAAAGACATTAAGGTTGAAGATGACTCGCCATAACCTATGCATCCCTGGCCGGGTGTCTTAGTGGCCAAATAGAGCATGCTTCTCTACCTCACGAGAGCTAGCATCTTTGGTCTGCTATCTCGCCTGGTTCAACTCAGTACATCGCCGACCAGAACTCCCTCCGGTTGACAAGTCCATGAGCAGCCAAAGCAGGACGGACAAGATGCTCGACCGTCACTTTCGGACCTCTCTCCTTTCCGGACCAAGATGCTCGGTTGACGTTGGTAAGATCTCTCTACGCTCTTATGTGCCTACCAATTCTTCTACCAAAATGGCATTGTAGAATCCTGGAAATGCGCCCCGGATCTCGTACATATACCGACTCAAGGGAGGCGATTTTAGGTCTTCTATATAAAAAATATGCGTGCGGGGCCAAGAAGCGGGATCTGCTAGAGACATTGTTTGGCCCATAAACCGCATATCGGGCTACTATGCGGGACATGCTAGGGTTGCTCCTAGCCCAGTATAGAAGAGGTAACCTTTGGGTTGCCCCTAATTAAGATGAGCATAACCGTTACGTTCGTGATTATCTATATAAAATGTGATTGTTTCCAATAAGCTCCCAACTTTCACATCTGATATCAAATGAATCATCACATGCAAGGAATATTTATATCTCATGATGAGAAAAAAAAACCCAAAAAAAATCAATTTTAATTGGTATGCAAAACAAACGATGAAATTATTGATTCAATGACATGCTCCAACGTATTTGAATTTTAGCGTTGTTTGTTTTAAACGTGTTTAAAATTTAGTGTTAGCACATTAAAATATGGAGAGCGTATATACAACGCTTGAGGCGCGAGCAGCCCCAATTGGTGCATACTCACTGCGGTGTGTGGGCCAATCCAGCTCGCTTGGCTGCTTCGGCCTATTCACCATTGACCGGTCGACCGTTAACCCATGGCATAATTGACAATACACTTCTTTAAAAATATGAATTTAAAAAATTGCTTGAACGCATGAATCAATTTTTTTCCTGGCTTCAAAAAATGTTGGCATATTTGAAAAAAAGATCTCGAACTTGATAGAAATGTTTGGCAATTCTAAAAAAGTGCACGATTTTGAAAAAAAATCACAAACTCAAAGGCAAAATCATGATTATTTTTTTCATAAATTTAAAAATGTTAATGAATTTGAAAAAAGTTCACCAATTCTAAACAATGTTTGCAAACTCAAAAGAAGTTTGCAAAGTCAAAAGAACGTTAATGTATTTGAAAAAAAATCATTGAACTTGAAAACAAATCATGGATTGAAAAAATATTCATGAAAATGAAAATGTTCACGGACTCATAAAAATATTTTGAGAATTAGGAAAAAATTGTGGCTTCAAAAAAATTTACAATTTTGAAGAAAAGTTTGCATATTTGGGAAAAAGGTTCAAGAATTTGAATTAGTCCGAGAATTTCAAAAAAGACCACAAATATGAAAAATGATAATCAAATTTAAGTTGAAAAAAAAATGAAATAGAAAAATGAAACCGAAAACCAGAAGAAAAACAAACAAGAGACGGATATGAAATACACAACAGAAAAAGAAGAAAACTAGGTGGAAATTTCCTGATGCAAAAATGGGCCAAACTCACGGAATCGCAGCCCAAATAAACTCCTCGCCGGCCAGCCAACTAGTATCTTTTCAATGGGCCTTGGCCCGGCCGTTTAGTGCTATTAATAATAAGGTCGAGTATTTAAGTTAAGGAAGGTATTGTCTGTAGCCTGTTGGTAGTTTCTTGTTTCTCCAAGTAGGAGGTAGCAGGTTCTATTTTTACTATGCACCATTTAATTTTTTCCATGCATGTCAAATGGCGCCCATTCGTGGTCATTCTATTTTGTTCACGCATGTCAAATGGCCCCAATTTTTTGTCATTTTATTTTGTTCGCCTATGTCAAATAGCCCTGGGTTCCGTTTGGTTCTTTAGCCGGTTTCACTTGTTAACACACCTGCAACATGTCCCGATCTTTTGTATAGGTAGAAATATGTATATATAATATGCTCCAGTGCTAATTTTTGTAATTATAAGAACAATTTTTGAAATGTATTCACTATTTCATTAGATTAAATGTTATGCATACATATTAGAAACAATTCCAATTTGAGTCATATATGTATCTCAATTAAGGTTCAAGTAGTATAGAAAAAATGTTGAAGACCTAAGTACAAGCTTATGTCATAGAAAAACATTATTGAGAAAATCAATTGCGTGAAAATTTAAACTTATGTTTGTAAGCATTGTGGCACTATTACTTTTTATTAAAATATACCTTACACTCTATAATTTTTCCTTTACAGTTATATACAGTTGGTAACACAATTTGGCAACACATGATAATGTGTTACTGTACTAATATTTGTAACACACATGGAGCAACACGAACTTATATGTTACTATGTTAATGTGTGTGTAACACATTGACGAATCTTATAAAATATGTGTTACTGTCTGCGCTGTAACAGACATGATGTGTTACTGTTATTTTGCTCTGTAACACAGTTTTTTATATGTTACATGGTTGTGTTACTTAATCTTTGTTTTGTTGTAGTGAATATACTTTATTTCGGATATAAGAAGACATAACCCATTATGTTGTCTTCCTTGTCCAACATCAACTCTTTAGCATGTCATATTTTAATGAGTGCTCACAATCATAAAAGATGTCCAAGATAGTATATTTGTATGTGAAGCCTCTCTTCTTTTATCACTTCCTATTAATTGCAACGATAACCAAAACTATGTTTGTCACCTCCCAACAACTTTTATTTATCATACTCTTGTATGTGAAGTCATTACTTCCCATAAGATCGATATGATCTCTTTGCTACTCTTTTTGTTTTCTTTCTTTTTGTTGTGACCCAAGTGAGGAAATCAGGCCCTTGACTCAACACTAATCTTTATTATATAGCTCACGGACTCGATTACAAAGGATAAAGCTCACAAAGAAAAAGCTCACAACTAGATCATGCTAACTTTATTCTAATAGATCAAACTACTACCAAAAGGATCGAACTAAGTAAAACGGTAAAGATAGGAATGATGGTGATACGATACCGGGGTCACTCCCCCAAGCTTCGCAGTTGCCAAGGGGAGTGCCCATACCCATATGATTATGTCTCCTTCTTCGGGGTTGGTGATGATGGAGTTGCAGGTAGTGACGGGGGATCCTCATATATCGAGCGTAGGAGATCTTCCAACTTGCGGATAATACCTTTGAGAGCAGCTATGTAATCCTTCAACAAAAGATTTTCACTTGTGAGATGCTTGTTGCGGATCTGAGCCAACTCAATCATCCTGAAAGCTTCTAGCTTAGTTGAGGTAAAGAGATTAGGAAGGGATTTAGAGGTGTCTTCTTCTCCCGTTGCCGGAGCCGGATCCTCCACCTCCATCTTGATATTCTTCTCCTTGTGGATCTCCTCTGGTCCTTCTCTCTTCAGATCTATCTTCATTAGACAAGCATCGTTGCCTTCGTTGTTGGAGGAGGGAGACGACATGATGCCTAGCTTCGCAAACCCTAGCAGAAAACAGCTTGAAACAAAAACAGAGGAATTCTGCGTGACACAGAGGTCAAAACCTTCGGGAGTATATATAATGAATTTTTCTCGAACAAAAGGAGTAACTCATAAGAAAACGGAGTCCAAGGGACACACGGGGTGCCCTCGAGGCAGGGGGCGCGCCCTGGGAAGGGGGCGCGCCCCCTACCCTCGAGGAGGCCCCGTGTCTCCTCCGGACTGTGGTTTTTTTTCTATTTTTCTAAATATTACAAAACAGAGAAAAATTGCCTTTAGAGCTTTTTGGAGTCGGTTTACTTACCGTATCACGTACCTCTTCCTTTTCGGAGGCTGAATCGTTCTAGAAAGTGTCCCTTATGTATTCCTCCGGGATTATGGTTTCAATAACATTAGTTTCAACATTAATAGGATTACCTGGGATAGAATGTTTGATTCTTTGACCATTCACCACCTTCAGATTTGTGCCTTCGAAGTTGTTGATTTTTATGGCACCGGAACTGTCAGGGATATTACTACCAGGTATAAACCGGCCAGGAGGGTCCGGTTTACGTTATCAAGATTATATTATCAGAGGCCCAGCGGAGTATGGAGTAGAAGATTATAGCCCAAGAGGCTTAGAGCCCATGTGTTAGGGCCCATGATTTGTAAACCGTCATACTATGTAGCTTGTGATGTAAGATAGAAAGAGCAGAGACTGAGGCGGACACGTTTATGAGCCGGCCTCGGGACTTTGTAAACCGGACCGGGCGTCACCTCTTATATAAAGGGACGACCCGGCGACGGTTCAGGACAGAGAACAACAGCTCGAGACACAGGCAAAGCGGATTCGCTCCCTGGTCATCAAAGCCCTAGCAATACCACACCAAACTAGACGTAGGCTTTTACCTTCATCGAAGGGGCCGAACTAGTATAAAATCCTTGCGTCCTTCATCCGCTTTAACCCCTTTAAGCTAACCCGTAGCGATGGCCTCACGACTAAGTCCTTTTGTTAGGACATCTGCCGTGTTATATCCAGGATAGTTGGCGCCCACCGTGGGGCTATCGCACGATGGTTTCGAGTTCTTGAAGGGCAGCTTTGAAGGACTCAAGGGCTACGCAGTGGGCCGGATGACTAAGAGTCGTCGCGGCCGGATCTACATCAACGATGCAGGCTGCGGCCCCGAGGCCGATTCAATCGAATACGGCTACCAGGTCCCCTTCGGCGGCATCCACGTCTTCATTGGCAAGATCGGCGAACCGGGCCCTGAGCCGGACATCTTCCCCAACATCGTTGAGTCGGCTCAGCGTGCGAGACCTGCCCGAATTCAGCCCGCCATGAAGCATGTCTTCATTGGTGCAGTGCATGGAGTACAAGCCGAGGACGGATCGGACTCTGGCGGCGAGACTGTTGTTTATTCCAGCGATGAATCTTCTTCCGGAGAGACCGAATCTTTGTATCTGCTCCAGGATGCATGGCTGGTCTGAGGGTTGTTCCGATGGTGACAGTATTCCGGACCCCTTGATCCGCCAAACAGGGTTGCTGTCTTCATGGCCGGATCACAACCCGTGCAGCAGTCCTCAACAACTGGGGCGTTGATATCAGAGGCAATGGGAGCTAGGGCTGGAGATCCTCCCCCGTCGCCATCTGATACTTTATCTATCTTGGTCGATACTTTGACAGCACTAGTAACAGCAGAGGTAGAACAAGCCAACAAGGAGCAGCATGACGCGGAGGTCGCTCAGGTGAAGATCCGGATTAAACAAGCCAAGTTGGACCTGGCAGCTGAGAAAGCTAGGATGGCTACAAAGCAGGCGGAGCTAGAGGCTCAGGCCTATCGGCTCATGTTAGATCAGACCGCTTCACAAGGGGTAATGATGAGAAGACAACGATCTCGCCTGCCACCGGTTTATGAGGCAAGGAATCTCTTTAGCATGCCAGGCGCAGGAACCAGTAACCAGCCAGAGGTAAACCGGGGAGGAGCACCAGGAACAGGCGCATCGGTTCAGCCACCGCCCGCAGAGCCAAATCGCCAAGTTGTGCCGACCCAACATGTGCCCAGCCCTCCTGGTCATTATTCTAATCCGTTGGACAACATAATTGATGCCGCTTCATGATTGGCCGCCCTTCCTATTGAAGGAACGTCCCCCTTAGCGTTAGAGGCACGACGGGCCAAGGAGTTGTTGGACATGGCGTTAACTCAACAACAAGCTTATTCCTATAGCCGGGAGAGGATTCATTCAACCCCCCACCCGAGCCGGAGTTATACGAGGCGTCCGAATGAACCGGCTGTATCAAGCAGTGCACGGAGGCGTCATCAGCAGAGGCGGGATAATCCGGCAGCAGAAGAGGCGCACGCTCAAGAGGTGGTGGTTCAGGTCAGACAGCGCCGGGAGGCCGAGGTGACAGCGCAGTACGAAGCCCGTCAGGCGACGCTGGTTCGTCCCACCACCACAGTTGAACCGGGGGTCATGTCCAGTTCCCTGGGCGTACCGTGTCTCATACCCACTTTACGGAACGTGAAACTACCCAAGGATTTTAAAGGTCCATGCAAAGTGCACAACTACACGGCGGATCTTGTACCAGAAGCATGGGTTGAGAGTTATGAGATGGCAATGGAGATGCTCGATGTGTACGAGGCGACATGCGCTAAGTATTTCACAATGATGCTCGAAGGCACGGCCTGAACATGGCTGAAGGGTTTACCACCTAACTCCATCGGATCATGGGCTGAGCTGCAGAGCCAGTTTATCAAAAATTTCAAAGACACATGCAAGCAACCAATGTCTGATGTTGACTTGGCTGCCTGCGTTCAAGGAGAGAAGGAGTCTACAAGCAGTTGGGTGCGTCGATTGTCCGAAATCTTGCACTCTTCCAATAGCATCAACCCAAGCACAGCGGTGGTAACCTTGGAAAACAATTGCCGGTTTGAGCCTTTGAGGAAGAATTTGGGACGGCTTAAACGTGATTGCAATGACATGGGAACGCTCATGGGCGCTTTAGTGAAGTATGGAGACTCTGACAACACCAAGCATCCAGATGCAGATGGAGACAAGTCAAGGAAAGCAAGCAAGAATGGTAAACGGCCGCAGGCCAATCCGGCAAACCAAGGATAAAATGGTAAGCGTAAAGTGGATGGCAGCTCAGTTTTTGTGGCCAACACCAATGCGCAGGAGAACGGGCAACGCCGCAAGGGTAGACCGCCCCCACGTAACGGGAGGCCGCCTATTAATCTGGAGCGCCAGTTAAATATGCCTTGCCCAAAGCACGGTACGTCGGAAAAACCAGCTACGCATCTCTGGAAGGATTGTTTCATCATGCATGAGTTCATGAACCGGAATAGGTATGATCATGCCCCCCCCCCCGGCGGATCAGGCCCGGGCTTCCAAGGTCCGGGTTACCAAGGTGGTGGGTCCGGTTCAGGATATCAAGGCAATAACAATAACCACAATGGGCACAATCAGCATAACCAGCAGCATGGTCAGGGCGGATACAATAACCAAGGGAGTCAACAGCGTCAATAGCAGCAGCAATCCAGATATCAGACTAATCCGAAGGAGCTGAGCAGTGGGCAGTATCACGTCTTCACCACGAGTTTGTGCTAACGGGATCAGAAGGTTCTGAAGAGGGCAGTGCATTCTGTTGAACCGGTGATTCCATGTTTCTTGCGTTGGTCCGAGCAACCCATTGTGTGGAGCAGAGAGGATCATCCATCCCGGGTTGATAATCCGGGTCAGTTGGCTCTGGTGGTGGCACCACAGGTGGGTGGCTACAAGTTCACCAAAGTGCTTATGGATGGAGGCAGCAGCATCAACATCTTGTATTATGAGACTTTTCGGCTTATGGGGCTGACAGATAAGAAGCTTCGACAATCTAACACAGTGTTCCATGGGGTGGTACCCGGTAAATCGGCTTATCCAGTTGGCAAGATCGATTTGGAGGTCACCTTTGGAGATGAGCATGACTCCAGGTCAGAGACTGTGACCTTTGAGGTGGTAAAGATCAAAAGCCCATACCACACTTTTTTTGGCGGTCGGTTTATGCCAAGTTGATGGCTAGGCCGTGTTATGTTTATCTACAGCTCAAGATGCCAGGCCACAAGGGAACTATTAAGGTTCACGGGAGCCGCAAAATTGCATTGGAGTGCGAGGAAGGTGATGCAGCTTATGCTGAGGCGGTTTGTGCCACTGAGCTGAAGTTCTATAAGGACAATGTTGATCCGGCGGATATGTCCCCGCTGAAGAAGCCAACCACAGAGCATGATCCGACGTTGAAATTCAAATCGGCTGAGGAGACTAAGCAGGTGGACTTTGTTCCGGGCGATTCATCCAAGCAGTTCACTATCAGCGCTAACCTAGATCCGAAATAGGAAAGCGCGCTCATCGAGTTCATCCGTGAGAACCAGGATATCTTTGCATGGAAGCCTTCTGACATGCCAGGTATACCGAGGGAACTCGCTAAGCACAATCTTAATATGGATCCTAAGTTTAAACCGGTCAAGCAGTATCTACACCGCTTCAATGAGGAGAGGTGCAAGGCTATTGGAGAAGAAGTGGCTAGGCTCTTGGCTGCAGGCTTTATAGTTGATGTCTTTCATCCAGAGTGGTTGGCTAATCCGGTGCTGGTACTTAAGAAAAATGGAACTTGGAGAATGTGTGTTGATTACATAGATCTGAACAAGGCTTGCCCAACTGATCCTTTTGCTCTCCCTCATATTGATCAAATTATTGATGCTACGGCAGGATGTGAGCGGCTAAGTTTTTTGGATGCATACTCAGGTTATCATCAGATCAAGATGGCAGTTAAGGACCAGGAGAAGACAGCCTTTATAACTCCCTTTGGAGCCTTCTGCTACGTATCTATGCCATTTGGGCTCAAGAGTGCCCAGGCGACCTACCAGCGTTGTGTGCAGAGCTTCCTTCAAGGGCAGATTGGACAGAATGTTCACACATATGTCGATGACATTGTGGTAAAATCCAGGAAGGAGGAGACACTGATAGATGATCTGAAGGAAACCTTTGATAATCTCTGAGTCTATAAAATGATGCTTAATCCGGAGAACTGTGTTTTTGGTGTTCTGACAGGCAAGCTCCTGGGATTCTTGGTGTCAAACAGAGGAATTGAGGCTAATCCGGAGAAGATCAAGGCGATTACGTCCCTGGCTAAACCAGTGTGCATCAACGATGTCCAACATGTGGCGGGCCGTATTGCAGCACTCAGCCAATTTATCAGCCGTTTGGGGGAGAAGGCGATTCCGCTTTATCAGATGATGAAGAAGACAGACCATTTCGTCTGGAGTGATGTTGCTGATGCTGCGTTTGAGGATTTGAAGAGGCAATTGGCAGAACCGCCGGTCCTTGCTGCCCCAGTTGACAATGAGCCGCTGTTGTTATACGTGGCTGCCAATGCCCGTGCAGTAAGTATTGCCATTGTGTTAGAGCGCAAGGAAGCGGGCAAAGAATATTCAGTTTAACGTCCGGTTTACTATATCAGTGAGGTGCTCATCGAGTCAAAGCAGAGATATCCGCATTGGAAAAAGCTGGTGTATGGAGTTTTCATGGCAAACCGGAAGCTCAAGCACTATTTTCAGGGCCACCCAATCACCGTTGTCAGTTCATCTCCGTTGGGGGATATAATCCAGAACAGAGAAGCTACTGGTCGAGTTGCAAAGTGGGCCATTGAGCTTAGCCCGCATGGATTAAAGTATGTACCCCCTACTGCGATAAAGTCCGAAGCTCTGGTGGATTTCATCAACGATTGGACAGAGTTGTAAGCACCTGAGGAGAAGCCGGATCATACATACTGGACTATTCACTTTGACGGTTCAAGGCAGTTGGAGGGCTCGGGGGCTGGAGTCGTATTAACTTCCCCACGAGGTGATAAGTTCCGCTACGTCCTCCGTTTAATGTTCCCTTGTACTAATAATGCTGCTGAGTATGAAGCTCTCCTCCATGGTCTGCGGATGGCCAAGGAGATGAAATTAAGCCGGGTTAAGTGCTTTGGCGATTCAGATCTGGTGGCGCAGCAAGTATCTGGCAAGTGGGACTCTAAGGATCCGCTCATGGCAGCATATCAACGAGAGGTGGACGTTGTCGCTGGACACTTCAAAGGATATCAGGTGGATCATATAGACCGGCGAATGAATGAAGCAGCCGATGCGTTAAGCCGGCTGGGTTCCCAACGTAAACTGGTTCCACCTAATACCTTCTTGGATGAGTTGCATAATCCATCGGTACAGTTACCTTCAGAGGAGGACTTGGCTGTTCCTGATCCGGAAGCACAATTGGTCGCAGCACTTCATGTCATTCCGGATTGGGCGCTCCCTTACCTGGCATACATGAACCGCGGTGAGTTACCAGAGGACGAAGTCGAGGCTCGACTGATAATCCGGAGGTCTAAATCTATGACCATTGTCAATGGAGAACTTCATCATCGCAGCGTTTCGGGAGCTTTTCAGTGGTGTGTATCATCAGAAGAAGGCTCTGATATTCTTAGAGAGATTCATGAAGGGGATTGCGGTCATCACTCCGGTTCAAAATATTTGGTGGCTAAAGCTTTTCGTCATGGTTTCTACTGGTTGACGGCTCACGCCGACGCAGAGGACTTGGTCAGAAAATGTGATGCTTGCCAGAAATTCTCACGGCGTGCTCATATACCGGCGAGGATGATCCCAATTACTTGGCCGTTTGCGACTTGGGGGCTTGATATGGTTGGACCCTTCAAGAGATCCCAAGACAAGAAAACCCATCTTTTGGTGGCAGTGGATAAGTTTACCAAGTGGGTAGAAGCGGAGCCTGTCAGTAAGTGTGATGCAGCAACAGCAGTTCAGTTCATCAAAAAGGTGATTTTCCGGTTTGGCTTTCCACACAGCATTATAACTGATAATGGCACCAATTTATCCAAAGGGGCTATGGAGGAGTTCTGTCAATGAGAGCATATTAGCCTTGATGTATCATCAGTAGCTCACCCTCAGTCTAATGGCCAAGCTGAACGAGCCAATCAAGAGATCTTGAGAGGCATCAAACCCCGGCTTATGGTTCCTTTGTAGAGAACACCAGGTTGTTGGGTGGTGTAACACCCCAAATTTTAGAGTTGGTTTTTCTTCCAAACTTTTGGCCTTTTTGGAAGGGGGTTGTTTGATCTTCTCTTAAAACCCTTCTAAAATCCCTTCTGGCCAAAGTTTGTGTGTTTTCTCAAGCTTGGTTTTTTACCTTCAAGATTTTCTCTTGTGTTGGCTCAAGCCCTAGTTGAGTTTCAAAGAGGTTGTTTGAATTCTCCCCTTCTTGATTTAAACCTCTCAGGTTTAACCTTGGACTTATCTTCCTCTCCAACCTTCATCTTGCCATGACCCCAACAGAAATATTTCTCTCCAAGACCCTCTTCACACCTTAGGACAAGTCTCTCATAAATTCCAGTAAGTTTTGACCTTATTGGGATTTTTCCTCTATTTATTTTACTCCAAAAACTATTTCTGTCTTTTATAGTGGACCTTGGTGATTTACAAAGGAACCACCAGATCCATCTAGTTATTTGATTCCAAACTAGCTTCCCTAGTTAGTCCTTAGTACCCACAACCTAGATCCATCTTGTTTCACTGGTCCACAGTTCAAAAAATTCAAATTTCATCTGCTGCAAATTTGGACCAGATTTGCAAAATTTGGTGAAATTCATATTTATCTTCTTCCAAAAATTCTGTGAAAAATCAGGCAGCCTCCAGATGCATCAAGAGGCCACTCCACCAAATATCAGCCCCAGAAACATTTCACACATACCAGAATCATTTCATCGAACACATAGCATGCACTGTGCTGTCAGGTTCAGAAACTGTTAACTGAAACTGTCGATAGACAGTTCGACAGTTCGTCAGTTCTTCAGTCACAGAGACAATCTCGCCAGTACCCACCTTGGCTCGATGCTACACTGCACCTTCTTCTTATCCAGCGCACCGCACGCTCACTTGGCTGCTTCTGGGCGTCGGTGGCGCTCTGACCCGACCACGCCGGCGACTTCCACGGCAACAGCACCGCCCGTGGCGGCTGACAGAAGTCACCCCGCGGCTCGACGCCGTTTGGCGCCGCCCAAGTCACCCCAGCGCTCCGCGTGGCCATCTCCGTTGCCAGCGCACGCCTGCCGCACCGTCGCCGTGGCCTGGCGCGCGCAGAGCGCGTTTTCTGCCGCCGACGTGCCGCAAGACCGTTCCGTCGGGGACAGCCCGTAATCGTCTCTCCCCTGCTGAGTTAAGCACGGGAATTGAACCACTACACCTCCGAGTAGATGCTCTAGCCCCTAACTCCGCCATCCAGCCACTGCATCGCCGTAATCGACTCGCCGGACCTATCCCGTTCACGGCAACCGCCTCGGGCCGGCTATATAAAGCACCCCAAACTCGTTCTCAAGCCTGCACACCTCCACCATCTCCCTAGACCGCGCCTAACCCCTGGAAGAGCCTCGAGGGGCCCTTCTTCCCCAACTCCGGCCAACTCTGTCCGCCTCAGGCTCCAGCATCGTTCACTCCGGTGAGAGCTTCTCCGCCGCCGTGGAATCGAGCGTAGCACACTGGCACCTACCTAAACCTAACCCCCACTCCAATTTGACCCCAGAGATCCTCTCCGACGAGGCTCGCGACCACCCGAGCCGCCGTCCGCCGGAGATAGGGCCGTCGTCGACGTGGGGCTCGCCGACGCTCAACTCCACCACCAATAGACGCGGAAGATCATCGAGAAGCCGTACGTACCCTTCTCTCCCCCTAGCTTGTCGTGGATCGGCGCCGGCGACCACTGCAGCACCTAGCGCCGGCGCGACTCTGTCTCAGAGTTCAAACCCGACGAGTGGGGCCCCTTGTCAGCCTCACACCTCTTCCCCGTGAACCGTTTTTCTGTAAGCGCCTTCGGGCAAAGTACGTTTTCTCCTTCAGTTGGCGTACTGGGTACCGGTTCGCTTTGCAGTTTTCTGTTCTAGCCCCTGGAACTTTTCTGTTTCATTACAGATGAGTCCCTGGATAGAAACTCTAATATCTTTTTAACTATAGTTGATTTTGAGTTGATTCTTTTTCTGTCCTCTTTAGTTTTCTGTCTAGTTTTTTGTCATATTTATGTGAAATTTTTTGGAGCAACTTTATTTGCACGCGTGGTATTTATGTTAGTATCCGTTTGTTTGAATACGTAGATACCGAAGGACGTGACGGAGCCGCGAACCACACCGAGTTAGACTCCGACTTCTCAAAACCACGCAAGCATGTTTGAACCTTTGATATGATGAGTGTGTTGCATGTTTGCTCGATTAGTTCTTCTCATAAGCATGCTCATAGAAGCATTTGTGTATGGTTATATTTCATGCAAGCAAGCTTCGGGTGAGCCCCGGATGAAAATGTTTGAACCACCTCGATCATGTGGTGACATGATGGGTGGAATGCTTGAAATGTTGGAGCATGCCAGTAGTTGGTTAACTCGGTATCAACGGAGATCATGTCGTGATTCCGTTCATCTTCTTTTTGGTACTATCTAGGCCGTCTGTTAAGATTACGGTCTAGTCAATTGTAAACCACTTCCCGAGTACACACCAAGTAGAGGGGCCGGTATGAGGGTTCCACTTCCCGAGTACACACCAAGTAGAGGGGCATGGGTGTTTCCGGTTGGGACCGAGAGGGGGCACCCCTTAGAGCGCGCATATATAAATTTGATCCCATGCTATTCGAGGTTGTAGCCTCCCCGTCTTAAAGTTTTTCGTGAACATTGTCACGGGTGATTCCGGACAGCGGGATGTGAAATGGGTGTGTACTGGTTAGTTGAGTTTCTACTAAAACACCGTAGACGGAACTAGTCCCCGTGGCTAGTAGAATCCGTTCGCTAGGAGTTAATAGTACAAGCTCTGCAGAGCTAAATCCTTCCAGTGGCCATGTTTATGGCCTAGGGTCAATCTTCGTGTCAACCCGGTGACCGTCTCTAGTAACTTCTTGTTGGTAACAAGAGTAGTAATTTCGTCAAGTTCATTTGGTAGATGAACTCACCAATTATCTCTGTATTGAGTTACTTTCAGAAGTATTTCATCCTTACACTATGGTTATTTATAAGCCCTTTATGTGATGTCGCTCAGACGTCCGACTCTGGCATTCTTTTTTATTATAAGCCCTTTAGGTGATGCCGCACAGACGTCCGACTGTGGCACTCTTTTTGTTTATAAGCCCTTTATGCGATGTCGCTCAGACGTCCGACTGTGGCACTCTTTTTGTTTATAAGCCCTTTATGCGATGTTGCTCAGACATCCGACTGTGGCATTCTTTTATATTATAAGCCCTTTATGTGATGTCGCTCAGACGTCCGACTGTGGCATTCTTTTTGTTTATAAGCCCTTTATGTGATGTCGCTCAGACGTCCGACTGTGGCATTCTTTTTGTTTATAAGTCCTTTATGTGATGTCGCTCAGACGTCCGACTGTGGCATTCTTTTTTATTATAAGCCCTTTATGCGATGTCGCTCAGACGTCCGACTGTGGCATTCTTATTATTCATAAGCCCTTTATGTGGTGTCGCCCACACGCCCGACTGAGGCCTGTTTTCATTTATTATTTTTACACAAGGCGTCACTTAGACACTCGTTTAGTTTCCGTTTATTTATCTTATGGATTTCGGGAGGATTACCGCCCGATTTCTATTGTTGCATACATTGCACTAATATTTTTATCCGGTCGCATTCTTGTCGGAATATTCATATGCATCATGCGGGCATTTATTATATCTTAAGTCCAAACTGTCTTGCGAGTACATTCAAAGTACTCACCTGGCTTGTTGATTTGGCCAGATGTGGACGACGGCGACCTCATGGATGAAGAGTTCGATAGCGAGTCCGACGTCTAGTGGAGTCCCAGTCAGTCTCTTGCGATCCTGGAGTTGATCACTGTTTTATAACCGCTTCCGCCTACCACCAAATAAATTCATCGGGTCTCACTCCGACACTCGATGAACTGTAATATGTTGGAGTCTTGTCACCCACTTCATTGTGACATAACCACCACTTTTTATTACGAGTTAGTAGTATGCCACCCTGCCATTGTGTCATATCCGCCATTATGTACTATATTGGCGCGCTTGTAATAAAATTGTAGAGTAATCCCAACTCAACCTTGTATAATATTCAGTGTACTGGAATTCTATATCAAGGAATTGTCTACCAGCAAGAAATATTCTTCCTCGCTGGTTAAATATAAAGGTCGGTCTTCCGGTAATTATTTTACTGAAACCGGTCCTGGGCTGACAATAGGAAGCCACTAGGTGCGCTCGCTAATCGGTTATTAGCGAATATTTGCTATTTAGCATTTTTACATTTGTACCAATTTTCCGTTGGTCATCATAAAATTTATGACTTGACTATTCGGAATTTTTGTCTACTTTTGTAGATGGCCAGCAACGACTGTGATGCACAGGTGTTCGCCAACATTCCTGAGGGGTTTGTCAAGCTCCTCTTCGCCATCACCAAATTCGCGATTGGGCCATCCACCCGTCCAGAGTTTACACTCTACCGTCACAAGCTCAACGACAGTGTGTCAATGCACTAGGCTGTGGTGCACTTCAAGGGAGGGCGTTATGAAGCACGCCGCCTCCGATTTGTGGGCAGGGCCATGTCTACGGAGAGGCATGCCATGCAAATGGCTGTCGGTGAGGTGATAGCTCGTCTCCGGGACATCCTTCCTTCAATGAAGACTCGTCGCTTCCGTTACCTCCCATGCCACGTGCCCTACACTTGCCACTATGCATTTGCTTGCGCAAATGGGGAACGTGATGAAGCCACTAAATCAATGGTTGAGTACCTCAAGGCACTTGAGGCAACCTTTGATAATCTTGTGGACGACTTGGTGGCTACTCGTATGGAATTGGTCCAGAGTGGCTCCGCCAACAGGAGGGAGCTACTCCATACTGCACCACCAATGACATTTGTCTCGTCCGCCGCATCCTTCGCACCTTCCATCTTAGCCACCGCTCGTCGTCTGCCTACCACTAAGGAGTTTGACCAAGTCATTGCTCCTACCCCTGTCAGAGCTGCACCGCCTGCTGCACCTGCTTCATCACCTCGTACCCATACTCCGCGCCTGGAGCCTATTAGTGAGGAGGAAGTTGAGTCTTCAGCACCACTGGGCCTTACCCTCCGCAGGCCAGGGGAAATCTTCAACATCTCCGACTAGTGCGTTATTCCGCGACGCACTATGCTCGCTTGTAATATGTGTGTGGTATGTAAAATAAGTTGATGGGAGTAGTCTGTTTGCGCATCATGTAGGACCTTGGAGAAGTGCACTAGTTTTAATAACATGTCAGGAATGTGTACGCACATCCTGAGTGACATATGTATAATTAGTACCCGCGTGTAAAATATGTACTAGGCAGTCCTTCTCCGTGCGCAATCTAGCAGTTTATTTCAAAAATCACTTTGGAGCTCGTGTTTTGTCGCTGTTGCAAAATCTTGGTTTGTTTTGCTGCTCGGTTCTTCTCATGATTTCTGCAATAATACCCCAGAGTAAGAAATGACGTGTCCCTGGACGCATTCCATGCCAAGTCCGCCGGAGGAAAATTATGGCACGCAGACAGACAACAATTTCACACAGGGGCAGACAAGTCAGCAGGGCAGTGAAACAGCATTTTCTCAACTGTCCCGTCTTTACGAGCAAAGTCAGCAACAACACCAAGAAATGATGAACCATGTCATTAACATGGGAAATCACCATGAACCATACCAGCAGCACTCAAAGTTATTTGAATTTCAGAAGACATGTCCGACGATGTTTTCGCACACAGACAAACCTCTTGAGGCCGATGATTGGCTTCGAGATATTGAAAGGAAATTAATTGTGGCACAATGCTCAGACCATGAAAAGGTGATGTACGCACCACATTATCTTACTGGAGCAGCCACATCATGGTGGGAAAATTTTCTGCTTATGCATCCCGACATAAATAATATCACCTTGGAAGATTTCAAGGAAGGCTTCCGTGGGGCACACATCCCCAAGAGCATTATGAAGATCAAGAAAAGAGAATTTGATGACCTCAAGCAAAGGGGCATGACAGTACAGGAGTACAACAGTCAGTTTACGCAATTATCCCGTTATGCCAACGAAGAGCGAATGACTGAAAATAAGAAGATGGAGAAATTCCTGGACGGACTGGCACCAGCACTAAAATGCCAGTTAGTTGTACACACTTTTCCGGATTTCAAGACACTGGTGGATAAAGCCATTACGTTGGAAAATGAACATCGCAATCTGGAAGACATTCGCAATAGAAAGAGGGATCAGACCAACCACCCTCGCAACAACAAGAAAATAATAAACTTCCAGAGAAATGGTGCGAACAAACCCATGACAAATGACACACGTCCAAACAAGAATTTTCATGCAAGAGACAAGGATTTCACCTATCGCCCTGGTGTTACCTGCTACGCATGTGGAGAAGAGGGACACTATGCTAAACAGTGCCCAAAGCCAAGAAACTCAGCACCGAAGCCAAACAGCAACGGGAAAAATTCCGCGCCCAAGCGTAACAATTTCAACCCCAATAACAATCACAGGAAAGGCCACCTGAACCATGTGACCAAGGAGCAAGCATAGGATACCCCGGATATCGTACTCAGTACGTTCCCTGTCAACACAATACCTGCAACGGTTTTGTTTGATTCTGGAGCTTCTCATTCGTTCATTTCGAAGAGTTTTGCTTTGCAACATGGTTTTTCAATGCTTCCCTTGGGAAAATCAATGACCATCAAGTCCCCTGGAAGTAAGCAGATCACTCAGAATTACTACCAAGGTTTGACCATTGAATTTGAAGGATTAAAATTTCAAGCAAACCTCATCGTGTTGGAAAACAAGGGACTGGATGTTATCCTGGGTATGGATTGGCTAACCACAAATAAAGGATTTATTGATTGCTTCAACAGGACAGTGATTCTTACTCATCATCACGGAAAGACAATAAGAGTCGCGGCTCAAGAAAGGCCAGTATCGCGGCAACCAAAATTAAACAAGGTAGACACTTCTGAGTTAAGCAAGGTTCCAGTTGTATGTGAATTTCCGGACGTATGTCCCGAAGAACTACCAGGCATGCCACCAGACAGAGAAATAGAATTCATTATTGAGCTAGCACCTGGAACCACCCCCATATACAAGAAGCTGTACAGAGTGGCACCATCCGAGTTGGTTGAACTAAATAAGCAAATAAAGGAATTGCTGGACAAAGGATTTATACGGGCTAGCTCCTCACCTTGGGGTTTGCCGGTATTATTTGCCAAAAATAAGGATGGGACCATGAGATTGTGTATAGACTACCGAGCGCTCAACATGGTCACAATCAAGAACAAAGATCCGATGCCACGGATAAATGATTTATTCGACCAGCTCGCGCAAGCCAAGGTTTTCTCAAAAGTTGACTTAAGGTCAGGTTATCATCAATTGAAAGTATGAACAGAAGATATCCCGAAAACAGCCTTCACCTCCAGATACGGACTTTATGAGTTTACAGTAATGCCGTTTGTACTGACCAACGCCCCCGCATATTTCGTCCACCTCATGAACAAAGTATTTAAGAAATTCATGGACAAATTTGTGGTGGTATTTATTGATGATATCTTAGTATATTCAAAGACACCGGAAGAACATGCTGAACACCTCCGCATTGTACTACGAGAATTAAGGAAACACCAACTTTACGCCAAATTCAGCAAATGTGAATTTTGGTTGAGACAAATGGGTTTCCTAGGAAACGTATTAACACAAGAAGGAATTGCTGTAGATCCGGATAAAGTTAAGGCCGTACTTGGTTGGAAGTCACCAGCCAGTGTAACGGATATACGGAGTTTCCTCGGTATGGCCGGATATTACAGAAGATTTATTGAAGGGTTTTCCACCATAACCAAACCAATGAGACAGTTACTCAAGAAGGACAAGAAGTTCGTATGGACCGAAGCATGTGAGAAAAGCTTCCAAGAACTCAAAAAGAGGTTAACAACAGCCCCAGTATTAATTGTACCAGACATACACAAGAGCTTTGAGGTATATTCCAATGCATCCCGAAAAGGCCTCGGATGCGTACTAATGCAAGAAGGCAAAGTAGTCGCCTACGTTTCCCGGCAACTGCGAAAACATGAAGAAAATTATCCTACTCACGATTTGGAGTTGGCAGTAGTCATTCATGCACTCAAGGAGTGGAGGCACTTTTTGCTTGGAAATCGCTGTGAAATATATACGGACCATAAGAGCCTCAGATATATTTTCACACAGCCAGAGCTCAATTTACGACAATGACGCTGGCTGGAACTGGTAAAAGATTATGACGTCGGTATTCACTACCACCCAGGAAAAGCAAACGTAGTAGCAGATGCTCTCAGCCGTAACCCAGCCCGAACGATGGCAGCCTACAGAACCTGAGACCCGAATTTCAGCAAGAATTCGCCAGACTCAACCTGATGATGGTCACTAAAGGCGAAGTGTCAAATCTGGAAATGCAGCCTACGCTAATAGAACAAATAAAGAAGGCTCAGCACGGGCACCCCAGCATCGAAGGTATAAAAAGAAAAGTAAGTCAAGGCAAGGCCTCAGAATTTACCGTAGACAGTGAAGGAATATTATGGTTCGGAGACAGACTCTGTGTACCAAATAGCAACGACCTGAAACAGCAAATTCTAGCAGAAAGCCACACCGCTCCCTACTCAATCCACCCTGGAGGGACGAAAATGTACAAGGACATTCAGGAAAGATTTTGGTGGCACGGCATGAAGATGGATATAGCCACATTTATCGCATGCTGCGATTCATGTCAACGCATTAAAGCCGAGCACCAAAAACCCGCAGGACTCTTGCAGCCAAATAAGATACCAGAATGGAAATGGGACGATATTGGAATGGATTTTATTGTTGGACTACCACGGTCACAACACGGTAATGATGCCATATGGGTCATCACTGATAGACTGACCAAGGTGGCACACTTCATACCAGTCAAGACAACCCACACCTCCCAAAAGCTTGCCAAGCTTTACCTCGCCCGTATAGTATGCCTACATGGGGTTCCAAAGACTATAATATCCGACAGAGGCACTCAGTTCGTCTCGAAATTTTGGGACCAGCTGCAACAAGCCCTCGGAACGCAACTAATGTTCAGTACAGCTTATCACCCCCAGACTGGAGGACAAACGGAACAAGTAAATCAAATACTTGAAGACATGCTAAGGGCATGTGTCCTCACATATGGGACCAGTTGGGAGGCAAGCTTACCATATGCCGATTTTGCATACAACAATAGTTACCAAGCCAGCCTGCAGATGGCACCTTTCGAAGCCATGTACGGACGAAGATGACGTACACCATTAAACTGGTCAGAAACAGGCGACAGTCGTATATTCGGCCCAGATATGTTGAAGGAAGCTGAGGAGAGAGTAAAAATAATACGGGGTCGACTCAAAACAGCCCAAAGCAGACAGAAGAGCTACTACGATCAAAAGCATCGAGAAATAAGTTTTGAGCCCGGTGAAGACATGTACTTACGTGTATCACCCATGAGAGGACTGCAACGATTCAAAGTCAAAGGGAAACTAGCACCCCGATTCATCGGACCCTTTCGTATAATTGCACGGAGAGGCACAGTAGCTTATCAGCTGGACCTTCCCAAGGAACTGTCAGATGTCCACGACGTGTTCCACGTCTCACAACTACGGAAGTGTGTAAGCAACCCAGAGAAGCATGTGTCACATGAGAGTCTTGACGTGCAACCAGATCTCACCTACCGGGAACACCCAGTAAAATTTTTGGAGGAGTCTAAAAGGAGAACCCGTTAGAAGACTATTAAATTTCTCAAGGTTCAGTGGAGTAATCATACAGAGGATGAGGCAACATGGGAGAGGGAAGATTTCCTTCAGACAGAACACCCACACCTATTTGAGGATCAGCTGAAATCTCGGGGACGAGATTTTTCCTAAGGGGGTAGGTGTTGTAACACCCCAAATTTTTGAGTTGGTTTTTCTTCCAAACTTTTGGCCTTTTTGGAAGGGGGTTGTTTGATCTTCTCTTAAAACCCTTCTAAAATCCCTTCTGGACAAAGATTGTGTGTTTTCTCAAGCTTGGTTTTTGACCTTGAAGATTTTGTCTTGTGTTGGCTCAAGCCCTAGTTGAGTTTCAAAGAGGTTGTTTGAATTCTCCCCTTCTTGATTTAAACCTCTCAGGTTTAACCTTGGACTTATCTTCCTCTCCAACCTTCATCTTGACATGACCCCAACAGAAATATTTCTCTCCAAGACCCTATTCACACCTTAGGACAAGTCTCTCATCAATTCCAGTAAGTTTTGACCTTATTGGGATTTTTCCTCTATTTATTTTACTCCAAAAACTATTTCTATCTTTTATAGTGGACCTTGGTGATTTACAAAGGAACCACCAGATCCATCTAGTTATTTGATTCCAAACTAGCTTCCCTAGTTAGTCCTTAGTACCCACAACCTAGATCCATCTTGTTTCACTGATCCACAGTTCAAAATTTTCAAATTTCATCTGCTGCAAGTTTGGACTAGATTTGCAAAATTTGGTGAAATTCATATTTATCTTCTTCCAAAAATTCTGTGAAAAATCAGGCAGCCTCCAGATGCATCAAGAGGCCACTCCACCAAATATCAGCCCCAGAAACATTTCACACATACCAGAATCATTTCATCGAACACATAGCATGCACTATGCTGTCAGGTTCAGAAACTGTTAACTAAAACTGCCGATAGACAGTTCGATAGTTCGTCAGTTCGTCAGACACAGAGACAATCTCGCCAGTACCCACATTGGCTCGATGCTGCACTGCACCTTCTTCTTATCCAGCACGCCGCACGCTCGCTTGGCTGCTTCTGGGCGTCGGTGGCGCTCTGACCCGACCACGCCGGTGACTTCCACGGCAACAGCACCGCCAATGGCGGCTGACAGAAGTCACCCGCGGCTCGACGCCGTTTGGTGCCGCCCAAGTCACCCCAGCGCTCCGCGTGGCCATCTCCATTGCCAGCGCACGCCTGCCGCACCGTCGCCGTGGCCTGGCGCGTGCAGAGCGCGTTTTCTGCCGCCGACGTGCCGCACGGCCGTTCCGTCGGGGACAGCCCGTAATCGTCTCTCCCCTGCTGAGTTAAGCACGGGAATGGAACCACTACACCTCCTAGTAGAAGCTCAAGCCCCTAACTCCGCCGTCCAGCCACTGCATCGCCGTAATCGACTCGCCGGACCTATCCCGTTCACGGCAACCGCCTCGGGCCGGCTATATAAAGCACCCCCAAGCTCGTTCTCAAGCCCGCACACCTCCACCATCTCCCTAGACCGCGCCCAACCCCTGGAAGAGCCTCGAGGGGCCCTTCTTCCCCAACTCCGGCCAACTCTGTCCGCCTCGGGATCCAGCATCGTTCACTCCGGTGAGAGCTTCTCCGCCGCCGTGGACTCGAGCGTAGCAACTTGGCACCTACCTAAACCTAACCCCCACTCCAATTTGACCCCAGAGATCCTCTCCGACAAGGCCCGCAACCACCCGAGCCGCCGTCCGCCGGAGACAGGGTCGCCATCGACGTGGGGCTCACCGACGCTCAACTCCACCACCAATCGACGTGGAAGATCACCGAGAAGCCGTACGTACCCTTCTCTCCCCCTAGCTCGCCGTGGATCGGCGCCGGCGACCACCGCAGCACCTGGCGCCGGCGCGACTCTGTCTCAGAGTTCAAACCCGACGAGTGGGGCCCCTTGTCAGCCTCACACCTCTTCCCCCCGAACCGTTTTTCTGTAAGCGCCTTCGGGCAAAGTACTTTTTCTCCTTCAGTTGGCGTACTGGGTACCGGTTCGCTTTGCTGTTTTCTGTTCTAGCCCCTGGAACTTTTTTGTTTCATTACAGATGAGTCCCTGGACAGAAACTCTAATATGTTTTTAACTAAAGATGATTTTGAGTTATTCTTTTTCTGTCCTCTTTAGTTTTCTGTCTAGTTTTTTGTCATATTTATGTGAAATTTTTTGGAGCAACTTTATTTGCACACGCGGTATTTATGTTTGTATCCGTTTGTTTGAATACGTAGATATCGAAGGACGTGACGGAGCCGCGAACCACACCGAGTTAGACTCCGACTTCTCAAAACCAGGCAAGCATGTTTGAACCTTTGATATGATGAGCGTGTTGCATGTTTGCTCGAGTAGTTCTTCTCATAAGCATGGTCATATAAGCATTTGTGTATGGTTATATTTCATGCAAGCAAGCTTCGGGTGAGCCCCGAATGAAAATGTTTGAACCACCTCGATCATGTGGTGACATGATGGGTGGAATGCTGGTATTGTTGGAGCATGCCAGTAGTTTGTTAACTCAATATCAACGGATATCATGTCGTGATTCCGTTCATCTTCTTTTTGGTACTATCATAGGCCGTCTGTTAAGATTATGGTCTAGTCAGTTGTAAACCACTTCCCGAGTACACACCAAGTAGAGGGGCCGGGATGAGGGTTCCATGGCCCTGTATTAAAGCCTGTCATCCGATCGGGGGGGCATGGGTGTTTCCGGTTGAGTCCGAGAGGGGGGACACCCCTTAGAGCGCGCATATATAAATTTGATCCCATGCTATTCGAGGTTGTAGCCTCCCCGTCTTAAAGTTTTTCGTGAATGTTGTCACGGGTGATTCCGGACAGCGGGATATGAAATAGGTGTGTACTGGTTAGTTGACTTTCTACTAAAACACCGTAAACGGAACTAGTCCCCGTGGCTAGTAGAATCCGTTGGCTATGAGTTAATAGTACAAGCTCTGCAGAGTTAAATCCTTCCAGTGGCCATGTTTATGGCCTAGGGTCAATCTTCGTGTCAACCCGGTGACCGTCTCTAGTAAATTCTTGTTGGTAACAAGAGTAGTAATTTCGTCAAGTTCATTTGGTAGATGAACTCACCAACTATCTCTGTATTGATTTACTTTCAGAAGTATATCATCCTTACACTATGGTTATTTATAAGCCCTTTATGTGATGTCGCTCAGACGTCCGACTGTGGCATTCTTTTTGTTTATAAGCCCTTTATGTGATGCCGCTCAGACGTCTGACTGTGGCACTCTTTTTGTTTGTAAGCCCTTTATGCGATG
>LR738715.1:73126788-73161898 GCA_902687465.1 Secale cereale | reverse complement strand
GACTGTGGCATTCTTTTTGTTTATAAGCCCTTTATGTGATGTCGCTCAGACGTCCGACTGTGGCATTCTTTTTGTTTATAAGCCCTTTATGTGATGTCGCTGAGACGTCCGACTGTGGCATTCTTTTTGATTATAAGCCCTTTATGCGATGTCGCTCAGACGTCCGACTGTGGCATTCTTATTATTTATAAGCCCTTTATGTGGTGTCGCCCAGACGCCCGACTGAGGCCTGTTTTTATTTATTATTTTTACACGAGGCGTCACTCAGACACTCGTTTAGTTTCCGTGTATTTATCTTATGGATTTCGGGAGGATTACCGTCCGACTTCTATTGTTCCATACAGCGCACTAATATTTTTATCCGGTCGCATTCTTGTTGGAATATTCATATGCATCATGCGGGCATTTATTATATCTTAAGTCTGAACTGTCGTGCAAGTACATTCAAAGTACTCACCTGGCTTGTTGATTTGGCCAGATGTGGACGAAGGCGATCTCATGGATGAAGAGTTCGATAGCGAGTCCGACATCTAGTGGAGTCCCAGTCAGTCTCTTGTGACCTAGAGTTGATCACTGTTTTATAACCGCTTTCGCCTACCACCAAATAAATTAATCGGGTCTCACTCCAACACTCGATGAACTGTAATATGTTGGAGTCTTGTCACCCACTTCATTGTGACATAACCACCACTTTTTATTACGAGTTAGTAGTATGCCACCCTGCCATTGTGTCATATCCGCCATTATGTACTATATTGGCGCGCTAGTAATAAAATTGTTGAGTAATCCGAACTCAACCTTGTATAATATTCAGTGTACTGGAATTCTATATCAAGGAATTGTCTACCAGCAAGAAATATTCTTCCTTGCTGGTTAAATATAAAGGTCGGTCTTCCGGTAATTATTTTACTGAAAGACCGGTCCTGACAGGTGGAGGAGTTGCCTTCGGTGCTATGGAGCATCAACACTAAACCTAATAGATCTACAGGGTACACGCCTTTCTTCATGGTATATAGAGCTGAAGCGGTCCTCCCTAGTGATATCCGTCATGACTCGCTGCGGGTGGCGGCTTATCTTGAAGCGGATAATGAACAAGCAAGACAAGACGCCTTGGACCGGCTGGACGAAGAACGGGACACGGCAGCAGCTCGATCGGCGATTTATCAGCAAGACCTGCGCCGGTACCACAGTCGCCGGGTTAAGACCAGGACGTTTCAAGAAGGAGATTTGGTGCTCCGGCTCATCCAAGACCAGACGGACATGCACAAGCTATCCCCACCTTGGGAAGGACCCTTTGTGGTCAGCAAGAACCTGCACAACGGATCATACTACCTCGTCGACGTTCGAGAACATAAGGACTCACGCACGGCGGAGGAGGAGACCAAGCGGCAGTGGAACATCACTCTTCTTCGACCTTACTATACTTGAGCCATAGGCTCCGCTTTATGTACAATGTATATATTATGATTAATACAATAAACCGGCGCCCTCGATGAACCGGGGTATCATCCATCTTTTTCATAAGAGTATCACATGGGGGCTTCCGCGGGCAAGGGAGTTTTCTATGGCCTCTTAAACCGGCGCCCTTGATAAATCAAGGTATCAGCCGTCTTTTCTGTGCATAAAGAGAAACACATGGGGGCTTCCGCGTGCAAGGAAGTTTCCTATGGCCTCTTAAACCGGCGGCCACATCAAGACCATCATAAGAGCACGGCTCTGGTTGCTTCGGCAATTTCCACATGATGATGAGGGGCAAAAGAGAGTTTAATGCCTAGCACAACTCAAACATAGGCCACGACGAGCAATGCTCAAACGCTGCCTGGGGCTCCTGATGCAAGTTCATCGGCGAGTTGAAGACTCTTGTAGTGAACACGGCTTGGAAGCTTGGTGTATAGACCTAAAACCCCGGATTAACCTGCCTGCATCAAGTAAATCGCGCCGTCCAGGTAAACCTGGTATGACCCGTCGAACGTACACACAAGTCAATCCTCCGGGACCCTGAACTTGGTAACGTTAAATTGACGATCATCAAGTGATTACATAAGTCAAATCTTTATAAGATTTTGAACATTGGTAGCATTTGACATTGATGATTTGGTTAAAGATTGCGGATCATCTTAACAGGCTTTACTAAAATGGTTAATGACAGTAGCCTGGCAACTCATAAAAAGCCTCGAATTTGGAGCGTGGCAGCTCGTAAAAAGCCTGACTACATGGTCTTATTTGCCCAAAAACTTTATTTTTCATTTTTATGTTTTCTCAAATATTTACCTTCAAGGTCATGGGTTTTTCAACCAAGTCCATTGATTCAAGACTAGATAACTACAAAGTTGTCATTACATCTGTATTTACAGAGCTATAGTCTGGGTTATAAACACCAGTACTAATTTACAGTTAACCCGGCGTTCATTGTAACCCAGATCGGCCTTCATGATGAGCCGACAAAGAGCCAAGGGATTCATCAGCACTTACACCTTGGATTGTTCCTGCCGGGTTAAGGTTTACATATACACTTAATCGCAGGTACGACACGTGCTTCTATTTTATACACAGTTCAAGTTATTTACTTAGATCATGTGTTTGGGCAGTATAACCCGTCCGGTGATAAACTGCCAGGACATTTTTAGCATTGTTTATGAAGACACAGGTAATGTAAACTGTCAAAGCATTGCAAGAAGGAGATAATTTAGGATATGCCAAACAAAGTAATGCCATGACACAAAGTGTGGGACCAAGACAGTATCTCAACTATTCTATTACAAGGCACTGGCAGGCCCAAAAGAATATCAGTTTTTCACCAAGTGTTCAACATAGAAAGGTAAACGGAACCGGTTTAGGATTCTGCTTCAGCTCACTGGGAAGACTGAGGGTCAGCTTGTTCCGGGTCTTCGACGACTTCTGGCAGCTGCTAGAAATCAGGGGTGCTCCAGTCAATCTTGGCAAGGGCGCGGAAATACACTTTATCGTTTATAAGTTCTGACGGTTCAATGTCAGGAGTGAAGGTATGCTTACGAACGGGTGGAATAAGATTTTCGATGTCATAAGACGGCCGCTCCACCAGCACATTCTCCAGATCATAACCCGGGTGATACCTTGATAAGTCTGCTTCATCAGCAAGCTTACTGGCAAGAGGCCGCATGTCTTTGGTTAAGGCACGAAGATCTTCAGCGGAGAAAGCTGATCCATCCTCTTTCATACTCGGATAACCATTCATGGCCTCCGCCGGATCAAAGTCGGGAACCCATGCCTTGGCCCGGGTTAACGCCATGAGGGAGCCAGCTCTTGCGGAGGATTTCTTCACCTCGACAATACGGGCAGGCAACATGGATAGTTTTTCCAGAGTACCTTGGATAGTGGTTGGAGCCGGTTTATTGTGCGAAATAGCACTGATGGCCCTCTGAGCACTGGCATAGAGTTGTTCCACCAAGGTGTAAGCAGCCTTCAGCTTCTTCCGCACATCATCCCCAAGATGAGTAACGCGCCTCCATGTGTACAAGTGATGAGTTCCGGAGCAGCGCAAGATAGCAAGGATAAGCTTATGTCAACAAATACTTACCAAAGATAGCAGATGTCATATCATTTATGTGTTGCCTTAACCCGGACAGCTCCTCTGTCACCGGGTTAAGAGCTGCCTCAGCATCATTGGCTCTTTTCTCTAAAGCAGCCTTCTCTACCTCCCAAGTAGACCGCTTTGCATCAAAATCTTTCTTGAGCTTCTCCATAGCTAAAGCAAGGGTAAGTTCCTCCTTGGCTTTAGTCGAAGCAGTCTCTTGGAAGGATAGGCTATTCCGGAGCTCAGTGATTTCAGTGGCCCTCCAGTTCAAATCAGTCTGCCAAGGATAAAACATGTCAGATATCTATAAAGGAAGCAATTAAATCAAAGTCCCAAGCACATAACAAGTTATGCACTTGACACTTGGGGGCTAATGTACAATTGAAGTGAAAGAAAGAAACTTTTTCAGACAAGTCCCAAGCACAGAACAAGTTATGAACTTGACACTTGGGGGCTAATGTAATGTCATTCTCAAACATAGGAGAAGTCCCGATTCACCCGCAATGGAGTAAACCGGCCCTTGGGGGCTACACGTGCAAATCAAAGTATTCCAGTTGATCTATCAAAGTCTCGGTTCACCCTAAAGGCTAAACCTGCACTTGGGAGCTACAATGGACTAAAGGTAGAGCTACAAGACACAAGCAGGAATGAAAGGCAAAGGAAAAGAAGTTACCTCATATTTTTCTTTCATTAAGTTTACTAAACCGGCCTCATGGTCACGGCTAGTGAAGAGTCGGTTTAGGTACCCACAATGAAGCTCCTGGGCACTAAGCGGGGCGTAGCTAGACAGGTCAGTGCTCCACTTGCCCTTGTCCTTCTGAAGAACTTCTTCCTTGGCAGTGTGTCTGGCCAAGATGACAGGCTCTGCGGGAGTAGTAAAGCCTATCCCAGTAATCTCGACATCATCTATCGAGGCAGCAGTTGGCCTGGGGGGATCAGCAGCAGCAGCGGGATTGGTGTGTACCGGGCTAGCAGGGGCCGGACTAACCCGAGCAGGGCTAGTCCGAACAGGGCTGGCTGGTTCAGCAGGATTTTCCATGGGATCATCCCCCGGCAGCAAGATCTTCTCGGTCCATAGGGGAAGGATCGCCGTGTGTAACTTCAATGTTTTCTTCTAACGGATTGGCGGCTTCAGGATCTTCTGCCGGTTCAGAAGTATTTTCTACCGCCGGTTTATTCAGCTTTGCCTTTTTGCTAGGCTTGGGCATACTGAGAAAAGATTAGAGGAATAATTAAAATTACAAGTCAAAATGGAGAGATAAACTAGATAGACTGAAAGATGGCTTACCCGTGAACAGTCTTGAGCACCGGGACTTGGGTGGCGGTTGACTCGCCGGAGGATGACAGAGGAGTTTCCTGATAATTTGGATCAGACGGTTTAAGTGGTTTACGAAAAAGACCCGCTTTAGGATGAAGGATAGTTGGAGTAAGTAAAACCTCTGAACAGTGTCTTCGAGACGGAGTGTGGGTCAATCCGGTCGACTCGACCACATGGCCACTGTGGCGTGTGGTGCGGCGAGCCTCATGTTGCTGCTTCTTCAAAAGAAAATGGGGATCCAGTTGAGCATAAGGGAGAGAAAATGGGTATTTCCGGGCTACCCGACAAACTTTGGGTGGTAATGGTTCTGAATCAGAGGAAAGAGAGATTACCTCAACTTCATCTGCTTTACTCCCTTCCGCCGGATCTGGGGAAAAGTCATTGTTAATATAAATACAGACAAGGGAAAGTTAAAAGGCATAAGAACCAAGCAGTACCCGAGAAGCCGGATCATCTTCTTCAGCGTTTGAACCGGAAGCAGCGGCAGGTCTTTTCTTATGCTTCTTCACGGCCAGGCTCTTCTTGCGAGATGTTTTCGCTGGTTTGTCCTGGGGTTTCCGTTTCTAGAAGGGGTCATTGGCCTGCGTAAAGGAATAAAAGTATGTTAAAGACAAGCAATATGGACGGATTAAAACAAAGAGAAAGGGACAGAAGAATCTTACCGATGGCAGTTTGTTGTTCACGCAGAAGGGTGCTAAACCGGTCCGACTGCACTCCTCCAAAGGTATATTCGGCATCTTCTTAGCAGATTTGGTAACTTCATTGTCTGGAAGCACCATCTCCGTGTGACGCTGAGGGTCCTTGGGGTTGCCAGTATACTCGCACATTAACCCGGAACGCCGGCTTAATGGAAGAATGCTCCACGAGAGCCAGTAGCGAACAAAGTCGACTCCAGTTAAACCGTTGGCCACAAAAGCCCTGAGCTTTGAAAGCTGGGGGGCATATCGAGCTCGGTCTTGGGCGCTCAAACGTTGTGGGAAAGGATGGTCCACAGTCATACAGTGGGAACGATAACCCGGCATGGGATTCTCCCCCTCTGGTGAAGTATCAACACAATAGAACCAAGTTTGGTTCCAATCCTTGGGATGGCTATGAAGGGTAGCATGAGGAAAGCTAAGATCCTTCCTCTTATGGATACTCATTCCGCCCAGTTCAGTATTGGGTCTGTCATGAAATTCAGTCCGGCGATTCAGATGGAAGAAGTCCCGGAATAACTGTACAGATGGCTCTTCTTGCAGATAGGCTTCTGAGAAGACTTGGAAATTGCAGATGTTTGATACGGAGTTGGGGCCAATGTCTTGGGGATGGAGCTGAAACTCTGCCAATACATCGCAGAAAAACTTTGACCCTGGAGGGTTAAAGCCCCGGGCCAGGTGATCAAAGAAGACAATAATTTCTCCCTCTTTAGGCCGGGGAGGACACTCTTTCCTAGGAGCCCTCCAGTGCAGAACCTCCTTGGGACCTAAAGCGCAAGTTGAGGCCGCCTTTTTTAAATCATCCTCGGTAATCCGGGATGGGACCCAGTTGCAAGCGACAAACTGTTTGGCCATAGAAGTGTCACACCCTGCATTTTGTAACATGTCATTTGCATCAATGAAACATGAAAATTTGGATCAGCAAATTTTTTTGGCATCATTTGGCTTTTATTTGGAATTGAGTTTTTCTTCCTGTGTTTTTTTTGTGCTCATTAAAGTCAACTATTACCTTTGTAGAATTCATCTCCATACCTAAAACATATGCCCAATGATCATACCAAGTGTTTATAGCAGTATAGTATTTTCTTATAAAAATAATTTGGCCAAAAATGTATTTTTAAAATTTAGTATTCCAAAAACCCCTGAATTGAGGTTTGCACTGCAAGTGCTTGATTTAGGGTGAGAACATTATTTCAAAAAGTATATTTGAGACCTAGTAGTCATAGGACTCCCAGAAACCACAAAAGTACAATTTTAAAAGTTATTTTCCTATTTTATTTAAAAGCTTTTTCTTAAGGCCAGAAATGGTCTTTAATAGCGAAAAATTATTTAAGTATTTCAAAAATATTTGCCAAACTTCAGGGAGACTCATAGGACATATATTGTCCATATATAAGAGTTTCAACACTTGGTCATGTTCAAAATAATGGGCTAATCCCTCTAAAACCCTTTCTGGATATTTCAAGCTTTTGAAATATTTACAAAGGAAATATTCTCTAAAAATTCCAGGGAAATTCTATCATGTCATATATGACATATTTGATGATCTTGCCAAGCCCCATGCCTTGGGAAGCAAGATAACATCCTCAAAACCCTTCAAAGCCATTCTGTCCATATTTGAAGTTTGAGCAATTTTACATTGCCAAACTTATCCAAATGCTCTCAAACTTGGTGCACATGCTAGAATGGACTAATAAGGCATCTAGACCAAATGTCACAAGATTTGGAGTAGAGCAACTTGATCTGAATAACCCAAAACCATTTCTGTTCAAATTCAAATTTGAACAACTTTACATTACCAACTTTTTATCTGGAGCTTCAAACTTTGTGGGCATGATCATAACCCCAAATGATGAAACTACACCAAGTGATGCATCAAGGGGAGATGATTAGCTTGACTTAAACTTGATGAAGCCATTTCTGTTGATTTCTAGGGTTCACCAAAGTTACATTGGCTAGTTTCTTAAAATGAACCCAAATTTGGTGAAGCACCCTATTTCCATATGGCATTTAATCCTGTTAAGTGCCATGGCTAGTGGAGATCATCTGCTTGTCCAAAACTTGATCAAACACCTTCTGCCATTTTACCAAAACCATCATCTTGGCCTCTTTTACTATTTACTTTTGCCTCAACTTTCTACCACAGCTTCATCTAGTTACCTTCTACCTCCAGTAACTCCCCCATGTCCACAGCTCCATGATTGAGGGGTGAAAACCCCAAATTCACCTTGCTGGACAGCCCATTTCTACCCATTTACCACCTTCACTCCTCTCTCACTGCACCTCAAGAGCATCCAAAGCCACAGCTGGATTGATTACTTTGTGCTGGACCCCCCAGACACGGCGGACACGCCCAGAGAGCCAATGGCATCCCATTGCATGCGATAAGCACGCTCCAGAGCGCGCTACAGTGCGCACCCGCACTGTAGCTTCGCCCAATCGCTCGCCTCCGACCACCTCGTGCTTCCCCCTCGCGCCTACCGATGCTCCTCGACGTCTGCGACCTCCCCCGGCGCTGTCCCCCTCCTCCTGCTCCCTCCAGTGGCCGCCCTCGCACGCGCGCTGGCCGCCCGCAAGCTCCAACCTCTGGCCTCACACGCGCGAGCCCTCTGGAGCATCCCTCGCTCCCCCTCTTCCTTCCCTCCGCCCTGGAATTCGTCCAGCAACACCCCAGACGCAATCCCATCGTCTCCCGTGCACTGTGGCGTCGAGCAGAAGCTCGCCGGCGCACAGGTCCATGGGACCTCGCCGCTCCCCTATAAATAGGGCCTCCGAGCCCTTCCTCTCTTCACCAACAGCCTCCTCTCCCTCTCAATCGCCTCCCTGAGCCACTCGCCTCTCCCCAGACCCGCCCGAGCTCGAGATCGAGCTCGAGCTCCGCCGCAGTGGCTTCCCGTCGCCAGCCCAGTACAGGCTGCCCTAGCTCTTCCTTTCACTCGATCTAGCACCGCAGCACTCCACTGATGCATTTCCCTCTCTTTTCCCCCTCTGCAGCAGCCGGAATCGACCGGAGCAGCGACCTCCCGACGATCCTCCGCCGCAAGTTCTCGCCGCCGGCGAACCAGGCCTCTCCGGCGGCCAACTCCAGCACCACTAGATCCGCGACTCACTGTTGAGCCCATTCCTGCCCTCCGTTTGCCTCGCCGTGCCCGGAATCGCCGCCGGTGAGCTCGCCGTCGCTCTGGCCGTGAGGTTGAAGATGACAGGCGGGCCCCGCCTGTCATCCTCACCGCTCTCTCTCTCCCCCCTCTCTGCCACTGACCGCCGGGCCCCGCCCGTCAGGTTCAAAAACCTGGCGCGCGCGCTGGCTCCCGTGCGGTTGGGCTGTTCGCCCTGGGCCGTGCACTGTGGCCGTTCTGGCCAAGTGGCATAGGACCTTTTTTCTTTTTCTTTTATGTGACTATTTCAAATAATTTCACAGAAATAAATATTTGTCCAAATGAATTAATTCCAACTCCTAAAATCTTGTAAAATCCCAACCTATTTAATGGTGTCACTTTCACACACATCCATGAACCTTTTCTTTTATGTTCAAATTTAAATTCAAATTTGAACATTAAAACTTCTGTTCGAAAATCCTTAGATCCCATTCTGCAACTCCAAAACACCAACTAAGAATTTTTTCCATCTTAGTTTTCCCTCTAGTATTTAACAAAAATAAGTTGACATTTTTCTAAGCACTTTGATTTTTCTGTTTTCATTGTGGTCTTATTTTCCCGTTGTTATTTTGCGACGTTTAGATACCGTATTTGACGAGGTTGCTGAGGAAGAAGGTGGAGAAGGATCTGAAGACCTTGAAGACCAAGCCAATCCAGGAAAGCAGCTCTTTGACCATGATACACTTGTGTTCTTCGAAACCCGTTTGTTTCCAAATGCATGATGATAAGAGTTATGGTGGTGACCTAGTTTAGAACCACCACATGATGCATGCTTACTCATGATCTTGCTATGTGCTAGATGTCATGCAAATGGATAGTAGTGATGCTTAGTGATGCATGTGTGTCATGAAACCTTCGTGGTTGAAATCCTTTCATAAACCCCATCGGGTGCCCCTAATGCCCGAGGGTGTCATTGAGTTAGGTCATCACTTGAGGAAGAAGTGATGTGCCGGTAAAGATCTTGCGCATGGGTGAAATGATGGATTAGATTTATGTGTGACTACCGTCCCAACGTAATATGTGCAACCACTCTACCCCTTATGGGACGGGGCGTTATTGATTACTTAGGTTGATACTAGCATGGTGCCCTCATTACTAGTGACGGGAAGACTTGAGGTCTTTCCCGGGACGGGGTCGTGCTTGGATAGACGACCATGACTGTTTTCACAGGGCACCGGACACACCGTTGGTCCCTTCGTGTACGCGTGACATTGAAAATAGGGCAAGTACCGTGATCTATTGTTTGTACTCGAGGGCTGTGCACCAACGAGTGGACTCTATGTTAGTGTCGTCTAAGGAAAGATAATGACCGGGTGCTTCCCCCGAGTACTTGAGGTACTGCGGGATCGTGGGTGACACGAAAGCTTCCCGGATCTTGTGGGTAAAGTGCGCAACCTCTGCAGAGTGTAAAACTATTCGAATAGCCGTGTCCACGGTCATGGACAGTTGGGTGGTGCTACTTAAACTATGTCCAGAATTTTACTACATCGGTGAAAGTATGTGTGTGATGAGTGAAGGTGGTGACTTGACTCGTTGAGTTGATTTATTTTCATGTTGATATCAGTAACCTACTAACCTGCTCTCGAGGTTACGTGAATTTATTGATGTATATACTTGATGGTAGAATATTTAATCTAGCTTGCTGCTAGATTTCTCATTGTTGTACAATTGCATTGTTACTTGAACCAAATCATGGGTTGCTTGCAAGTACATTCAAAGTACTCATTGGCTTGCCACTGGTTATTTAATTGGCCAGGCATGGAGGAACAGGAATATGAAGAAGAGTTCTATGGAGACGAACATGTGAACTAGGAAGCTATCCCAGTCAGAATGCCTGTAGGGTTAAGGCAGATGGCATGGGTTCTACTTATCATTGAAGACTTCCGCTATTCGAGTTATTTACTATTCAGCCCTTGAGGCTTTATCTATGTAAGACTTGGCCATAATGGCCTTAATTTGTGTAAGACGGTATGTATGGATGTAAGACTCTTGTTATTCAGCTTCTGTGTGTTCAGTGAGCATTGATCTCTGGGATCACTGTACACGTGCATTCGATGATCTCGACTTCTAAGTCGGGGTCCCCACAGAGCTGGTATCAGAGCCATCCTGACTGTAGGAAGCCTTAGTTAGCATGGGCGTTAGTTAGATGAGACCCCCTTTTTCAAAAACCTTCTGAACCTCTCTTCTTTTCTAAACCTTACCAACCTGAGATTTCATCAGCTTATTAACCTCTCCTATTCCACCTTTGTAGATGACCGCTGTACCTGAAGAGCACCTGACCACTGGGTTTCCCTTGCTTCTCGAGGATAGCCTCCAGGAGTGCCAGTTCCACCGAGTGCCCATCCTCACCTACCTTGAGCATTGGGTTAGCGACACTGAGGTGGAGTACCATGTGGAAGTGATCGTGAAGGCAAACGATCCTCCCACAAGTTGGTTCTTTGAGGGACCCCAGATGGCAACACTACCTCTCGCTGTCGAGGCTGCTGCACTCAAGGCACTAACCCGTCTCCGTGAGCTTCTTCCGGAGATGGCAGCCAAGATGATAACCCGCTTCTTGCCTTACCGGAAGGAAGGTGAAGATGAAAGCAGCGCACTAGCCCCTCCATTGAAGGAAGGACTCCCGCTTCGATTCCAGACCTACTTCAGTCTATGTGCCGACAGCCTGGCACAAGACTTGGCCTCGGAATCAATGAAGCTCCGAGAAGAACTTCACAAGACCAAGGCACTTCTTCGTCGAGCACAAGAGAAGACAGATAGGATCAAGAAGGAAGGTGCGCTTCCAGGACAATCCGCTATCGCATACCGAGGCGGAAGGCCCTCAGGAGATGTATCTTCCAAGGATGAAGAACCACCTCGGCGACGCCGTATGACGGCAAGGGAGTATCGCAAGCTTTTCCCTGCACCACCGACAAAGCACCGTCGTATCCAACTCCTCCACTGCCCCACACCCTCAAGTGACAAGGGGGCCCAAACAGATGAAGACAAGGAGGAAGACCCAGAAGAGCCAGAATACGCGACCGAGCATTCTGCCGCTTAGGCATTATTCGCCACTCGGATATGCCAGTTTGTGACTTCTACGGTAGGATAGGTCGTGTAAACCCTATGCGCAGTCGAGTCCTTGTATGGTTCATATGAAACCATCTAGTGTTTGCTTTTGTTGTGTTTGGATGTATGTCGTATTCTTCCTTCGGGAATATGTAAATGACTGCATCACCCATTTGGATTTTAATGAATGTGTTTGGCCCTTTCGGCCCTTGTATGATTTGATTATTGCCACACCCACCCCCTTACTAGGCACCCATCTATCTTGCTTTCCCTCTTCCAAGTCATGAGACCTTTTACCGCTCCAACAGGATGCCTGTTGTAACTCGTACTGGTACCTCTACCCAGCAGCCTGAAGCCGGAGCATCCGCTCAGTCAGAGGCAGGCCACGACCAAACCAACGACCAAGCTCCACCACCACCTCCTCCAAACATGGACATGGCTCAGCTTCTCCAAGCTTTCTGAGAGGAACGCCAAGCCAACACTGCAGCCCTTCAGTTGATTGCTCAAGCTGTCACCAACAACCGCCAGCCGGCGGGGAATGGCAATGGACGTTCCATGTTGGCAGAGTTCAAGAAGCATGCACCGCCAACTTTCATCGAGATTGCTGAACCCCTGGATGCAGACGACTGGGTCCGCACCATTGAGGACTTGATGGAACTAGTCGGATGCACCGAAGATCGCCAGAAGGTGGCTTATGCAGCCCACTGCCTCGGGGGGACTGCTAGGGCTTGGTGGGATGGATTCAAGGTCATGCATGCTGGACAAGACATCACTTGGGACAACTTCAAGGCAGAATTCCGCAAAGCCCACATTCCTTCCGGAATCATGGCTATCAAAAAGCATGAATTCCGAGCCCTGAAGCAAGGAAGTGGCACTGTCAAGGAGTACATGCAGAAGTTCACTGTTCTGTCAAGGTATGCCCCTGAAGATGTCAGCACTGATGCTGCAAAAAGGGAGCGCTTCATGGAAGGCCTCAATCAGACTCTGCAGTATTCGCTTGTCGTGTGCGACTGCCCAACCTTCCCTGACCTGGTGAACAAAGCACTCATGCTTGAAGACAAGCGGCGTGCTCTGGAAGACACTCGCAAGCGCAAGATGGTCAGCAAGGGAAGTTCCAGCAACCAGAAGCCTCGTCCGTGGCAGTCAGCCCCGGTCAAGCCAACCTATCAGCAACCAAGAGCTCCTGCACCTCGCACCAACTATCAGCCTCAGCAGTATGCCAACCCAAGGCCAGCTTTCAACCCCAATAACAGTGGTGGCAACAAGATCAACAATCCAAACCAAGTCACTTGCTTTGGATGTGGCCAGTCAGGACACATCTCAAGGGTGTGCCCCAACAAGACGCCTGATGCCCCGTGCCCCAATGCACAGAACCCAGGACAAGACCGCGGGATGCCACCAAGGAACCCAGCTCCTCGCAACCCGCCTAACCATGGGAAGGGGCGTGTGAATCACGTCACTGCTGAAGAAGCCCAGGAAGACCCGGACGTCGTGCTGGGTACGTTCCTTGTCAACTCAGCACCTGCAACTGTCTTGTTTGATTCTGGAGCCACGCATTCATTTGTCACTCAAAGATTTGCATTAAAAAGTGGCATGGCCCCTACACCCCTGAATAACCCCATGGTGGTACAAACCCCCGGAGCAGAGATGACAGCGAAGATAGGCTGTAAAGGAGTCCGTATTACCATTAACGGTGTAGACTTCCTAGCAGACCTTATCATCCTAAGATCGCAAGGCTTGGATGTGATCTTAGGGATGAATTGGCTCAGTAAGCACCAAGGCTTATTAGACTGTGCCAATCGGACTGTCACCGTGACCAATGACCAAGGAGTCGAAGTTAAGTTTGCTTCCAACTCCTCTTCCGCTCAAACCCCTGAAAAGATTTAATTGCAAGATCTAAAGATATACCTTCAAGCGCTCACCTCCCCGGCAACAGCGCCAGAAATAGCTTGATGTCTACACACGCTTCTACTCTTGTAGACTATGTTGGGCCTCCAAGCGCAGAGGTTTGTAGGACAGCAGCAAATTTCCCTCAAGTGGATGACCTAAGGTTTATCGAACTCAGGGAAGTAGAGGTTGAAGATGGTCTCTCTCAAGCAACCCTGCAACTAAGATACAAGAAGTCTCTTGTGTCCCCAACACACCTAATACAACTAGGAGTTGTATAGGTGCACTAGTCCGGTGAAGAGATGGTAAAATATGGATGATAGGAGTGGCAAAGCAAAGTAATATAAATATGTAATAAAAAGTGCAGCAAGCAAACAAGTGGTAAACGGGAGCACAAACGGTATTGCAATGATGGAAACAAGGCCTAGGGTTCATACTTTCACTAGTGGCAACTCCCAACAACATTAACATAATCGAATCACATGATATTTCCCATAAAACATGCAAAGGGGACACACTCGGAGGTCATTCCTTCGTGGTCAAGAGAGGACCAGAATTATGTAGGGCTACAAAAGCACACCTCAAAGTTCGTAGTTCTCAATCTAAGGATTTCCCAATGTCACCGCGGCCATCCAAAGAGAGTCCCACAATCACCACAACATATCTAAAGGATAGTCAAAGACAAGCACCAAGAGACTCTCAATCTTCAATCAACACACAAGAGAGGAAATCACTCATGAAAATACTTTTCTAATCCATGTCCAATAGGCCGCTGTCACCTTGGTCTCGGGGATTATACTAGATAAAGACAAGTGAGTACATCAATCCAATACATAGAGGAAGGGGAAACATCATGGGATCACCCTATATTAACATAGCCTATGATCACAACGAAGATCACATCATGGGAGAGAGAATTGACCACATAGCTACTGGTAAGAACCTCAGCCCCGAGGAGGAACTACTCCCGCATCATGGAGGGAGGAAGTAACGTCGATGGAGATGAATCCGGGGGCACTTCCCCGTCCCGGCAGGGTGCCGGCGCAGGAATTCTGGTCCCCCGAAGCTTGATGGCGATGGCGGCGGAGATCGGAATCGCGTCTGGAGAAAAGGGTCTGGAATCAGGGTTTTCTCGATGGACCTTAAATATATGCCAAAGGGGGTCACCAGGGGAGTCCTGGGGGGCCCAGGCGCCCCCCCGGCGCGGCCTAGGGGTGGGCCGCCTGGAGCCCCTGTGGGTCCCCCCCGGCTGTACTTTGGCCGCACGGTAGCTCCTGGAACGCTGATTTTTTATATATTTTTTCTGGATTTTTCCTGGCAGTTCTCGTAATGTGAAAACCTGAAATACAAAAACAGCCGAAAACAAAAACTGGCACTGGGGTGCACTGAGTTAATAGGTTAGTCCAAATATGATCAAAAGTGTATGGAAGTGTATAAATATCATAGCAATATCACCCAAAAGAGGCATGGAGCAAGCAGAAATTATAGATACGTTTTGGACGTATCAACATCCCCAAGCTTAATTCCTGCTCGTCCTCGAGTAGGTAAATGATAACAAGAATAATTTCTGTGGTGACATGCTATTAACCATATAGGACTTATTCATAGTCATATGACAAAAGCTTACTGAGACAATGAATCTGTAGTAATTAAGTTGCCTCATGAGAAAATCACAAAGAACTGAAAGTTTTACAATATGATACTGAAACATCAAATAGATTTGCAATGAACATGATGTGCAAATATGATAAAGTGATATCTAGCTTGCCCCCTTTAGTGAAGCAAAACATAAATGCAGGGGTACCTTCAAGGTTTAAGTGATGACTAGATACAATGATTTCAGAATAAACGATATCACAATCATGCAAAAGGCAATGCTACTTTGGAACAATGCACATTACACTTAGAATGACAATCATGCTCTCAGTAGTTGGTGCTTGAAGAAAGAGGGTGGAGACTCAAAAAGTAAAAGAATGGTTATGTGCTAGAGCTTTTTATTTTGAAAACATAGAAGCAATTTTGTCAACGGTAGTAGTACTTCATATGTGTCATGCATAAGAAATCCTATAAGTTGCAAGCCTCATGCATCGAATACCAATAGTGCTCGCACCTTGTCCTAATTAGCTCGGATTTCCATGGGTTATCATTCTATTACATATGTTTCAACCAAGTGTCACAAAGGGGTACCTCTATGCCACCTGTACAAAGGTCCAAGGAGGTAAATCGCATTTGATTTCTCGTTTTTGATAGATCTCAACTTGAGGACATCCATACCGGGACAACATAGAAAATAGATGATGGACTCCTCTTTAATGCTTAAGCATATTCTCATAAGAGATTGAGGATTACTGTCCAAGCTAAAACTTCCACCATGATACATGGCTTTGGTTGGCGGCCCAATGTTCTTCTCTAACAATATGCATACTCATTCAACCCATGGCAAATCACCCTTACTTCAGACAAGACGAACATGCATAGCAACTCACATGATATTCAACAAAAGTGTGACAGTTGATGGCGTCCCCAGAAACATGGTTACCGCTCAGCAAGCAACTTATAAGAAATAAGATACATAGGCAACATATTCTTTACCACAATAGTTTTTAAGCTACTTTCCCATGAGCTATGTATTGCAAAGTTAGTCTGCTTAGTACAGGTGGAGGTTAGCAAAAGACTGGGAGCGACCAACTAAGAGAGCAATGACGGTCATAATCATGCAGAGCGACAAAGTAACATTGAATCAGGCATGGAAGTTATATCGCTACTCAGAAATAAAAGATCATCAAGGCTTGACAGACTTTCTTTACAGTCTTAATTATGCGTGAGCATACGCCAAGTCAATCAAAATAAATTCTCGAAGGAAGATATTACTAAACCATACCACATCATAGGCAAACAAATCATGTTGGTACTCCAATAACACATTGGGAATCCCCCAGCTATTTGAGACTAGCCATAGGAAAACCTGAACTACTAAGCGCCATTATGCACGTAGCATCTTTATCATAGACATATCAACCAATGCAACGGAAGCAAACTCTCTTAATAAGGTGAGCATGGTAATTAAAGAGAGTTCAAGCAATCAACTAAACAAAAGCTCTTTGAAAAGATAAGCATGAATACTAAGAGATGAACATGATAGTAGCTATTAAAAGACAAAGAACACACACAGCAAAGATAGACATGAAAATTCTATGTTATGTTCTAGGTAGAAGTGGAGCGTGTTTCTCTCCCACATAAAGAACGCTGAGTTCTGACTCGTTATGAAAAACTAAAAAGAAAACTAAAAGCAAGACGCTCGAAGCATAGCACTTAACACATGAAGTGATAAAAATATTGCGGAACGAAAGACGAACTGATAATGTTGATGGAGAAGGGGATGCACGGGGGCATCCCCAAGCTTAGACGCTTGAGTCTCCTTGAATATTTCTTGGGGGTGCACGGGGGCATCCCCAAGCTTGAGCGCTTGACACTCCTGAATCTTTTTATCATCTTCCCTCGCACACTTGAAAACTCCCTTCATACATAACTCATCATAATCTGATTAGCGAGGTTAGTACCCATAATAAAATAATTGCACCTTGCTGGAAATAAATATATTCTTGAAGTTCTACTGTTTCTCAAGATTGCCAAAAGGTTTTTGCAAAGAAAAAGCAAGCTCTTGGTTTGCAAAATGAAGGAAAGGCAAAACAGGACAGAATCTGTGAAAAACAGAACAGCAGGTGGTAATTGATTTGTTCGGGGCACTTCTGCAACTCAAATCAAAAAACTCAGAACAGATGCACGAAAGACAATTATATAGAGAACTCTGTCGAAACAATTCAGACCAAAAAGATGATCTGGTGATTTTATACGAATTTTTCTATCCAAGGACAGAATCTGTTTCCTGGACAGCACCTCACAACTTTTGAACTTTCCAGCAATCAGAGGCTATACTTGGCACAAAATTGAAAAGCAAAGATACAATGATGATGCTACTGTAGTAGCAACATCAAGACACAACAAAAAGCAAAATAAAATTTTATTCATTGTGGGCTGCCTCCCAAAAGCGCTTTCTTTTATGCCTTTAAGCTAGGCATAGGACTTTAATGATGCTCTCGTAAGAATAAGAGCTGAAGAACAAAAGAGGGCATCAAGAAGCAAATGCCAAATACATTTAAGCCTAACATGCTTCCTATGCATAGGAATATTGCAATAGAATAATTCATTGAAGCACGAAGCAACTAGCATAGGAAGGCAAAACAAGCATAACTTCAAAATATTCACCATAAAGAGAGAAAACTTCTTATTATTAAGATATTTAGAACCAAGCCTCCCTCTCTCATTATAAATTTCAGTGGCATCATGGATGAACTCAACAACATAAGCATCACATAAAGCATTGTTACCATGATCCACATGCAAAAAGGTACTCTCACTCCCCACATAAGCATAATTTTTCTCATCGGTAATAGTGGGAGTAGGACTATCATAAACAACTTGAACACTATAGATTAGTTGTATATTAGGAGGGTGGTGTTCAACAAGGGAGTAATTCCCTTCATGATTATGACAAGTTTCATAAGGATAATTTCTCCTTATGTCATAGGTACCTTTATAATCACTATAGATTGGAGTTATAACATCATCATGGTAGAGAAGAGCATTATCATTGCTAGCAACTATATTTGTAAACATGTTGTCTTTATTCTTACTAGCAAGAGAATTATCAATTATCACATCACTAGTGGGGATAGGGTTTGCAATCCTATCATCCCCAAGCTTAGAGCTTCCCATATCTTCACTTTCAGAGTTGGTACCTAAAAGATTTTCAAGACCATAAGCAGCATTATCATCATTTTCCCAATCACAATAAGTAACATGCATATCATAATCAAAATCATCTTCAATAGTACCTACGGACGTATCATCAAGATGATAATTAAGGCAATAAACTTCACCTTCTTCTTTAAACTTACAACCATTAGGATAAAAGTTGATAGGAGGAATATGCTCGGGCCAGGTTGATACCCATTCTTCTTCCTTCTTGCTCCTCCTCCTCTCCTTTTTCTTCTTCTTCACCTTAGGGGGGGGGTGGTTGGAGATGAAGCTTCTCCACATATCCTGGTTTATCATTAGAAACAATAGGGGGAACTTGGGAGAAACTCTCCATTTTATTAGCAGAAATATAAGAGACATTTTTATACTTTGGTAAAGTTCCCTCCTTTCTAATCTTACTTATGTAATCATTTTCATTGCAATTAACAACACAATAGAGATGGCAATTTTGCAAAGTGTTTTTTATTCTTATGGCATTATCATCTAGCCAAGAAGTCTTTTCTGATAACTCTTCACACATCAAAAATAACATAGGCTCATCATAAAGATCAGAGGTGATCATGTTATCACACAACCGGTTAACAGTTATGTTTTGAAAGTTCATGCATTGAAAATTAAAGTGACCCTCTATACGGCAAAGTTCACAAGTAAAAGGATAAAGGTCACACAATTCTCTAGCAATTTCATTTAGATCTCTGACCCAAGTGATTGTTCTTTCATGCTTATGTTGCTTACAATACTTCTCTTCTTCAATCATAGGCCTTTCACAAGGTCTATCCACTCCACAAAAATTAACATGCTTATATAAAACTTCATTTTTAGGAATTGGATCATGCATGTTGCAATCATCATGAACAATTTCATTTTCTTTGCAAGTCTCTTTAAAAGGTTTATGATACTTGATCCAATCCTCCTTAGGCATATTAAGATGTGAAGCAAAAGATTTGAGGAAATCAACAAGGAGTTGAGAATCAAGCCCAAACTTAGCACTAAACTTATTAAAACTTGTAGTTTCAACAAAGGACTTAATGCAATCATACTCATAAATTATACCTGACTCTTTACCTTTGTCGATCTCCCAATCTTCAGTGTTGCGTTGAATTCTTTCAAGGAGTTCCCATTTAGCATCAATCTTTTCGTTTGTGAAAGAACCCATAGAGGAAGCATCGAGCAAATCTTCATCCTGTCGAGAGAACCTCGCATAGAAATTAGTAATAATAATATCTTTGGGGAGCCCATGGTTAGGACATTTTAGCATTAATGTTTTCAGTCTCCCCCAAGCTTGAGCTATGCTCTCTCCGTCATGAGGATAAAAATTATAAACATAATTCCTATTCTCATGGACTTCATGAAGAGGATAAAACTTGGAGTAAAAGAGAGACTGGATCTCTTCCCACTCCAGCAGGTGAGAGTCATTTAGTAGCCTATACCATTCCAATGCTTTTCCTTTCAGTGACAAGGCAAATAATTTCCTCATGACAAACTCCCTCGATACACCTGCAAGCTTAAATAATGAACATAGTTGTGACAGATATAGCAAGTGTTCACCGGGATGTCTGTCTCCTGCATAACGATTAGCCAAAACATAATCGATAATACCAGCCGGTATTTTATAGGGCACAATTTCAGTAGGAGGAGGAGCAACAACCACAGGTGTGGGGCGTCCTCCCGCAAGCAACGATCCAATAGCAAGGTTTTCCATAAACATAACTAGTGAAATAAAAACAAGAAACAAAAAGATTTAATTGCAAGATCTAAAGATATACCTTCAAGCGCTCACCTCCCCGGCAACGGCGCCAGAAATAGCTTGATGTCTACACACGCTTCTACTCTTGTAGACTATGTTGGGCCTCCAAGCGCAGAGGTTTGTAGGACAGCAGCAAATTTCCCTCAAGTGGATGACCTAAGGTTTATCGAACTCAGGGAAGTAGAGGTTGAAGATGGTCTCTCTCAAGCAACCCTGCAACTAAGATACAAGAAGTCTCTTGTGTCCCCAACACACCTAATACAACTAGGAGTTGTATAGGTGCACTAGTTCGGCGAAGAGATGGTAAAATATGGATGATAGGAGTGGCAAAGCAAAGTAATATAAATATGTAATAAAAAGTGCAGCAAGCAAACAAGTGGTAAACGGGAGCACAAATGGTATTGCAATGGTGGAAACAAGGCCTAGGGTTCATACTTTCACTAGTGGCAACTCCCAACAACATTAACATAATCGAATCACATGATATTTCCCATAAAACATGCAAAGGGGACACACTCGGAGGTCATTCCTTCGTGGTCAAGAGAGGACGAGAATTATGTAGGGCTACAAAAGCACACCTCAAAGTTCGTAGTTCTCAATCTAAGGATTTCCCAATGTCACCGCGGCTATCCAAAGAGAGTCCCACAATCACCACAACATATCTAAAGGATAGTCAAAGACAAGCACCAAGAGATTCTCAATCTTCAATCAACACACAAGAGAGGAAATCACTCATGAAAATACTTTTCTAATCCATGTCCAATAGACCGCTGTCACCTTGGTCTCGGGGATTATACTAGATAAAGACAAGTGAGTACATCAATCCAATACATAGAGGATGGGGAAACATCATGGGATCACCCTAGATTAACATAGCCTATGATCACAACGAAGATCACATCATGGGAGAGAGAATTGACCACATAGCTACTGGTAAGAACCTCAGCCCCGAGGAGGAACTACTCCCGCATCATGGAGGGAGGAAGTAACGTCGATGGAGATGAATCCGGGGGCACTTCCCCGTCCCGGCAGGGTGCCGGCGCAGGAATTCTGGTCCCCCGAAGCTTGATGGCGATGGCGACGGAGATCGGAATCGCGTCTGGAGAAAAGGGGTCTGGAATCAGGGTTTTCTCGACGGACCTTAAATATATGCCAAAGGGGGTCACCAGGGGAGTCTTGGGGGGCCCAGGCGCCCCCCGGCGTGGCCTAGGGGTGGGCCACCTGGAGCCCCTGTGGGTCCCCCTCGGCTGTACTTTGGCCGCACGGTAGCTCCTGGAACGCTGATTTTTTTATATATATTTTCTGGATTTTTCCTGGCGGTTCTCGTAATGTGAAAACCTGAAATACAAAAACAGCCGAAAACAAAAACTGGCACTGGGGTGCACTAAGTTAATAGGTTAGTCCAAATATGATCAAAAGTGTATGGAAGTGTATAAATATCATAGCAATATCACCCAAAAGAGGCATGGAGCAAGCAGAAATTATAGATACGTTTTGGACGTATCACCCCTCAACTGGTCAAAGACTGGAGAAGGGCTAGTCTTTGGACCGGATATTCTCCGCGAAGCAGAAGAGCAAGTCCAACTAGTCAGAGAGAGATTGAAGGCAGCCAAATCAAGGCAGAAGAGTTATGCTGACACTCACCGTCGGGACATGAGTTTCCATGTCGGGGACCATGTGTACCTGCGGGTAACTCCTCTAAAGGGAACCAAGCGTTTCCACGTCAAGGGGAAGCTCGCACCAAGGTTCATTGGACCCTTTGAGATCACTGCACGACGAGGAGAAGTGGCTTACCAGTTGGAACTACCACCTGAGCTATCCGATGTGCACAACGTATTCCACGTGCACAACTCCGAAAATGTCTCCAAGTTCCGAACAAGCCTGATCTCTACAAGGATGTTGATCACCAAGCCATTGATCTCCAGCCTGATTTGACCTACCGCGAGAAGCCCATTCGCATTCTGGATGAAGCAGAATGACGGACGCGAAGCCGCACCATCAAGTACTTCAAGGTCCAATGGAGCAACCACACGGAAGCAGAAGCAACCTGGGAACGTGAAGACTATCTTAGATCCGAGTATCCCGATCTCTTTTAAGACCTAGTTTAGGAATCTCGGGGACGAGATTCTTGTAAGGGTGGTAGGTCTGTCACACCCTGCATTTTGTAACATGTCATTTGCATCAATGAAACATGAAAATTTGGACCCGCAAATTTTTTTGGCATCATTTGGCTTTTATTTGGAATTGAGTTTTTCTTCCTGTGTTTTTCTTGTGCTCATTAAAGTCAACTATTACCTCTTGTAGAATTCATCTCCATACCTAAAACTTCTGCCCAATGATCATACCAAGTGTTTATAGCAGTATAGTATTTTCTTATAAAAATAATTTGGCCAAAAATGTATTTTTAAAATTTAGTATTCCAAAAACCCCTGAATTGAGGTTTGCACTGCAATTGCTTGATTCAGGGTGAGAAAATTATTTCAAAAAGTATATTTGAGACCTAGTAGTCATAGGACTCCCAGAAACCACAAAAGTACAATTTTAAAAGTTACTTTCCTATTTTATTTAAAAGTTTTTTCTTAAGGCCAGAAATGGTCTTTAATAGGGAAAAATTATTTAAGTATTTCAAAAATATTTGCCAAAATTCAGGGAGACTCATAGGGCATATATTGTCCATATATAAGAGTTTCAACACTTGGTCATGTTCAAAATAATGGGCTAATCCCTCTAAAACCCTTTCTGGATATTTCAAGCTTTTGAAATATTTACAAAGGAAATATTCTCTAAAAATTCCAGGGAAATTCTATCATGTCATATATGACATATTTGATGATCTTGCCAAGCCCCATGCCTTCGGAAGCAAGATAACATCCTCAAAACCCTTCAAAACCATTCTGTCCATATTTGAAGTTTGAGCAATTTTACATTGCCAAACTTATCCAAATGCTCTCAAACTTGGTGCACATGCTAGAATGGCCTAATAAGGCATCTAGACCAAATGGCACAAGATTTTGAGTAGAGCAACTTGATCTGAATACCCCAAAACCATTTATGTTCAAATTCAAATTTCAACAACTTTACATTACCAACTTTTTATCTGGAGCTTCAAACTTTGTGGGCATGATCATAACCCCAAATGATGAAACTACACCAAGTGATGCATCAAGGGGAGATGATTAGCTTGACTTAAACTTGATGAAGCCATTTCTATTGATTTCTAGGGTTCACTAAAGTTACATTGGCTTGTTTCTTCAAATGAGCCCAAATTTGGTGAAGCACCCTATTTCCATATGGTATTTAATCCTGTTAAGTGCCATGGCTAGTGGAGATCATCTACTTGTCCAAAACTTGATCAAACACCTTCTGTCGTTTTACCAAAACCACCATCTTGGCCTCTTTTACTATTTACTTTTGCCTCAACTTTCTACCACAGCTTCATCTAGTTACCTTCTACCTCCAGTAACTCCCCCATGTCCATAGCTCCATGATTGAGGGGTGAAAACCCCAAATTCACCTTGCTAGACAGCCCATTTCTACCCATTTACCAGCTTCACTCCTCTCTCACTGCACCTCCAGAGCATCCCAAGCCACAGCTGGGTTGATTACTTTGTGTTGGACCCCCCAAACACGGCGGACACGCCCAGAGAGCCAATGGCATGCCATGGCATGCGATAAGCACGCTCCAGAGCGCGCTACAGTGTGCACCCGCACTGTAGCTTCGCCCAATCACTCGCCTCCGACCACCTCGTGCTTCCCCCTCGCACCTACCGATGCTCCTCGACGTTTGCGACCTCCCCCGGCGCTGTCCCCCTCCTCCTCCTCCCTCCAGTGTCCGCCCTCGCACGCGCGCTGGCCGCGCGCAAGCTCCAACCTCTGGCCTCACACGCGCGAGCCCTCTGGAGCATCCCCCGCTCCCCCTCTTCCTTCCCTCCGCCCTGGAATTCGTCCAGCAACACCCTAGACGCAATCCCATCGCCTCCCGTGCACTGTGGCGTCGAGCAGAAGCTCGCCGGCGCACAGGTCCACGGGACCTCGCCGCTCCCCTATAAATAGGGCCTCCGAGCCCTTCCTCTCTTCACCAACAGCCTCCTCTCTCTCTCAATCGCCTCCCTGAGCCACTCGCCTCTCCCCAGACCCGCCCGAGCTCGAGATCGAGCTCGAGCTCCGCCGCGGCGGCTTCCCGTCGCCAGCCCAGTACAGGCCGCCCTAGCTCTTCCTTTCACTCGATATAGCACCGCAGCACTCCACTGATGCATTTCCCTCTCTTTTCCCCCTCTGCAGCAGCCGGAATCGACCGGAGCAGCGACCTCCCGACGATCCTCCGCCGCAAGTTCTCGCCGCCGGCGAACCAAGCCTCTCCGGCGGCCAACTCCAGCACCACTAGATCCGCGACTCACTGCTGAGCCCGTTCCTGCCCTCCGTTTGCCTCGCCGTGCCCGGAATCTCCGCCGGTGAGCTCGCCGTCGCTCTGGCCATGAGGTTGAAGATGACAGGTGGGCCCCGCCTATCATCCTCACCGCTCTCTCTCTCCCCTCTCTGCCACTGACCGCCGGGACCCGCCCGTCAGGTTCAAAAACCTAGCGCGCTCGCGCTGGCTCCCGTGCGGTTGGGCTGTTCGCCCTGGGCCGTGCACTGTGGCCGTTCTGGCCCAGTGGCACAGGACCTTTTTTCTTTTTCTTTTATGTGACTATTTCAAATAATTTAACAGAAATAAATATTTGTCCAAATGAATTAATTCCAACTCCTAAAATCTTGTAAAATCCCAACATATTTAATGGTGTCACTTTCACACATATCCATGAACCTTTTCTGTTCTGTTCAAATTTAAATTCAAATTTGAACATTAAAACTTCTGTTCAAAAATCCTTAGATCCCATTCTGCAACTCCAAAACTCCAACTAAGAATTTTTGCCATCTTAGTTTTCCCTCTAGTATTTAACAAAAATAAGTTGACATTTTTCTGAGCACTTTGATTTTTCTGTTTTCATTGTGGTCTTATTTTCCCGTTGTTATTTTGCGACGTTTAGATATCGTATTTGATGAGGTTGCTGAGGAAGAAGGTGGAGAAGGATTTGAAGACTTTGAAGACCAAGCCAATCCAGGCAAGCAGCTCTTTGACCATGATACACTTGTGTTCTTCGAAACCCGTTTGTTTCCAAATGCATGATGATAAGAGTTATGGTGGTGACCTAGTTTAGAACCACCACATGATGCATGCTTACTCATGATCTTGCTATGTGCTAGATGTCATGCAAATGGTTAGTAGTGATGCTTAGTGATGCATGTGTGTCATGAAACCTTCGTGGTTGAAATCCTTTCATAAACCCCATCGGGTGCCCCTAATGCCCGAGGGTGTTATTGAGTTAGGTCATCACTTGAGGAAGAAGTGATGTGCCGGTAAAGATCTTGCGCATGGGTGAAATGATGGATTAGATTTATGTGTGACTACCATCTCAACCGAATATGTGCAACCACTCAACCCCTTATGGGACGGGGCGTTATTGATTACTTAGGTCGATACTAGCATGGTGCCCGCATTACTAGTGACGGGAAGACTTGAGGTCTTTCCCGGGACGGGGTCGTGCTTGGATAGATGACCATGACTATTTTCACAGGGCAGCGGACACACCGTTGGTCCCTTCGTGTACGCGTGACATTGAAAATAGGGTAAGTCGTGATCTATTGTTTGTACTCGAGGGCTGTGCGCCAACGAGTGGACTCTATGTTAGTGTCGTCTAAGGAAAGATAATGACCGGGTGCTTCCCCCGAGTACTTGAGGTACTGCGGGATCGTGGGTGACACGAAAGCTTCCCAGATCTTGTGGGTAAAGTGCGCAACCTCTGCAGAGTGTAAAACTATTCGAATAGCCGTGTCCACGGTCATGGGCAGTTGGGTGGTGCTACTTAAACTATGTCCAGAATTTTACTACATCGGTGAAAGTATGTGTGTGATGAGTCAAGGTGGTGACTTGACTCGTTGAGTTGATTTCTTTTCATGTTGATATCAGTAACCTGCTCTCGAGGTTACGTGAATTTATTGATGCATATACTTGATGGTAGAATATTTAATCTAGCTTGCTGCTAGATTGCTCATTGTTGTACAATTGCATTGTTACTTGAACCAAATCATGGGTTGCTTGCGGGTACATTCAAAGTACTCATTGGCTTGCCACTGGTTATTTAATTGGCCAGGCATGGAGGAACAGGAATATGAAGAAGAGTTTTATGGAGACGAACATGCGAACTAGGAAGCTATCCCAGTCAGAATGCTTGTAGGGTTAAGGCAGATGGCATGGGTTCTACTTATCGTCGAAGACTTCCGCTATTCGAGTTATTTGCTATTCAGCCCTTGAGGCTTTATCTATGTAAGACTTGGCCATAATGGCCTTAATTTGTGTAAGACGGTATGTATGGATGTAAGACTCTTGTTATTCAGCTTCTGTGTGTTCAGTGAGCATTGATCTCTGGGATCACTGTACACGTGCATTCGGTGATCTCGACTTCTAAGTCGGGGTCCCCACAAGAAGTCATCCTTTTCAAAGGGGGAACGCTGAAAAATACAATACAAGACCCGGTTTATGATCCACGCATATATAAACCGGCATGTTCTATGAAGGCATTGATCTAATTGGCGGTTTAAGCAGGGGACTAATGGTATCTACTAGTCCGGAATAACTATGAATGTAACAGCTACCGGATTATGAAGTTTTAAAGGAACAAGTTAAACCGCCAAACACAAGCAGGTGAGATGCAGATCTAAAGCTAAACCGTCGACACAGGCATATGAGGCGCAGGTTTAAAGTTGAACCGTCGACATAGGCAGATCAGATGCAGATCTAAGGTGTGAGAAACAACTTTCACATGAGCAGTAGTGAAATATGGATCTTAAGCGTATGGAAAACTCAAGATAATTCAAGTCATATTCGTCGAAGGCAGTGAAGGTTTTTTACAGATCCAGTCTAGCTAGCAGTATTGGGGGAACTAACATTATAAAGACGGAGCGGAGTTATGCGTACAAAAGTCGACCTAAAAAGTTTAACATCTACGGCTAGGAACTACCTATGGTGATGAACTGCGAAGAACGGAGGTTCATCTGCGAACTCCCGTGAAACCCTAGAACTAAGATCTACGGGGAAGAATGAGTAATGCACCTGAGGAAATGGAAGCGGAAGGACGACGGCGAATCTCTGGACACGCTCAGGTTGATGCAGCGGCCGGGCTTGATGACGACAACGAGCTCGGCGGACGGCGGCGGGGCTTGAGTGCTGGAGGTCAGAGGAAGAAGAAAGCGAAGGGGAATAAAGAGATGGCCCTCGGCCCTATTTATAAGCCGAGGAGATAAAACAACAAGCGCGGGAATCGAGGATACCAAAAATCGGATATGGATGGTGCTGTCGCCTCGATCTTCGGAGCTTTAATAAGTAAAGGTAAAAAACAGGTACAGGCATTAAATGCGCGGATGGCGTCACGACGGTTTAAGTGACTTGAGGGGATGACGTCATATCGGTTTATTAAGCATACTGAAGCTGCAGAAAGGAAAATATGTACAAGACTTTGGAGATTGACATGAACAGGTTCAAATCAATCTGGGGCCTAATGTCAGGGATATTACTACCAGGTATAAGCCGGCCAGGAGGGTCCGGTTTACGTTATCAAGATTATATTATCAGAGGCCCAGCGGGGTATGGAGTAGAAGATTATAGCCCAAGAGGCTTAGAGCCCATGTGTTAGGGCCCATGATTTGTAAACCGTCATACTATGTAGCTTGGGATGTAAGATAGAAAGAGCAGAGACTGAGGCGGACACTTTTATGAGCCGGCCTCGGGACTCTGTAAACCGGACCGGGCGTCACCTATTATATAAAAGGACGACCCGGCGACGGTTCAGGACAGAGAACAACAGCTCGAGACACGGGCAAAGCGGATTCGCTCCCTGGTCATCGAAGCCCTAGCAATACCACACCAAACTAGACGTAGGCTTTTACCTTCATCGAAGGGGCCGAACTAGTATAAAATCCCTGTGTCCTTCGTCCGCTTTAACCCATTATACTAACCCATAGCGATGGCCTCACGACTAAGTCCTTTTGCTAGGACATCTGACGTGTTAAATCCACGACAGGAACGATAAACCTCCTCGATAACGTAAGGTCCTTCCCACTTAGAGAGAAGTTTTCCTACAAAAAATCTTAAACGAGAGTTGTATAGCAAAACATAATCACCTACGTTAAACTCACGCTTTTGTATCCTTTTGTCATGCCATCTTTTAACTTTTACTTTAAATAACTTGGCATTCACGTAGGCCTGGATTCTCCATTCATCAAGACAGCTAATATCAAATAGCCTCTTTTCACTGGCAAGTTTGAAATCATAATTGAGCACTTTGATAGCCCAATATTCCTTATGTTCTAGCTCAAGAGGTAAGTGACAATCTTTTCCATATACCATCTTATATGGAGACATACCCATAGGATTTTTGTATGCAGTTCTATAGGCCCATAATGCATCATCTAGTTTCTTGGACCAATTCTTTCTAGACCTATTAACTGTCTTTTGCAAGATTAATTTCAACTTCCTATTACTTAATTCAACTTGACCACTAGTCTGTGGGTGATAAGGTGATGCAATTCTATGGTTGACATCGTACTTAGCAAGCATCTTACGAAAAGCACCATGAATAAAGTGTGAACCACCATCAATCATTAGATATCTAGGGACTCTAAACCTCGGAAATATAACTTCTTTAAGCATCTTAATAGAGGTGTTATGATCAGCACTACTAGTTGGAATAGCTTCTACCCACTTAGTAATGTAATCAACAGCAACTAGGATATGTGTGTACCCATTAGAGGCAGGAAAAGGTCCCATATAATCAAAGCCTGTCAAGACCGGTTTTCCAGTAAAATAATTACCGAGAGAACCGACCTTTTTATCGAACCAGCACAGATGAATACTTCTTACTGGTAGACAATTCCTTGATACTGAATTCCAGAGTACTGAATATTATACATGGTTAAGATGAGGTTGCCCAACAATTTATTACAAGCACGCCGATATAATACATAAGGGCGGATATGACACAATGGTAGGGTGGCATAGCTACTAACTCGTAATAAAAAGAGGTGGTGGATATGTCACAGTGTAGACATGACTCCAATATCTTACAGTTCATCGAGTGTCGGAGGGAGACCCGATGAATTTATTTGGTGGGTGGCGGAAGCGGTTATAAAACAGTGATCAACTCCAGGATCGCAAGAGACTGACTGGGACTCCACTAGACGTCGGACTCGCTATCGAACTCTTCATCCATGAGATCGCCTTCGTCAACATCTGGCCAAATCAACAAGCCAGGTGAGTACTTTGAATGTACTCGCAAGACAGTTCGGACATAAGATATAACAAATGCAAACATGATGCATATGAGTAATCTAGCAATATGTATCCGAATAATATAGTTTGCGTTGTAGGTAAAAATGGAAGTCGGGCGGTAGTCCTCCCAAAATCCATAAGAGAAATAAAAGTAAAACCAAACGAGTGTCTGAGCGACGCCTTGTGAGGAAAAATGAATAAAAACATGCCACAGTCGGACGTCTATGCGACATCACATAAAGGGCTTATATTCAAAAGTAAATAACAAAAATGCCATAGTCAGACGTCTGAGCGACATCACATAAAGGACTTATAACAAAAGTAAATAATAAGAATGCCATAGTCGGATGCGTGAGCGACATCACATAAAGGGCTTATAACAAAAGTAAATAACAAGAATGCCACAGTCGGACGTCTGAGCGACATCACATAAAGGGCTTATAACAAAAGTAAATAACAAGAATGCCACAGTCGGACGTCTGAGCGACATCACATAAAGGGCTAATAACAAAAGTATATAACAAGAATGCCATAGTCGGACGTCTGAGCGACATCACATAAAGGGCTTATAACAAAAGTAAATAATAAGAATGCCACAGTCGGACGTCTGAGCGACATCGCATAAAGGGCTTATATAATATTTGACATAACGGTAAAATATTTCAATAGGTTTATCAGTGCAAAAATAACTGGTTAGTTCATCTACCAAAATGACCCTTGACTAAATCACCACTCTTATTACTATCATGAATTTTCCGAGATGGTTACTGCGGTTGACACGAATTTGACACTAGGCCATAAACATGGCTACTCGGAAGATTTTGACTCTGCAGAGCTTGTACTCTTATATCATAGCCAACATATTCCACTAGCTACAAGTACTAGTTCCGTCTATGGTGTTTTAGCGGAAAGACAACTGACTAGTACACACCCATTTCACATCCTGCTGCCCGGAATCACCCGAGCCAACATTCACGAAAAACTTTAAGACGGGGAGGCTACAACCTCGAATAGCATGGGATCAAATTTATATATGCGCGCTCTAAGGGGTGCCGCCCCCCCTCTCGGTCCCAACCGGAAACACCCATGCCCCCTGACCGGATGACGGGATTTAATCCAGGGCCATGGAACCCTCATCCCGGCCCCTCTATTTGGTGTGTACACGTAAAGAGGTTTGCAACTGACTAAACCGTATTCTTTGCAGAAGGCAAGTGACAGTACCAAAAAGGAGACGGACGGGATCATGACTTGATCCACGTTGATACTAGAGATAACAGATGACTGGCATGATCCAACAATACCAGTTCACAACCCATCATGTCACCACATGATCGGGGTGGTTCAATCATCATCATTCAGGATCACCCGAAGCTTGCTTGCATGAAATATAATCATCCACAAATGCTTATATGACCATGCTATGAAGAAGTACTACTCAAGCAAACATGCAACACACTCATCATATCAAAGGTTCAAACATGCTTGCCTGGTTCGGAGTAGTCGGAGTCTAACTCGGTGAAGTTCGCGGCTTCGTCACGTCCTTCAGTATCTACGTATTCAAACAAAATGAATACTAACATAAATACCGCGCGTGCATAAAAGTTGTCCAAAATATTTTTCAAATAAATATGATAAAATACTAGACAGAAAACTAAAGAGGACAGAAAAAGAATCAACTCAAAATCATCTTTTGTTTAAAAGTTATTAAAGTTTCTGTCCAGGGACTTGTCTGTAATGAAATAGAAAGTTTCCAGGGGCTAGAATATAAAAACAGAAAACGATTCGGTACGCAGTACGCCAGCCGAATAAGGAAAATGTACTTTGCCCGAAGGCGCCTTCCAGAAAAATGTTTCGGAAGAGATTGAGAGGCTGACGAGGGGGTCCCACTCGTCAGGTTTGAAAACAAAAACAGAGTCGCGCCGGCGCCAGAGAGCTGTGGTGGTCACCGGCGCCGATCCACGGCGAGGTAGAGGGAGTGAGTGGTACCTACGGGTTCCTGGTGCTCTTCCGCGTTGGTGGGTGGTGGAGTTGAGCGTCGGCGAGCCCCACATCGATGGCGACCCTATCTCGGGCGAACGGCGGCTCGAGTGGTCGTGGGCCTCATCGGAGAGAGTTGCTGGGGTCAAATTTGAGTGGGGTTAGCCTCCTAGAGGTGTCATGAGGCTACGGGCAAGTCTAGGGCGATGGAGGAGCTCTCACCAGAGAGAACGTTGCCGGAGCCCGAAGCGGATGGAGGTGGCCGGAGTTGAGGAAGAAGGGCCCCTCGAGGCTCTTCCAGTGGCTGAGCGGGGTCTGGTGAGGTGGTGGAGATGTGCGGGGTCGAGAGCGAGCTCGGAGGTGTTATTTATAGCCGGCCCGAGGCGGTTGCCGTGAACGGGATAAGTCCGGCGAGAGATTACGGCCGCGCTGTGGCTGGACGGTTGGTTTAGGGGCTTGACCATCGACTAGGAGGTGAACTGATTCCATTTCGGTGCCTAACTCAGCAAGGCACGGGCGGTTACGTCATGTCCCCAACGGAACGGCTGTGCGGCACGTCGGCGGCAGAGAGCGCGCCCTGTGCGTGCCAGGCCACGGCGACGGTGCTGCAGGCGTGTGCAGGCAAGGAGACGTCCCCGCGGAGCTTCCAGGAGGCTTGGGCGGTGCCGAACGGTGTTGTGCCACAGGGTGCCTCCTATCGGCCGCCACGGGTGGCTCTGCCGCCGTGGAAGACGCCGGCGCAGGCGGGCCAGGGTGCCACGGACGCCAGGAACCAGCCAAGTGCGCGTGCAGCGCTCTAGATAAGAGCGAGGTGCAGTGCAGCAATGATCCAAAGCGGCACTGGTGAGATTGACGAACGTTTTCTGATGAAACTGACGAAGCTGCACTGTCGCCTATTAACTTCAGTTAACTTTTCTGAACCTGACAGAAACAGTGCCCGCCAGGTGTTTGATGAAATGATTTTGGCATGTGGAAAATATTTCTGGAGCTGATATTTGGTGGAGTGGTCTCTTGATGCATCTAGAGGCTGCCTGAATTTTCACAGATTTTTAGGAAGAAGGAAAATATGAATTTCACCAAAATTTGCAAATCTGGTCCAAACTTGCAGCAAGTGAAATTTGAAAATTTTGAACTGTGGACCAGTGAAACAAGATGGAACTAGGTTATGGGCACTAAGGACTAGTCAGGGGAGTTGTTTTGGAATCAAAAGTCAAAATGAAGATGGTGGTTCCTTTGTAAATCACCATGATTCATTTCAAAGGACAGAAATTGTTTTTGGTATAAAATAAATAGAATAAAAATCCCAATAAGGTTGAAACCTACTGGAATTGATGAGAGACTTGTTTCAAAGCAAAAAGGGAGGTTTTGGAGTGAAGGACTTTCATTGGGTGCCAAGGCAAGAGAAAAGTTTGAAAGGGGAAGACAAGTCCAAGATTCTTATATGATGGATATTCATGAAGGGAAAAAGAATCAAACCAAACCCTTTGAAAAACAACTTGTGTTGAGCTAACACAAGAAGAAAACCTTGAAGACCAGAATCAAGTTTGAGAAGAACAAACAAACTTTTGTCAGAAAAGATTTTAGAAAGGGGTTTTTAGAGAAGATCAAATATCCCCCTTCCAAAAGACCAAAAGTTTGGAAGAAAACAAATCAAAAAAAAAATGGAGTGTTACAAAGCCCCAAACATCAAATGGTTCAATAACAAGTGAATAATTCATAGGAATTTCTTGACGTCTACTAATATTACCGATTCTTTGACATTCATCACATGATAAGACAAACTTACGGGCATCCTTGAAGAGAGTAGCCAATAAAAAACCGGATTGTAATACCTTGTGTGCAGTTCTGTCTCCCGCATGGTGTACTCCGTAAGCTTTGGAGTGGCACTTGCGTAGGATCTGTTCATGTTCATGCTCAGGTACACAATGTCTAATAATACCATCTACTCCTTCTTTATAAATATGTGGGTCATCCCAAAAGTAATGTCTCAAATCATAGAAGAACTTTTTCTTTTGCTGATATGTGAAGCTACCATGGAGTAGTACGAGAAGTACTTATGACAGCTAGTTGTTCATCAGGAAAGCTATCATCAATAGGTTGTGGGTCATCAAGTATATTCTCTAACCTAGACAAGTTATCTGCTACGGGGTTCTCAGCCCCCTTTCTATCAATAATATGCAAGTCAAATTCTTGTAGCAAGAGAACCCATCTAATGAGTCTAGGTTTAGCATCTTTCTATTCCATAAGGTATTTGATAGCAACATGATCAATGTGAATAGTTACTTTAGAATCAACGATATAGGGTCTAAACTTATCACAAGCAAACACTGTTGGAAATATGCCCTAGAGGCAATAATAAAAGAGTTATTATTATATTTCCTTGTTCATGATAATCGTTTATTATCCATGCTATAATTGTATTGATTGGAAACTTAAATACATGTGTGGATAAATAGACAAACTTTGTGTCCCTGGTAAGCCTCTTAAGGACTAGCTCGTTGATCAAAGATGACCGCGGTTTCCAGGTCATAGACATGAGTTGTCATTTGATAACGGGATCACATCATTAGGAGAATGATGTGATGGACGAGACCCAAACGTTAAACATAGCTTTTGATCGTATCAGTTATCGCTATAGTTTTCTGCATGTCAAGTATAAGTTCCTATGACCATGAGATCATGTAACTCACTGACACCGTAGGAGTGCTTTGTGTGTACCAAACGTCGCAACGTAACTGGGTGACTATAAAGGTACTCTACAGGTATCTCCGAAGGTGTCTGTTGAGTTGACATGGATCGAGACTGGGATTTGTCACTCCGTGTGACGGAGAGGTATCTCCGGGCCCACTCGGTAATACGTCATCTCAATGAGCTCAAAGTGACTAAGTAGTTAGTCACGGGATTATGTATTACGGAACGAGTAAAGAGACTTGCCGGTAACGAGGTTGAACTAGGTATGGAGATACCGACGATCGAATCTCGGGCAAGTAACATACCGACGAGACAAAGGGAACTGTATACGGGATTGCCTGAATCCTTGACATCGTGGTTCATCCGATGAGATCATCGAGGAACGTGCGGGAACCAATATGGGTATCCAGATCCCGCTATTGGTTATTGACCTGGGAGTGTCTCGGTCATGTCTGCATAGTTTCCGAACCCGCAGGGTCTACACACTTAAGGTTCGGTGACGCTAGGGTTGTTAGTGAGAACAGTGCATGGTTACCGAAGGTTGTTCGGAGTCCCGGATGAGATCCCGGACGTGACGAGGGTCTCCGGAATGGTCCGGGGACGAAGATTGATATATAGGATGAGAGTGATCGGAGTCCGGAAGTGTTCCGGGGAGCATCGGGGAGTCGTCGGATGACCGAAAGAGGTTTCGGGGGGTCCCGGCAAGAGTTGCGGGCCCTATGGGCCATAAGTGGGAGACGCAACAGCCCTCATGGGGCTGTGCGCCCCCCTTTGGGCCTTCCCACCTGCGCATGGGGGCTGGTTCCCCCCTAGGGCAGCCGCACCCCTTGGCTTGGGGGGCAAGGCGCCTGGGGGGG
>LR738715.1:73097236-73119698 GCA_902687465.1 Secale cereale | reverse complement strand
TCGACAAGGGTACGCACTGCACCTGAGTGGTATGGTAACCCTGTCTTGGAGGTCATGTTGTTGGACAACAGTGAACCTACGAGCTATGGAGAAGCGATGGTGGGCCCGGATTCCGACAAATGGTTAGAGGCCATGAAATCCGAGATGGGATCCATGTATGAAAACAAAGTATGGACTTTGGAAGTATTACCTGAAGGGCGGAAGGCCATTCAGAATAAATGGATTTTTAAGAGGAAGACGGACGCTGACGGCAATGTCACTGTGTATAAAGCTCGACTTGTGGCAAAGGGTTTTTCACAAGTTCAAGGAGTTGACTACGATGAGACTTTCTCACCCGTAGCGATGCTTAAATCCGTCCGAATCATGTTAGCAATAGCTGCGTATTTCGATTATGAAATTTGGCAGATGGATGTCAAAACGGCGTTCCTTAATGGTTTTCTTAAGGAAGAGTTGTATATGATACAACCAGAAGGTTTTGTCGATCCGGAGAATGCTGACAAAGTTTGCAAACTCCAGCGTTCCATTTATGGGCTGGTGCAAGCGTCTCGGAGTTGGAATCTTCGCTTTGATGAGGTGATCAAAGCGTTTGGGTTTGTACAAGTTTACGGAGAAGCTTGTATTTACAAGAAAGTGAGTGGGAGCTCTATAGCGTTTCTAATATTATATGTGGATGACATATTGCTGATTGGAAACAATATAGAATTTTTGGATAGCGTGAAGGGGTATTTGAACAAGAGTTTTTCGATGAAGGACCTCGGTGAAGCTGCTTTCATATTGGGCATTAAGATCTATAGAGACAGATCGAGACGCTTGATAGGACTTTCACAAAGTACATACCTTGATAAAGTTTTGAAGAAGTTCAAAATGGATCAATCCAAGAAGGGGTTCTTGCCGGTATTGCAAGGTACAAAGTTGAGTAAGACTCAATGCCCAGTGACTGCGGAAGATAGAGAAAAGATGAGTGTCGTCCCCTATGCTTCAGCCATAGGCTCTATCATGTATGCAATGCTGTGCACAAGACCAGATGTCAGCCTTGCCATAAGTATGGCCGGAAGGTTTCAAAGTAATCCTGGTATGGATCACTGGACAGCGGTCAAGAATATCCTGAAGTACCTGAAAAGGACTAAGGAGATGTTTCTCGTTTATGGAGGTGATCAAGAGCTCGTCGTAAAGGGTTACGTCGATGCAAGCTTTGACACTGATCCGGATGACTCTAAGTCTCAAACCGGATACGTATATATTCTCAACGGGGGAGCGGTAAGCTGGTGCAGTTCCAAGCAAAGCGTGGTAGCTGATTCTACATGCGAAGCGGAGTACATAGCTGCCTCGGAGGCGGCAAAGGAAGGTGTCTGGATGAAGGAGTTCATGACAGATCTTGGAGTTGTGCCTAGTGCATTGAACCCAATGACTCTGTTTTGTGACAACACTGGTGCCATTGCTCTAGCCAAGGAACCAAGGTTTCACAAGAGGACCAGACACATAAAGCGACGCTTCAATTCCATCCGCGATTCAGTCAAGGAGGAGGACATAAGCATTTGCAAAGTACACACGGATTTGAATGTTGCAGATCCGTTGACTAAGCCTCTTCCACGGGCTAAGCATGATCAACACCAAGACTCTATGGGTGTTAGATTCATTACCTTGTAATGCTAGATTATTGACTCTAGTGCAAGTGGGAGACTGTTGGAAATATGCCCTAGAGGCAATAATAAAAGAGTTATTTCCTTGTTCATGATAATCGTTTATTATCCATGCTATAATTGTATTGATTGGAAACTTAAATACATGTGTGGATAAATAGACAAACTTTGTGTCCCTAGTAAGCCTCTTCAGGACTAGCTCGTTGATCAAAGATGACCGCGGTTTCCAGGTCATAGACATGAGTTGTCATTTGATAACGGGATCACATCATTAGGAGAATGATGTGATGGACGAGACCCAAACGTTAAACATAGCTTTTGATCGTGTCAGTTATCGCTATAGTTTTCTGCATGTCAAGTATAAGTTCCTATGACCATGAGATCATGTAACTCACTGACACCATAGGAGTGCTTTGTGTGTGCCAAACGTCGCAACGTAACTGGGTGACTATAAAGGTACTCTACAGGTATCTCCGAAGGTGTCTGTTGAGTTGACATGGATCGAGACTGGGATTTGTCACTCCGTGTGACGGAGAGGTATCTCCGGGCCCACTCGGTAATACGTCATCTCAATGAGCTCAAAGTGACTAAGTAGTTAGTCACGGGATTATGTATTACGGAACGAGTAAAGAGACTTGCCGGTAACGAGATTGAACTAGGTATAGAGATACCGATGATCGAATCTCGGGCAAGTAACATACCGACGAGACAAAGGGAACTGTATACGGGATTGCCTGAATCCTTGACATCGTGGTTCATCCGATGAGATCATCGAGGAACGTGCGGGAACCAATATGGGTATCCAGATCCCGCTATTGGTTATTGACCTGGGAGTGTCTCGGTCATGTCTGCATAGTTTCCGAACCCGCAGGGTCTACACACTTAAGGTTCGGTGACGCTAGGGTTGTTAGTGAGAACAGTGCATGGTTACCGAAGGTTGTTCAGAGTCCCGGATGAGATCCCGGACGTGACGAGGGTCTCCGGAATGGTCCGGGGACGAAGATTGATATATAGGATGAGAGTGATCGGAGTCCGGAAGTGTTCCGGGGAGCATCGGGGAGTCGTCGGATGACCGAAAGAGGTTTCGGGGGGTCCCGGCAAGAGTTGCGGGCCCTATGGGCCATAAGTGGGAGACGCAACAGCCCTCATGGGGCTGTGCGCCCCCCCTTGGGCCCTCCCACCTGCGCATGGGGGCTGGTTCCCCCCTAGGGCAGCCGCACCCCTTGGCTTGGGGGGCAAGGCGCCTGGGGGGGGGGGAAACCCTAGCCCTGGCCGCAGCCCTGGCCGCCGCCCCCCCCCATCTGCCCTGGCCGCCGCCCCCTAGGGGGAACCCTAGGGGCGCCCCCTCCCCTCTCTTCCCCCTATATAAAGAGAGGCAGAGGGAGGGCAGCCACACACGTTCGTGCCTCGGCGCTGCCCTCCCTCTCCCACAAACATCTTCGTCAATTCCGCAGTGCTTGGCGAAGCCCTGCTGGAATTCCTCCACCACCATCTCCACCACGCCGTCGTGCTGCTGGTTTCTCCATCAACCTCTCCTTCCCCCTTGCTGGATCAAGAAGGAGGAGACGTCCCCGAGCTGTACGTGTGAAGAACGCGGAGGCACCGTCCGTTCGGTGTTAGAATCTTCGGCGATCTGAATCGCGGCGAGTACGACTCCATCAACCGCGTTCTTGAACGCTTCCGCTTAGCGATCTACAAGGGTATGTGGATCCAACTCTCCCCTCGTAGATGCATCTCCTAGATTGATCTTGGTGAGCGTAGGAAAATTTTTGTTTCCCATGCAACGTTCTCCAACAAACACAAGTAATAAAAATTCGTTCTCACTGGTAGCATAATTTCTTTGGGCACTATCTAGAGTTTTACTAGCATACTGGATAACATTCAATTTCTTATCAACTCTTTGCCCTAGAACAGCTCCTACAGCATAATCGCTAGCATCGCACATAATCTCAAAGGGTAAATTCCAGTCAGGGGGCTGGACAATAGGTGCAGAGATTAATGCTCTCTTACGTATTTCAAATGATTCTAGACAATCATCATCAAAGACAAAGGGGATATCTTTCTGTAAGAGATTAGTTAGAGGCCTGGAGATTTTGGAGAAGTCTTTAATGAACCTCCTATAAAACCCGGCATGACCAAGGAAACTTCGTATACCTTTGATATCCTTAGGGTATGGCATCTTTTCAATAGCATCAACTTTAGCCTTGTCAACTTCAATACCTCTTTCAGAAATTTTATGTCCCAAGACAATGCCTTCATTGACCATAAAGTGGCACTTCTCCCAATTCAAGACCAGATTAGTGTCTTCACATCTCTGCAAAACTCGATCAAGGTTGCTTAAGTAGTCATCAAAAGAAGTTCCGTAAACGGAGAAATCATCCATGAACACCTCAACAATCTTTTCACAAAAGTCAGAGAATATAGCCATCATACATATTTGAAAGGTAGCAGGTGCATTACATAAACCAAAAGGCATACGTCTATAAGCAAAGGTAGCGAAAGGACAAGTAAATGTGGTCTTTTCTTGATCCCCCTTTGACACATGTATTTGAGAGAAACCAGAATAACCCTCTAGAAAGCAGAAATGAGTATGTTTGGATAATCTTTCTAGCATTTGATCAATAAATGGCAAGGGGTAATGATCTTTCTTAGTAGCTTTATTTAACTTACAGAAATCAATTACCATCCTATAACTTGTAACTATTCTTTGCGGGATCAATTCATCTTTATCATTTGGGACAACGGTCATACCTCCTTTCTTAGGAACACAATGGACATGACTTACCCACTGGCTATCAGCAATGGGATAGATAATACTGCCTCTAGAAGCTTTAGAATTTCCTTCCTGACCACTTCTTTCATCTTAGGGTTTAACCGTCGCTGATGATCGATAACTGGTTTAGCATTGATACGTCCAAAACGTATCTATAATTTCTGCTTGCTCCATGCCTCTTTTGGGTGATATTGCTATGATATTTATACACTTCCATACACTTTTGATCATATTTGGACTAACCTATTAACTCAGTGCACCACAGTGCCAGTTTCTGTTTTCGGCTGTTTTTGTATTTCAGGTTTTCACATTACGAGAACTGCCAGGAAAAATCCAGAACAAATATATAAAAAATCAGCGTTCCAGGAGCTACCGTGCGGCCAAAGTGCAGCCGGGGGGACCCACAGGGGCTCCAGGCGCCCTATGGGCGCCCCCCCCCCCCGGGCCGCGCCAGGGGGGCGCCTGGGCCCCCCGAGGCACCTCCGATGCCCCCCTTTGGCATATATTTAAAGCGTGTCGAGGAAACCCTGATTCCGGACCCCTTTTCTCCAGACGTGATTCCGATCTCTGCCGCCATCTCCATCAAGCTTCGGGGAACCAGAATTCCTGCGCCGGCACCCTGCCGGGACGGGGAAGTGCCCCCGGATTCATCTCCATCGACGTTGCTTCCTCCCTCCATGATGCGGGAGTAGTTCCTCCTCGGGGCTGAGGTTCTTACCAGTAGCTATGTGGTCAATTCTCTCTCCCATGATGTGATCTTCGTTGTGATCATAGGCTATGTTAATCTAGGGTGATCCCATGATATTTCCCCTTCCTCTATGTATTGGATTGATGTACTCACTTGTCTTTATCTAGTATAATCCCCGAGACCAAGGTGACAGCGGTCTATTGGATATGGGTTAGAACAATATTTTCATGAGTGATTTCCTCTCTTGTGTGTTGATTGAAGATTGAGAGTCTCTTGGTGCTTGTCTTTGACTATCCTTTAGATATGTTGTGGTGATTGTGGGACTCTCTTTGGATGGCCGCGGTGACATTGGGAAATCCTTAGATTGAGAACTACGAACTTTGAGGTGTGATTTTGTAGCCCTACATAATTCTCGTCCTCTCTTGACCACGAAGGAATGACCTCCGAGTGTGTCCCCTTTGCATGTTTTATGGGAAATATCATGTGATTCGATTATGTTAATGTTATTGGGAGTTGCCACTAGTGAAAGTATGAAGCCTAGGCCTTGTTTCCACCATTGCAATACCATTTGTGCTCACGTTTACCACTTGTTTGCTTGCTACACTTTTTATTACAGATTTATATTACTTTGTTTTGCCATCCATATCACTTGACATTTAACATCTCTTCGCCGAACTAGTACACCTATACATCTGACAAGTGTATTAGGTGTGTTGGGGACACAAGAGACTTCTTGTATCTTAGTTGCAGGGTTGCTTGAGAGAGACCATCTTCAACCTCTACTTCCCTGAGTTCGATAAACCTTAGGTCATCTACTTGAGGGAAATTTGCTGCTGTCCTACAAACCTCTGCGCTTGGAGGCCCAACATAGTCTACAAGAGTAGAAGCGTGTGTAGACATCAAGCTATTTTTGGCGCCATTGCCGGGGAGGTGAGCGCTTGAAGGTATATCTTTAGATCTTGCAATTAAATCTTTTTATTTCTTGTTTTTATTTCACTAGTTATGCTTATGGACAACCCTGTTATTGGATCGTTGCTTGCGGGAAGACGCCCCACACCAGTGGTGGTTGCTCCTCCCCCTACTGAAATTGTGCCCTATGAAATACCAGCTGGTATTATCGATCATGTTTTGGCTAATCGTTATGCAGGAGACAGACATCCCGGTGAACACTTGCTATATCTGTCACAACTATGCTCATTATTTAAGCTTGCAGGTGTATCGAGGGAGTTTGTCATGAGGAGATTGTTCACCGTATCACTTATAGATAAAGCTTCAGATTGGTATAAGCTTCTCGATAACTCGTACTTGCTTGATTGGCAAGAGCTTATGTCCCTCTTTTACTCCAAGTTTTATCCTCTTCATGAAGTTCATGAGAATAGGAATTATGTTTATAATTTTTATCCTCATGATGGAGAGAGCATAGCTCAAGCTTTGGGGAGACTGAAAACGTTAATGCTAAAATGTCCTAACCATGGGCTCCCCAAAGATATTATTATTACTAACTTCTATGCGAGGCTCTCTCGACGGGATAAAGATTTGCTCGATGCTTCCTATACGGGTTCTTTCACAAACAAAAAGATTGATGCTAAATGGGAACTCCTTGAAAGAATTCAACGCAACACTAAAGATTGGGAGATCGACAAAGGTAAAGAGTCAGGTATAATTTATGAGTATAATTGCATTAAGTCCTTTGTTGAAACTACAAGTTTTAATAAGTTTAGTGCTAAGTTTGGGCTTGATTCTCAACTCCTTGTTGATTTCCTCAAATCTTTTGCTTCACATCTTAATATGCCTAAGGAGGATTGGATCAAGTATCATAAACCTTTTAAAGAGACTTGCAAAGAAAATGAAATTGTTCATGATGATTGCAACATGCATGATCCAATTCCTAAAAATGAAGTTTTATATAAGCATGTTAACTTTTGTGGAGTGGATAGACCTTGTGAAAGGCCTATGATTGAAGAAGAGAAGTATTGTAAGCAACATAAGCATGAAAGAACAATCACTTGGGTCAGAGATTTAAATGAAATTGCTAGAGAATTGTGTGACCTTTATCCTTTTACTTGTGAACTTTGCCGTATAGAGGATCACTTTAATTTTCAATGCATGAACTTTCAGAACATAACTGTTAACCGGTTGTGTGATAACATGATCACCTCTGATCTTTATGATGAGCTTATGTTATTTTTGATGTGTGAAGAGTTATCAGAAAAGACTTCTTGGCTGGATGATAATGCCATAGGAATAAAAAACACTTTGCAAAATTGCCATCTCTATTGTGTTGTTAATTGCCATGAAAATGATTACATAAGTAAGATTAGAAAGGAGGGAACTTTACCAAAGTATAAAAATGTCTCTTATATTTCTGCTAATAAAAAGGAGAGTTCCTCCCAAGTTTCCCCCATTGTTTCTAATGATAAACCAGGATATGTGGAGAAGCTTCATTTCCAACCACTCCCTCCTAAGGTGAAGAAGAAGAAAAAGAAGAGGAGCAAGAAGGAAGAAGAATGGGTTTCAACCTGGCCTGAGCATATTCCTCCCATCAACTTTTATCCTAACGATTGTAAGTTTAAAGAAGAAGGTGAAGTTTATTGCCTTAATTATCATCTTGATGATACGTCTGTAGGTACTATTGAAGATGATTTTGATTATGATATGCATGTTACTTATTGTGATTGGGAAAATGATGATAATGCTACTTATGATCTTGAAAGTCTTTTTGGTACCAACTCTGAAAGTGATGATATGGGAAGCTCTAAGCTTGGGGATGATAGGATTGCAAGTCCTTTACCCACTAGTGATGTGATAATTAATTCTTTTGCTAGTAAGAATAAAGACAACATGTTTACAAATATAGTTGCTAGCAATGATAATGCTCTTCTCTACCATGATGATGTTATAACTCCAATCTATAGTGATTATAAAGGTACCTATGACATAAGGAGAAATTATCTTTATGAAACTTGTCATAATCATGGAGGGAATTACTCCCTTGTTGAACACCACCCTCCTAATATACAATTAATCTATAGTTTTCAAGTTGTTTATGATAGTCCTACTCCCACTATTACCAATGAGAAAGATTATGCTTATGTGGAGAGTAAGATTACCTTTTTTGCATGTGGATCATGGTAACAATGCTTTATGTGATGCTTATATTGTTGAGTTCATCCATGATGCCACTGAAATTTATAATGAGAGAGGGAGACTTGGTTCTAAATATCTTAATAATAAGAAGTTTCCTCTCTTTATGGTGAATACTTTGAAGTTATGCTTGTTTTGCCTTCCTATGCTAGTTGCTTCGTGCTTCAATGAATTATTCTATTGCAATATTCCTATGCATAGGAAGCATGTTAGGCTTAAATGTATTTGGCATTTGCTTCTTGATGCCCTCTTTTGTTCTTCAGCTCTTATTCTTACGAGAGCATCATTGAAGTCCTATGCCTAGCTTAAAGGCATAAAAGAAAGCGCTTTTGGGAGGCAGCCCACAATGAATAAAATTTTATTTTGCTTTTGTTGTGTCTTGATGTTGTTACTACAGTAGCATCATCATTATATCTTTACTTTTCAGCTTTGTGCCAAGTATAGCCTCCGATTGCTAGAAAGTTCAAAAGTTGTGAGGTGCTGTCCAGGAAACAGATTCTGTCCTTGGATAGAAAAATTCGTATAAAATCACCATATCATCCTTTTGGTCTGAATTTTTTCTACAGCGTGCTCTATATAATTTTCTTTCGTGCGTCTGTTTTGAGTTTTTTGATTAGAGTTGCAGAAGTGCCCCGAACAAATCATTTACTACCTGCTGTTCTGTTTTTCACAGATTCTGTCATGTTTTGCCTTTCCTTCAGTTTGCAAACCAAGAGCTTGCTTTTTCTTTGCAAGAACCTTTTGTCAATCTTGAGAAACAGTAGATCTTCAAGAATATCCTTATTTCCAGCAAGGAACAATTATTTTATTATGGGTACTAACCTCGCTAATCAGATTATGATGAGTTATGTATGAAGGGAGTTTTCAAGTGTGCGAGGGAAGATGATAAAAAGATTCAGGAGTGTCAAGCGCTCAAGCTTGGGGATGCCCCCGTGCACCCCAAGAAATATTCAAGGAGACTCAAGCGTCTAAGCTGGGGATGCCCCCGTGCATCCCCTTCTCCATCAACATTATCAGTTCGTCTTTCGTTCCGCTATATTTTTATCCCTTCATGTGTTATGTGCTATGCTTGGAGCGTCTTGCTTTTTGTTTTCTTTTTAGTTTTTCATAACGAGTCGGAACTCAACATTCCTTTATGTGGGAGAGAAACACGCTCCACTTCTACCTAGAACATAACATAGAATTTTCATGTCTATCTCTGCTGTGTGTGTTCTTTGTCTTCTAATAGCTACTATCATGCTCTGCTCTTAGTATTCATGCTTATCTTTTCAAAGAGCTTTTGTTTAGTTGGTTGCTTGAACTCTCTTTAATTATCATGCTTATCTTATTAAGAGAGTTTGCTTCCGTTGCATTGGTTAATATGTCTATGATAAAGATGCTACGTGCATAATGGCGCTTAGTAGTTCAGGTTTTCTTACGGTTAGTCTCAAATAGCTGGGGGATTCCCAATGTGTTATTGGAGTACCAACATGATTTGTTTGCCTATGATGTGGTATGGTTTAGTAATATCTTCCTTCGAGAATTTATTTTGATTGACTTGGCGTATGCTCACGCATATTTAAGACTGTAAAGAAAGTCTGTCAAGCCTTGATGGTCTTTTATTTCTGAGTAGCGATATAACTACCATGCCTGATTCAATGTTGCTTTGTCGCTCTGCATGATTATGACCGTCATTGCTCTCTTAGTTGGTCGCTCCCAATCTTTTGCTAACCTCCACCTATACTAAGCAGACTAACTTTGCAATATATAGCTCATGGGAAAGTAGCTTAAAAACTATTGTGGTAAAGAATATGTTGCCTATGTATTTTATTTCTTATAAGTTGCTTGCTGAGCGGTAACCATGTTTCTGGGGACGCCATCAACGGTTACACTTTTGTTGAATATCATGTGAGTTGCTATGCATGTTCGTCTTGTCTGAAGTAAGGGTGATTTGCCGTGGGTTGAATGAGTATGCATATTGTTAGAGAAGAACATTGGGCCGCCAACCAAAGCCATGTATCATGGTGGAAGTTTTAGCTTGGACATTAATCCTCAATCTCTTATGAGAATATGCTTATGCATTGAAGGGGAGTCCATCATCTATTTTCTATGTTGTCCCGGTATGGATGTCCTCAAGTTGAGATCTATCAAAAACGAGAAATCAAATGCGATTTATCTCCTTGGACCTTTGTACAGGTGGCATAGAGGTACCCCTTTGTGACACTTGGTTGAAACATATGTAATGCAATGATAACCCATGGAAATCCGAGCTAATTAGGATAAGGTGCGAGCACTATTGGTATTCGATGCATGAGGCTTGCAACTTATAGGATGTCTTATGCATGACACATATGAAGTACTACTACCGTTGACAAAATTGCTTCTATGTTTTCAAAATAAAAAGCTCTAGCACATAACCATTCTTTTACTTTTATGTTGAGTCTCCACCTTCTTTTAAAAGCACCAACTACTGAGAGCATGATTGTCATTCTGAGTGTAATGTGCATTGTCCCAAAGTAGCATTGTCTTTTGCATGATTGTGATATCGTTTATTTTGAAATCATTGTATCTAGTCATCACTTAAACCTTGAAGGTGCCCCTGCATTTATGTTTTGCTTCACTAAAGGGGGCAAGCTAGATATCACTTTATAATATTTGCACATCATGTTCATTGCAAATCTTTTTGATGTTTCAGTTTCATATTGTAAAACTTTCAGTCCTTTGTGATTTTCTCATGAGGCAACTTAATTACTATAGAATCATTGTCTCAGTAAGCTTTTGTCATGTGACTATGAAAAAGTCCTATATGGTTAATAGCATGTCACCACAGAAATTATTCTTGTTATCATTTACCTACTCGAGGACGAGCAGGAATTAAGCTTGGGGATGTTGATACGTCCAAAACGTATCTATAATTTCTGCTTGCTCCATGCCTCTTTTGGGTGATATTGCTATGATATTTATACACTTCCATACACTTTTGATCATATTTGGACTAACCTATTAACTCAGTGCACCCCAGTGCCAGTTTCTGTTTTCGGCTGTTTTTGTATTTCAGGTTTTCACATTACGAGAACTACCAGGAAAAATCCAGAACAAATATATAAAAAATCAGCATTCCAGGAGCTACCGTGCGGCCAAAGTGCAGCCGGGGGGGACCCACAGGGGCTCCAGGCGCGCTGTGGGCGCCCCCCCCCCCCCTGGGCCGCGCCGGGGGGGCGCCTGGGCCCCCCGAGGCACCTCTGATGCCCCCCCTTTGGCATATATTTAAAGCGTGTCGAGGAAACCCCGATTCCGGACCCCTTTTCTCCAGACGCGATTCCGATCTCCGCCGCCATCTCCATCAAGCTTCGGGGGACCAGAATTCCTGCGCCGGCACCCTGCCGGGACGGGGAAGTGCCCCCGGATTCATCTCCATCGACGTTGCTTCCTCCCTCCATGATGCAGTAGTAGTTCCTCCTCGGGGCTGAGGTTCTTACCAGTAGCTATGTGGTCAATTCTCTCTCCCATGATGTGATCTTCGTTGTGATCATAGGCTATGTTAATCTAGGGTGATCCCATGATATTTCCCCTTCCTCTATGTATTGGATTGATGTACTCACTTGTCTTTATCTAGTATAATCCCCGAGACCAAGGTGACAGCGGTCTATTGGACATGGATTAGAACAATATTTTCATGAGTGATTTCCTCTCTTGTGTGTTGATTGAAGATTGAGAGTCTCTTGGTGCTTGTCTTTGACTATCCTTTAGATGTGTTGTGGTGATTGTGGGACTCTCTTTGGATGGCCGCGGTGACATTGGGAAATCCTTAGATTGAGAACTACGAACTTTGAGGTGTGCTTTTGTAGCCCTACATAATTCTCGTCCTCTCTTGACCACGAAGGAATGACCTCCGAGTGTGTCCCCTTTGCATGTTTTATGGGAAATATCATGTGATTCGATTATGTTAATGTTGTTGGGAGTTGCCACTAGTGAAAGTATGAAGCCTAGGCCTTGTTTCCACCATTGCAATACCATTTGTGCTCACGTTTACCACTTGTTTGCTTGCTGCACTTTTTATTACAGATTTATATTACTTTGTTTTGCCATCCATATCACTTGCCATTTAACATCTCTTCGCCGAACTAGTGCACCTATACATCTGACAAGTGTATTAGGTGTGTTGGGGACACAAGAGACTTCTTCGCCGAACTAGTGCACCTATACATCTGACAAGTGTATTAGGTGTGTTGGGGACGCAAGAGACTTCTTGTATCTTAGTTGCAGGGTTGCTTGAGAGAGACCATCTTCAACCTCTACTTCCCTGAGTTCGATAAACCTTAGGTCATCTACTTGAGGGAAATTTGCTGCTGTCCTACAAACCTCTGCGCTTGGAGGCCCAACATAGTCTACAAGAGTAGAAGCGTGTGTAGACATCAAGCATTTTCTTCCAATTTTATCTTGTGTTGACATATAGTGGGACTAATGCCCTTAAGATCGTCCAGAGTATATCCAATAGCAGCTCGGTACTTCTTCAGAGTTTTCAATAATCTTTCTTCCTCATGCTTTGAAAGGTTAACACTAATAATAACAGGATATATCTTCTTTTCATCAAGATAAACATACTTAAGATTATCAGGTAAAGGTTTAAGTTCAAACACGGGATCACCCTTGGGTGGAGGAGGATCCCCTAGGATTTCAACAGGCAAGTTGTTTTTCAATACGGGTCCCTGTATAAGGAATATTTCATCTATTTCCCTTATCTCATTCATATGCATGTCATTTTCATGGTCTAACAAGTATTGTTCTAAAGGATCATTAGGTGGCACGGCAATAGAAGCAAGACCAATAAGTTCATCCTTACTGGGTGGTGCCTTTTCAAGGGGTTGTCTACGGAATTTAGCAAAGTTAAAATCATGAGACGTGTCCCCTAATCCGACAGTGACAATGTCTTTCACACAGTCTATCTTGGCATTAACAGTATTCAAGAAGGGTCTACCAAATATAATGGGACAGAATGCATCTTGTGGGGAACTAAGAACAAGAAAGTCAGGACGGTATTTAACCTTCCCACATAAGACTTCAATATCCCTAACAATCCTAACTGGTGAAATAGTATCTCTATTAGCAAGCTTAATAGTAACATCAATCCCTTCTAACTCAACAGGTGCAATATCATGCATAATTTCGTTATACAAATCAAGAGGGATAATACTCGCACTAGCACCTACATCACATAAACCATGATAGCAATGATCTCCTATCTTAACGGAGATAACGGGCAAGCCTATGACAGGTTTGTGTTTATTCCTAGCCTTGGGTTTGGCTATCCTAGCAGACTCTTCTTGGAGATAAATAACATGTCCATCTAAATCTTCTACCAAGAGATCTTTAACCATGGCAACACTAGGTTCAACTTTGATTTGCTCAGAGGGTGTAGGTGTTCTAGTATTACTCTTACGAACTACAGTTGAAGCTTGAACATGATCCTTTATCCTAACAGGGAAAGGTGGTTTCTCAATATAAGCGGTAGGAATAACGGGATCAACATTATAAGTGATAGTCTTTTCTTCAACTTTAATAGGTTCAACTACTTTTACTTCAATAGGGGGTGGTATTTAAACCACTTCTCCTTGGGGAGATCAACATGAGTAGCAAAAGATTCACAGAAAGAAGCTACTATCTCAGAGTCAAGTCCATATTTAGTGCTAAACTCACGGAAAACATCGGTATCCATAAAAGCTTTAACACCATCAAACTTGGGGGTCATACCTGACTCCTTACCTTCGTCGAGGTCCCAATCTTCGGATTTGCGTTTAATTCTTTCCAATAAATCCCATTTGAAGTCAATAGTCTTCATCATATAAGAGCCAGAACAAGAAGTATCGAGCATGGAGCGATTATCATGAGAAAGCCGAGCATACAATTTTTGAATGATCATTTCTCTTGAGAGCTCATGATTGGGGCATGAATATAACATTGACTTAAGCCTCCCCCAAGCTTGAGCGATGATTTCTCCTTCGCAAGGCCGGAAATTATAAATATAATTACGATCATGATGAACCTGGTGCATAGGGTGGAACTTCTGATGAAATTCCAACTTCAGACAATTATAGTTCCATGACTCCATATCATCGCATAGCCTAAACCATGTCAATGCATCTCCCTTCAAAGATAAAGGGAAGACCTTCTTCTTGATAACATCCTCGGGCATACCTGCAAGCTTAAACGATCCACAAACTTCATCCACATAGATTAGATGTAAATCGGGTGAAGTGTTCCATCTCCTGTATAGGGATTTTCAAGCAATTTCTCAATCATACCCAAAGGAATCTCAAAGAAAATATTTTCATTAGGTGCAGTAGGTTGAGGATCAACTCTTCGCTCTTCTGCTCGGGGTGAAGATACCCCAAACAAGCCCCTCAAACGATTTTGAGCCATAGTAACAAGTGACAATAAATTTCAGCACACTATATAAATTTTTCCTTGCCAAATTCCACTTACCAAAGGCGCTTCACTCCCCGGCAATAGTGCCAGAAAAGAGTCTTGATGACCCACAAGTGTAGGGGATCTATCATAGTCCTTTCGATAAGTAAGAGTGTCGAACCCAACGAGGAGCAGAAGGAAATGATAGGCAGTTTTCAGTAAGGTATTTTCTGCAAGCACTAAAATTGTAGGTAACAGATAGTTTTGTAATAGGATAACTGGTAGCAAGTAATAAAAGGTAAAAGTAAATAAGGTGCAGCAAGGTGGCCCAATCATTTTTGTAGCAAAGGACAAGCCTGGACAAACTCTTATGCAAGGTAAAGCGCTCCCGAGGACATATGGGAATTATCGTCAAGCTAGTTTTCATCACGATCGTCTGATTCGCGTTCGGTACTTTGATAATTTGGTATGTGGGTGGACCGGTGCTTGGGTGCTGCCCTTACTTGGACAAGCCTCCCACTTATGATTAACCTCTAATGCAAGCATCCGCAACTACAAAAGAAGTATTAAGGTAAACCTAACCATAGCCTGAAACATATGGATCCAAATCAGCCCCTTACGAAGCAACGCATAAACTAGGGTTTAAGCTTCTGTCACTCTAGCAACCCATCATCTACTTATTACTTCCAAATGCCTTCCTCTAGGCCCAAATAATGGTGAAGTGTCATGTAGTCGGCGTTCACATGACACCACTAGAGGAGAGACAACATACTTCTCATCAAAATATCGAATGAAGACCAAATTCACATGACTACTGATAGCAAGACTTCTCCCATGTCCTCAGGAACAAAAGTAACTATTCACAAGACATAATAATGTTTATGATCAGAGGGGTATTAATATGCATAATGGATCTGAACATATGATCTTCCACCAAATAAACCAACTAGCATCAACTACAAGGAGTAATCAACACTACTAGCAACCCACAGGTACCAATCTGAGGTTTGGGTACAAATATTGGATGCAAGAGATGAACTAGGGTTTGAGAGGAGATGGTGTTGGTGAAGATATTGATGAAGATAGCCCTCCCCAAGATGGGAGAGTTGTTGGTGATGACGGCGGTGACGATTTCCCCCTCCCGGAGGGAAGTATCCCCGGCAGAACAGCTCTAACGGAGCCCTAGATTGGTTTCCGCCTCGGTTCCGCCTCGAGACGGCGGCGTCTGGTCCCGAAAGCCTCCTCCTGATTTTTTCTAGGTCAAAATGCTTCATTTAGGAGAAGATGGGCATCAGGGGCCCACCGGCTGGCCCTCGAGGCAGGGGGCGCGCCCTGGGAAGGGGGCGCACCCCGCACCCTCGAGGCCAGCCAGTGGCCCCTCTCGTGGATTTCTTCCGCCAGATATTTTTTATATTTTCCGAAAAAATGTTATGTGGAGTTTCGGGGCTTTTGGAGTTGTGCAGAATAGGTTTCCAAAGTTTGCTCCTTTTCCAGCCCAGAATTCCAGCTGCCGGCATTCTCCCTCTTCATGGAAACCTTGTAAAATAAGAGAGAAAAGCCATAAGTATTGTGACAAAACATGTATGAACAGCCCATAATGCAATAAATATCAACTTATAAGCATGATGCAAAATGGACGTATCAATGGCATCTTAACATCATACGTATCATTATCAAGTGGCATCAACCTGCACAAGGCGAGGCTTCCCTCGTCCCCGCGCCAGTCAGCAGGGTCACGGCGAAGAAGATAAGGGATATCAAACCGCTCCTGGACCCTTGGGTTCCTTGTAATGATGTTATTAGTTGAGTCGAGAATGTTCTTGAACGAACCTGCCATGCTAGCCGAGGTGATCACGTCGCACCAATCAATGAGTTCCTCCACCGCGTCATCATTCAGATCAGGACAAGAATAATGGAGTCGTTTTCGGCCGGTTCCCTCCATGGAGAAGACGATCCAAAAATGGCAGAAGGAAGGGTGAAGGCAAATGGAGGAGGGAGGAAGAGCGTGTGACACCAGTTCCAAAATCGAGAGGGAAAGGCGAAGAGGCGGTGGGCGGTTGCCACGGTACACGAAGAGGCGCCTAGGGAGCGAACGGTTGCCACAGAGGTCACACACTGACGACAAGGGCTGAGTGAACTTCATGCAGATATCGCACACACCTTGATCTGGCAGACCGTTTCTTTTGTGTTGCATAATCACAAACAGTTCATTCGAGTGAACCGTATGCTCTATATCGCACACACCTTCATCTGGCTGCCCTTTTTTTTGTTGCCTAATCACAAACAGTTCATCCGAGTGAACTGTATGTTGTGTATCGCACACGCCTTCATCTGGCTACCCATTTCTTTTGTTCCTCCTCATCGCAAACAGTTAATTGAACTGAACCGTATGCCCTTCATCGCACACGCAACTAAAATCTGAACCGTGTTTGATGCATCCGTCTTCGCAAACGTTTTATACAGTTTTGACGGTTTTCATACACCACCGTTTGCTATTATTGCATCGCACACAGTTTCTCGAAGGGTCTCTGATCGTAGTGTCGCGTTGGCATCATCCTGCAGTAGTGGGTATCATATTTTGAACTGTCAATTGTACCACTTACCAACACAGCATGTGCGTTTGCTTTTACCCTTTCAGAAAATTGCTACGACATGAAGCAAAAACTTAGTATGAAAGGGAGTGTATAAGTCTGAAATCTCAAGTGGTAGAAGAAATATTATGTACGGTTTCTGACCTTGTTAGAACATTTGGCCATGAAATTATATTTACGCTGTTGAGCACTTTTTTGCAAAATGCCAGTGCAAAATTCTTCAGCAAATGCATCCATCAAGTCAATTCCGAGATGTCACTGAAGAAACCATGTGCCATGAAAGTTAGAACATATGCAATGCACTATTTAATGAATGTGTTATAGCAGAATTGCATAATACAAATGCATGACAAATCAGCAAAGGAAGTTTACCTTGTAATAGATGGGGTCCATTTTTTGAAACTAGGGATGGAGGTACATATTCATCCATGTCAATATTGTACACATTGGCTTCCTCCTCTGAATTCTTTTCTCAATCATCATCTGTTTGCGCGCCAGGATCCACAAAAGAACATGTTATACAAGCAAAATCTGGTGGACCAATGGTACCAACACAGTGCTTCCTCATGCGTGCAGATATTCTAGCGGCATTGTCTTTCATTCTTTCCGCCAATACTTGCTCGTATACTTTTGTTGATTTGCTGGTAGGAGCTGATAATCAAAGACATTATTCACGTCCATGTTCATCGTTAATGCGATTACTTATGTTCATGTTATCAATTAATCTTAAAATACACAATTATAAGCAAATAACCAGGATCTGCCTAATAAAACCATGCGAACTGAACTACTCCCTATGTTCCTAAATATAAGGAATTACTCACGTCCATGTTCATTGTTGATGCGATTGCTTATGTTTCAATTATCAATTAATCCTAAAATACACAAGTATAAGCAAATAATCATGATATGCCTAATAAAACCATGCGAAGTGAACTACTCCCTCCGTTCCTAAATATAAGGAATTATTCACGTCCATGTTCATCGTTGATGCGATTACTTATGTTTCAAATATCAATTAATCTTAAAGTACACAAGTATAAGCAATAATCAAGATCTGCCTAATAAACCATGCCAATTGAACTACTCCCTCCGTTCCTAAATATAAGTCTTTTTAAATATTCCAATATGGACTACATATGGAGCAAAATGTGTGAATTTACACTCTAAACTATGAACATATACATATGTATGTAGTCCATATTAAAACCTCTACAAGACGTATATTTAGGAATGGAGGGAGCAAATCCCAAGATTGAATGAACAGTGGTACGGACCATCATACATACAACAAACTTGAGTTGATCTACAAGAATCAAAATGCGCAAGCACACTAAGAGGCCAAAATGAAGCACATGCATAAATCCAGATGGGTGTCTCAGAAGATAGGGTTGTGGGTTAGGATGGCGGGGGAGGAACTTCTCACCTGGTTGCGTATGACAAGGTTTTCGGGTAGACGACGGAGATTTGCAGACTTTCTCACCAAGGAGTGTCCCGGCCATCGTGTTGGCCGGTGATGGAGCCATAGGTCACTAGGAGGGCGGCGGATCTGAGGGAGAAGAGAGGGGTGAGGGAGCTGTGAGAGTCAAGTCATGGGTATTCGGGGGAGGTGTTGTAAACTGAGCGCATCATTCAAAATCCATGGAGGGAATGAAAACATTGGTGGGAGCGAAAAATAGGAGGGAAAGACATTTTTTAGTCGTGTAGGCAAACACAATTGAGGGCTGGTCCCAAGTATTCAAGTTGTTGTACCAAATAGATGTGACAACCATTATCCAGGTTTTCTATCCATTTTCCACTAAAAACGATCCAACTGAATTGTTTTCGATAAAGGCCATTTCATTGAATAGATATATCGAGGTGATACAATCGCATCAAAAAGAAAGCCCGGCCTCTGCATAGCTAGATGCACACAGCCAAAAAAGTCCAGAGTACCCTAAAAGCAAAAAATAATTCGATGCAAAGCCAATCAAAAAAAACATGTCCAGCCTAAGGAGTGGCAGATCTTATCCGTAGGTCACACCGCCATCCATGGGGTAGAAAACCTCCCTGACCGTACGCTCCATCCGTGTAGATGCCATCATAAAAAGGTCCCTGTCCTCCGGCCTCTGCAGGATAGACCAAGTACGGAGCCATCGTGTACACACATGAATAACCTGCATAGGAGACGAGACACATTTGTTATGAAAAATCACATCATTCCTGGTAAACCACAGTGCCCAGCATAAGGCCGCCGCTCCCACAAGAATATGTGCAGAAATTTGTTTATCAATACCCCACAACCAGTTGCCGAACATGTTCTGTGCACTACGTGGTGAGTGTAGATTCGAAGCTACTTGAACTATGGTCTAAACTGCCCGAGCGAACTTGCACTCAAAAAATAAGTGTTTAATAGACTCGTCATGTTGGCAAAAGACACATGTCTTGGAACCATGCCAGTTTCGTCGTGCCAGATTATCTCTAGTTAGGATGACTCCTCTGTTAAGAAACCAGAGGAAAATCTTCACTCTTAGAGGGATTTTGAGCTTCCACAATTTCCTGTTATCAAGTGAAACTTCGCAATGAACCATTGCATCATACATGGATTTGACTGAAAGTTTGCCATTCTAATGCAAGTTCCATCGAAAAATGTCCGGCTCACCTGACAGTTGAATGTCCTCCAAGCGAGTGAGTAATTCATTCCATGCTGTTAGGCGAGGGCCAAAAAGGTCCCTACGGAAAGAAATATCAGGGTTTTCTTGTCCTAAAACTTGTTTGATTGTGACGAATTTATGTCTAACAATTCTGTACAAGCTCGGATATTGCACCATTAGTGGGTTATTCTCTAGCCAGATATCTTCCCAGAATCGAACCTGAGAACCGTCCCTAACCGAGAAGGTCCCAAATTGGAAAAAGAATTCCTTGGCCTTCATCACACCACTCCAGAAATGTGAATTACCAGGTTTCCAATGAACTTGAGAAATGGCATTGGATCCGACATACTTGTTGCGAATGATTTCCTGCCATACTCCATTCTCAGTGAGTAGTTTGTAAACCCACTTGCTGAGAAGAGCAATGTTTTTAATCTCAAGGTCTTGGATTCCCAGCCCCCCTTGACTTTTAGGTCTGCATAATACGCTCCACCTAGCCAGTCGATATTTCTTGGATTCGTTATCGCATTGCCAAAAAATCTGGATCTAAAGTAGTCTAGTCGCTGGAGAACCCCTTTCGGTATGTGGAAGAATGACAACATATATAAAACCATGTTTCTTAGAACTGAATTGATCAAGATCAATCGTCCCCCGTAAGACAAGAGCTTGGCCTTCCAACTAGCTAAGCGTTTCTCAAGTCTCTCTTCCACATGCTTCCACCCAGTGATAGTTAAGCGCCGATAGTGTATGGGAACACCCAGATATCGAATCGGAAACTGCCCGAGCCGACATCCAAAAATGTCAGCATACTCAGGTGCTGATTCTGCAGCATCACCAAAGCAAAAAAGTTCTCTCTTATGAAAATTAATTTTGAGACCAGAAAGTTCCTCAAAGGCACATAAGAGCAACTTGAGATTTCTTGCCTTATCTAGATCATGATCCATGAATAGAATAGTGTCGTCCGCATATTGTAGAATAGATAGACCATCTTCTACCAAGTGTGGAATGACACCACTAATTTGACCGTACAGCTTAGCCCGCTCAACAAGGGTAGCTAGCATGTCAGCCACAATGTTAAACAAAATAGGAGAAGCGGGGTCCCCTTGGCGAAGCCCCTTCCTTGTTTGAAAATAGTTGCCAACGACATCATTAACTTTTATGGCCACACTGCCTCCAGAGACAAAGCTCTCTACCCAACGACACCATGTTTGTGAAAACCCCTTCATGCACAAAGTTTGCAACAGAAAGGGCCACTTAACCTTATCGTAGGCTTTTTGAAAATCTATTTTAAGAATGACACCATTCAACTTTTTTCGGTGAAGCTCGTGTACAGTTTCATGCAAGACGACCACTCCATCTAATATGTTGCGGCCTTGCATAAATGTTGTTTGAGTGGGTTTTACGACATGGTCAGCCACCCCGTTCAACCGATTAGTTGCGACCTTCGTGAAGATTTTAAAACTTACATTCAGAAGGCAAATCGGTCGATATTGTTGAATACGACTAGCCTCCTTAATCTTAGGCAATAGGATAATTTCCCCAAAGTTTAAACGAGAAATGTCAAGGTCTTCAGCATGCAGTTGGTTAAACAACTGAACCAAGTCTTCCTTAATGACATCCCAAAAACATTGATAGAACTTTGTAGGAAAGCCATCCGGACCCGGAGCCTTGTTGTGTTCCATTTGAAACACCGCGGTTCGAATTTCCTCCTCGGAGAACGGGGAGGTTAGGAATTCATTTTCCGCTTCCGTAACTTGAGGAATGTCATGAGTAATGGATTCATCCAGCTGAAAATTTGATTCAGCTGAAGGTCCAAAAAGCTCTTTGTAATACTTGGTAATAAAATTTCTAAGAGGTACGTCCCCCTCAATTCGGCCTTCCTCCTGGTCAAGGGCGAATATGTGTTTCTTTCTATGTCTGTCATTGACAAGCATTTGAAAGTATTTCGTATTATCATCACCTTGCACAAGCGAATCCGCCTTGCAACATTGGTACCATTTAATCTCCTCCTCGCGTAGTAGGCGGGCTATCTGCTCATTTAGATTGCTTTTTTGCTCAATCTCAACTGCACACAAAGGCCTCACCTCCGCTATTTTATCAAGGGAATCAATTAAGGTAGATAGACGCAGTTTTTCTTTTTTGTAGATGCCAGCAGTATGTTCGGCCCATCCACGAAGGAATCGACGCAATGCGCGAATTTGATAATTCCATCGTTGAATGGGTGTGTTACCGCGAGGCAGACGCGCCCACACTTTCTTAACCAGGTCATGAAATCCCTCTCTAGTGAGCCATCCCAATTCAAATATAAATTGGTGACGGTTAGAACATGGGATTGGTTGTCCAAAATCGGTGAGCAATGGAGCGTGATCCGATAAGGCATCAATTCTTTCTAATGCCCGAACCAAGGCTAGGGGATATTTATATTCCCAGTCGGTGGTAACTAGCACCCGGTCAAGTTTTTCAAAGGTTGGCACCGATCGGTTATTGGCCCAAGTATACTGACAACCAGACATCATGATCTCCCTCAGATCCAGACTATCAATAACAGCATTAAAGAGGAAAGGCCACCTTGTCTCAAACCGGTCATTGTTTTTTTCCTGCTGATATCGAAG
>LR738715.1:73085044-73097159 GCA_902687465.1 Secale cereale | reverse complement strand
TAACATGGGATGGGGATTGTCTCGGCAGGTATTAACAAGTTCTTTTAGAAATGCAGACTTAAACTCCTCTTGAGCGGCGCCATATACAGCTACCAGGCTCCAAAGGAAATTGTCAGACTTGTTACGAAGGTGGAATTTGATATGATACCCCCCCCCCTTCGACGTGGACAATAGTTGCAAGTACGTAGAGTTAATACCTAGCAATATTCCACCGGACCTCCCGGTCGGCGGTAAGACGTGCCATTCGTCAAATTGTATTATTCTGTCCATATTGTGAGGTCAAAAAGCCTCTCAACGATTTGCAAATGTTTGGTTTGGCATCTTCTTATGAATAGGTTTGATCAACCACAATGTGATGCACGATTTAACATGAGAGGTTCGTAATGAACACACCATTGCATTTTCCATGTGACATGAATAGTAGTTGAGCACGGATCATGTCTTTCATGCCATTGATGATCACGTGACGATGTGGACTCAGGGTTTACAAAGACATGATCATTTTGTCACCTTGTGAGAATAGCAATTTCAAATTCGCACAGAGAAGCTCTCCATAATGCATGAACCACATTGCACATGTATTGCCCACCCGCTCACATCTCATATCTCATTTGCTTGTACTTGGTCACCATGGGAGTATACTTTCCATTTCATGATTTGATGGGAGAATTTTGCGGTGGGCCGCCCTTTACAACTTCCACGTGGCACGAAAAATAATTGAGCACAGATCATGTCTTTTATTCAATTGATGATCACAAATTCGACCTCACATTCGAACTTGCCATGTGACGATGTGGACTCGGGGTTTATAAATACATGATTATTCTGAATCACCTTGCGAGAATAGCACTTTTAAAGTCATGCAGACAAGATCTCCATGATTTAGGAACCACATTGTACATGTGTTGCGCACCCGCTCATGTCGCATATCTAATTTGCTTGTACTTTGTCACATCATTGCAGTTTTCTTTCCATTTCATGATTTGACGGAAGAGGTTTGTGTTGAACGGACCTTTACATTTTCCATGTGTCATGAACAATATTGAGCACATGTCTGATGTCATTCATGATCACAAGTTCGACCTCACACTACTGCAGAATTCTGCTAACGCGACATTACAATGACAGTCCCTTCGAAATTGTGTGCGATGGTAAAATCACGAACGGTGTCCTAATAATACCATAAAAATGATACAAACTGTTTGTGATGGCGGAGTCATCAAACATGATTAAGGGTATAATTGCATGCGTGATACATGGCATACAGTTCATCCATACGAACTGTTTACGATGAGCCAAAACAACAGCAATGATCAGCCATATTAAGGTATGTGTGATACACGACATATAGTTCAATCGGATGAACTGTTTGCGATTAGGAAACACAACAGAAACAGACAGTCGGATCAATGTGTGTGTGATAGACGAAATACAGTTCACTCGGATGAACTGTATGCGATGGGCCAAAACAACAGAAACAGTCAACCAAATTAAGGTGTGCGATAGACGGCACACAGTTAACATAGATGGACTGTTTGCGATGAGCCAAAAGAATATAAACGATTCATGTAAACAAGATGTGTGTGATACACCGCGAACAAGCCACTCGGATGAATTGTTTGCGATGAGAAAAAAAATAACACAAACGGTTACTACAGTTAATTATGTGTGTAGAAAAAAATGAAAATGCAAACGAGTTGCTTGCGATGGCTAGAAGTATTTGTGGCAAAATGTAAATAAAAAACGAACAAGAAACAAAAGGAAGAAAAAAAGGATTAGACAAAAAAAATGGTCATCCGCTGTCGATCTACGCATTTGGTCTGTGCTACTGGGGGGGAGGCAGGAGACCTCCTATGTGGTGCGTAGGGGGGGCGCGCACCCGTATGGGCCAGCCCATGTCTGAGCGCCCTATTCTTTTATTTTACTTTTTGGGTTTTGGGTTTTCCGTTCGAATAATTTGGGAAACAAAGTTCCAAAAATTAAAAATATGCATTTTTAACCAAAACAATCAATAAATTAAAAAAATGTTCATGATTTCAAAAACATGTTCACAAATTAAAAAATGTTCACGAATTTAAAAATTATTCATCAAAGTTAAAAAACATGTTGATTATTTAAAAGAAACTTTTGCAATTCAAAAATATTCACGGTTGAAGGAATGTTCACGAATTTTAAAAATGTTCCCTATTTTGAAAAATCGTTCATGAATTTAAAAACATGTTCATGATTTAAAAACATGTTTAAAAATTCAAAATGTTCATGAATTTTTTTTATGAAATGAATAAATGGTCATGATTTCAATTTGTTTACAAATTAAAAAAATGATCATGGTTGAAGGAATGTTCACGAATTTAATTATTTTCACTATTTCTAAAAGTTATTCATGAATTTTAAAAGATGTTCTGGACTTTCAGAAAATGGTCATGATTTTAAAAAATGTTTATTAATTCATGAAAAATATTTGTATGACTTCGAAAAACTATTCGTGAATTTAATAAATGTTCATAATTTCAAAAAATGTTCACAATTTTAACACATGCTGAGGAATTTCAAATATGTTCCCAAATTGAAAAAGGGAAAAAGGAAAAAAATAAAACAAAACAGAAGCAAAAAAGAAAGCAGTAAAACAAACATAAAAGAAAAAACTGTAAAGAAACAAAATACTGGGGGACATCGTGCCCCCAATGGGCCGGCCCAGAAGGTTCGCCGGGAGCTGGGGGGTGTGCGCTATGGCGCTTGGGGGCGCCCTATGCGCCATATAGGATCCGCACCGGGGGTGGGGTGGACGTTTGGTCGTCAACTGACGTTCTACGCCAGCAATAGGATTCCCGGCTGGTGAATTAGGTAACCAGACACAGGAAAATATCCTGTGATACCGATCATAACATGATACCATGTTCCCGGACAGCATGGTGCGTCGGATCTGCATCAAAGGCATGGGATCAACTTATTTGTTTATATACAGGATATTTTGTGTCTAGCCACCCAAAAGCTGTACGTACATGCAAAATCATAGCAGCTCTCCCCGTTCCTCACCAAGAGGTCCTATACAGTACAAGATATTAATCCAGACGAACAAGCGGCGATTATTTCCAAATGAACCAGTCCTTTATTATTCACAAAACAAAACAAAAAACAATACTCGATGATTACAAGCTGAAGTAGTCCCTGTTTTTGCGTTTCTCACTTTTCTTGCAGGCTGCATACAAGGTTTTTTGCTTTGTATTCAGAAGTGTGTCAGTGGCGTCTTTCTGATGTGATTAGTAGATTTCTAATTCATCTTTGTGCCGGTTAGACAGAAATGCCACCAGCGAAAAACGAGAGGTGAGTCTGACATGGGGTAATGCAAAGCTGCAACTGGCAATATACGAAAGTTCTAAGGTTGTCTTGTATATTAGACGATGGGTTGTGCGCCATGCTCCATCTCCTTTCTGAGCTTGCTGACCCTGTCCATGACCGCCTCCACCGTGAAATCCACGGCGTCCCTCAGCGTCTCCAGCTTCGACCTCGGGTCCGCGTACACCAGCCGCGGTATCAGCCCGATCACAGTCTCCGTCATCCGCTCCGCCACCTCCTGCGGGATCCGCCGGAGCGTCTCCTCGACGCTGCTGGCGTTGCCGCTGCGCACGTCCTCCTCGGAGATGAACACGGAGTAGGAGTCGCGGTCGTCGGGGAGGTGCCACCTGTACTGCCTGTACGCGGAGTCCGGATGGAAGAACACCGGCACGCAGCCGGCGAGGATGGCGTCGAACGCCGACCGCCGTGTGTACGTGTCGCCCGGCGGCTGCAGGCAGAAGCGCGCCCCCTGGAAGACGCGCATGAAGGTGCTGGGGATGAGGCAGTTCTTCTCGCTCTTGTGGCACTGCACCAGGTTGCAGAAGCTGGAGGCGCCGCACTCCCGGATGAGGTGGTGCCGGATGGAGTTCGGGTCGCCGGGCCGCTCGCCGCCGGCGAAGGAGAAGAGGAACTCCCGCTTCATGCCTCGCATCCGCTGCTGCCACCGGACGACGTCCGCGTCCTTCGCCGGGTGGAAGTACGTCGGGTACGGCACGGCGAAGTCGAAGTCCGTCCACGGCACCTTCTCGACGAACAGCACCGTCATGTTCCACACCGGCGGTAAACGGAGCAGCTTGTTGCCCCACTCCGAGTCGCTGTCCGTCTGTCGCTGGTGGTCCGAGAAGGACTCTTGCCTTTCGGGCGAAACAGACTTTGTGAAGGCTTTTACTCCAAGTTTCGACTCCAAGGCTCAACATATAAATAGAGGGGTAGGGCTAGCATCCGATACACATCAAGATACACCAAGCCGTGTGCCGGCAACCCCGACCCTCTAATTTATCATCCGTCTAGTTTCTGTAGTACTTGGCGAAGCCATGCAGAGATTGTTCTTCATCAACAACCGTCACCACGCCGTCGTGCTGCCAGAACTCATCTACTACTTCGCCCGTCTTGCTGGATCAAGAAGGCGAGGACGTCATCGAACTGAACGTGTGCTAAAATCGGAGGTGCCGTACGTTCGGTACTAGATCAGGACGGATCGTGAAGGTGTACGACTACATCAACCGCGTTGATAAACGCTTCCGCTTTCGGTCTACGAGGGTACGTAGACATACTTTCCCCTCTCATTGCTATGCATCTAGTAGATAGATCTTGCGTGATCGTAGGGATTTTTTTTGAAATACTACATTCCGCAACATGGTGATCACGTGACAATGTGGACTTAGGGTTTACAAAGACATGATCATTTTGTCACCTTGTGAGAATAGCAATTTCAAATTCGCGCAGAGAAGCTCTCGATAATATACGAACCAGATTGCACATGTACTGCCCACCCGCTCACATCTCATATCTCATTTTATTGTACTTGGTCACCATGGGGGTATACTTTCCATTTCATGATTTGAAGGGAGAGTTATGCGATGGGCAGCCCTTTACAACTTCCATGTGGCATGAAAAATAATTGAGCATCGATCATGTCTTTCATTCAATTGATGATCACAAATTCTACCTCACATTCAAACTTGCCACGTGACGATGTGGACTCGGGGTTTACAAAGACATGATTATTCTGAATCACCTTGCAAGAATAGCACTTTCAAAGTCGTGCAAACAAGGTCTCCATGATGTATGAACCACATTGTACATGTGTTGCGCACCCGCTCTCGTTGCATCTCATTTGCTTGTACTTTGTCACACCATTGCGGTTTTCCTTCTATTTCATGAATTCGCGGAAGAGGTTTGTGTTGAACGGACCTTTACATTTTTCATGTGTCATGAACAATATTGAGCACATACCATGTCTAATTCCATACATGATCACAAATTCGACCTCACACTACTGCAGAATGCTGCTAACGCGACACTACACTCAGAGACCCTACGACGAAACTGTGTGCGATGCTAAAATCGCAAACTGTGTCTTGATAATACCGTAAAAATGATACGAACTATTTGTGATGGTGGAGTCATCAAACACGATTAAGACTACAGTTGCATGTGCGATACGTGGCATACAGTTCATCCATATGAACTGTTTGTAATGAGCCAGAACAATAGAAATGATCAACCATATCAAGGTATGTGCGATACGGCATAACGTTCAATCGGATGAACTGTTTGCGATTAAGGAAACACAATAGAAATGATCAGCCCGATCAAGGTCTGTGTGATAGACGACATACGGTTCACTCGGATTAATTGTATGCGATGGGCCAAAACAACAGAAACAGTTAGCCAGATCAAGGTATGTGTCATAGGTGGTTCGTGTAAACAAGATGTATGTGATACACGGTAAATAGATCACTCGGATGAATTGTTTGCGATGAGAAAAAAGTAACACAAATGATTACTATAGTTATTTCGTGTGCGATTATGTGTGGAGAAAAAACTTTAAAATGTAAACGAGTTGCTTGCGATGGCTAGGAGTATTCGTGAAAAAATGGAAGTAAAAAATGAACAAGAAACAAAAGGGGAAAAAAGGATCAGACAAAAGAAAAAAAAAACAGTCATCAGCTGTCGATCTATGCATTTGGTCTGTGCTACTCGAGGGGGGCGGGGGAGGAGACCTCCTACGTGGCGCGTAGGAAGCTGGGAGAAGCGGTAGCACGCACCCCTCACTCCACCAGCGCGCCCGTATGGGCCGATCCATGTCGAAGCGCTCTATTTTTTTGTGTTTCGCGTTATCCGTTTGAGTAATTCGCAATTAGAAAGATTCCGAAACTTAAAAAATGTGCATTTAAAAAAAATCAGGAAATCATATTTTTTTCATGAATTTGAGAAATGTTCATGAATTCAAAAAATATTCAGAATTTCAAAAAAATGTTCACAAATTAAAAATTGTTCACATTTAAAAAAAATCATCAAAGTTAAAACATATTCATAATTTAACAAAACATTTGCAAATATAAAAAATGTTCAAGGTTGAAGCAATGTTCACGAATTTTAAAAATGTTCACTATTTAAAAAAATCGTTCATGAATGTCAAACAATGTTCATGATTTAAAAATTATGTTCACAAATTCAAAAAAATTCATGAATTTTAAAATTTTCTTCGAATTAATAAATTTTCACAATTTCAATTTTTATTTGCAAATTTAAAAAATGTCCACGTTGAAGGAATGTTCATGAATTTTAAAATTTCACATTTTCTAAAAGTTATTCATGAATTTCAAAAAACAATTATGGACTTTCAGAAAATGTTCATGATTTCATATAATGTTTATGAATTTGTAAAAAATATTATCATGATTCCAGAAAACTATTCTTGAATTTAAAAAATATTCATGATTTCAAAAAATGTTACAATTTTAAAATATGTTCATGAATTTGAAATATGTTCGAAAATTTAAAGAAAAACAAAAACCAGAAACAAACCATAAAAACCTAGATAAAAGATACTACCTCTGTAAACTAATATAAGAGCATTTAGATCACTATTTTAGTATTGTAAACGCTCTTATATTAGTTTACGGAGGGAGTACAAGATAAAGAAATAAAATACTGGTGGACCTTGTGACCCTAATGGGTCGGCCCAGAAGGTGAGCTGTGAGCTGGGGGGTGCGCGTTATGGCGCTTGGGGCGCCCGATGCGCCATATAGGATCCGCGCCGGGTGATGGGTGCACGTTTGGTCATCAAGTGACGATCTACGGCAGCAATTGGATTCCCGGCTGGTGAATTAGGTAACCAGACACAACACACACACATACACCCGCCGCGATAACTGAGCTGGCCCATATAACACTAATCGCTTCATTTTCATTTGGCTCTATGTTTATTTGTTTTGCTTCATGTGTTTTCCTTATTTTTCATTTATGTTTTCATCTTTTTTCATTTCGTTTTTTAAAATCTATAATCTTTTTCCTGACAATCCGTGAACCTTTTCAAATTGATGAAAATTCTCAATTTTTGTGAAATTTTAAAACTCACAAACATTTTCAAAATTCTTGAACTTTTCCACATCCATATAATTTTTTCAAAGGCATGAAATTTTCTGAAATTCACGAAATTTTGTTTAAAATGATGAACTTTTTAAATTCCTAACGTTTTTCTAAATTCTGTAACATTTTCTATATCATGAACTTTTTAATTCACGACCTTTTTGAATTCATGAACTTTGTTTTAAAATCCGCATTTTTAAAATAATTCATGGACTTTTAATAATCCATTAGCATATCTAGGATCCGTGAAAAAAATCAATTCGTGAACATTTTCAATTTTTGTGATTTTGTTTTCAAATCCATGAAGTTTTGAAAATTCTTCTTTTCAAATGCATGCTTTTTTTTCAAATCAATGTTTTTCTGTGAAGTCATAAAATATTAAATTCATGATTTTTGTGGAAATTCCACTAACTTTGCTTGAAAAGTGAATGGTCTACGGCTTGGTCAACGGTCAAAGTTTATGGGCAACATTTTTCGGTGATCATGCGAGCGAGAGAAAACAAGAATGCTCGAGGAGAGATCGACAGGGGCAGCTGCTGCGGGAGACTGGGTTGCAGCCCACGACCAGTGGCGCATGGAGGAAGTCTCGAAAGGCAGTGAGTCTCATTTCGGTAATAGGACTCATTTCACATCAGATGGTGTGTTAAAGTGCCAAATCGACTCTACTTTCTCCTAGATTGGAGCAACCTAGAACCACTCAAATATGAAACCCGTTAGGTGTGTGAACGATGTTGCTTCGACGCTTCCTTTCCTCTCTTTTGACAAAATCCTTTCTTTTTCTTTACCATAGTGGATAATTGCTTGTGCGTTGCACCATCCAATAATGCGAAATGATATTTTATATTTTGCATGTATCCAATAAATGCTTTTATGTGGTATGCACTGATTGGTTTACCAAAGTAAATATTGTTTTATTTGGTAAGTCAATAACATATGAGGCCATTAAGAAAGATTCTAGGAAAAAAATGGTGAAAATAAAATCATAAATGGGAGGGAAAAGGCAAAATAGGAAGCCGAAGGGGGAAAACGTGTGAGGTTTGACGAAGGACGAGTGGACGACATAACCTACCGTCTATTTTAAGTGGGAGAGAAAAAATATGTTCAACCATGCATGAATATACCTCACATATATCCATCATCCACCGTTGCACTAAGATTTGTGTTGTGTTGTCTGGGTTTATTGATTTCAAGTTGTTTTAGGGTGTTACATTTGATTTTTTTGTTATTTCAAAATTTATCATGCTCCCTCCATTCCATAATGTAGTGCATATACATTTCTCCAGAGTCAAACTAAGCAAACTTTGACCGAGTTTCCAGAGAAAACCATTTATATTTATACAATTACAGACATATACAACATGAAAATATAAATGATGATCTATCAATTATGCAATTGGTATTTTAAATGTACACATTTTGTCAATAAACATGGTCAAAGTTTGTAATATTTGACTTTTGAAAAAAAATACGTACCACATTATGGAAGGAGGGAGTAACATTTAATGGTGAACCAACCAATTCAATCTAGGAAATGCACTATTTTTGTTGGTACAAAACTAGACAGTATGACACTGAGCTTAGCGTTATGGTGCTCGGCCTCCATGGGACCCTTTTTTTTAAATTCAAAAAAATTATATTTTGAAGTTTCAAAAAGTTCTGATTTTTTCGCACAATGATATATGAATGTATATACTACATGTGTAAAATTTCATGAGAAAATGCATTGATTCGCGAGCTACGAAATAATGTGAAAATCATTGGTTTATACACCAAAAATGTAAAAATTTGATGATGATGATGATGAACATTACTAACTATTTTCATAATTACTAGTTCCTTTTTGTGTAGCTAGCCTGTCAATGCATTTCGTCTTGAAAATTTACACACATGCACTATACATCCATATAATACTGTGTACTCCCTCTGTAAACTAATATAAAATATTTTAGATCACTACTTTAGTGATCTAATAAATTTTTTATACTAATTTACAAAGAAGGATGTTTAAGTATTTGAGATATTGAACATTTTTCTTAAGAGAAAAAAACAGGTTCCATGAAGCCCGAGCATCAAAAGGCATTTCTGGCAGATCACAGTGTTAATTTCAAGGCATGCATGCATAAGTTTGAATTGTAGCTTGAAAGCGGAAACTACGAACCCGGATCAAAATTTCATTTCAAACACAATGATTTCTAGACTTTTACTACAAGCAGGCTCAACATGTTCTGTCACAATGCATCGCTGCGTTGCACCATCAACTATCCTTAATTATCTGCCTTGACTTTGCTAGAAACGTTCGTCACTGTTTCCGTCGACGCGCCATGATCCATCTCCTTTCTGAGCTTGCTGACCCTGTCGATGACCGCCTCCACCGTGACATCCACGGCGTCCCTCAGCGTCTCCAGCTTCGACCTCGGGTCCGCGTACACCAGCCGCGGTATCAGCCCGATCACCGTCTCCGTCATCCGCTCCGCCACCTCCTGCGGTATCCGCCGGAGCGTCTCCTCGACGCTGCTGGCGTTGCCGCTGCGCACGTCCTCCTCGGAGATGAACACGGAGTAGGAGTCGCGGTCGTCGGGGAGGTGCCACCTGTACTGCCTGTACGCGGAGTCCGGATGGAAGAACACCGGCACGCAGCCGGCGAGGATGGCGTCGAACGCCGACCGCCGTGTGTACGTGTCGCCCGGCGGCTGCAGGCAGAAGCGCGCCCCCTGGAAGACGCGCATGAAGGTGCTGGGGATGAGGCAGTTCTTCTCGCTCTTGTGGCACTGCACCAGGTTGCAGAAGCTGGAGGCGCCGCACTCCCGGATGAGGTGGTGCCGGATGGAGTTCGGGTCGCCGGGCCGCTCGCCGCCGGCGAAGGAGAAGAGGAACTCCCGCTTCATGCCGCGCATCCGCTGCTGCCACTGGACGACGTCCGCGTCCTTCGCCGGGTGGAAGTACGTCGGGTACGGCACGGCGAAGTCGAAGTCCGTCCACGGCACCTTCTCGACGAACAGCACCGTCATGTTCCACACCGCCGGCAAACGGAGCAACTTGTTGCCCCACTCCGAGTCGCTGTCCGTCTGCCGCTGGTGGTCCCACGCCGTCCTCCCGGACATGAAGAAGTGGTCGCGCCCGCCCATGGCGCGCCACTCGGGCCGCCGCGTCAGCCAGTCGACGAGCTCGAGCGGCGCGGCGTCCTTGGCCGTGGCGTTGTTGCTCCACAGGTTCCGCACGACGTCAAACCCAGCGTAGAACGGCACGAAGACGGCGGCGGCGCGGGAGGAGTCGTTGGTGAGGCACTCGTACTGCCGGATACGGGCGTGGAAGATGACGTCGAGGCCGAAGTGGTCGGTGGCGTACCACCCCTCGTCGCCGAACACGCCGTCCGCGTTGTCCAGGGGCGCGCCGAGGCCGCCGTTGACGAGGTACTGGCACATGTCGATCCACGGGTACCAGTGCTTGCAGTCGGCGAGGATGTCGGTGTTGAACCGCGGGGGCAGGTCGTGGACGTACAGGTACCGCCCGCGGCACGCGTCCTCCCCGGCGACGCCAACGTCACTGCTCCGGCTCACCTCGGCCCCCGCCTCGGAGGCGATCAGGAGCTTCTTGACCTGCTGCTCCTGGACGGAGGGGGAGCGCGGCTGGGCGAGCGACTGGTGCGGCGAGCTGACGGGCGCCGCCCGGTGGCAGTAGACGATGAGGAGCCACGGCGTGGCCGACAGGACGGCGAGCAAGACGAGGCGAGGCAGCCAGCGGGCGCCGCCGCCGTGCGCGGCCGTCGTCCTCTCCATGGTCATACTCACTCACGCACGCTCGCTCGCTCTCGTATAAGTCCACTGTAACTAACTTAAACGCGGGGAATCTCGGAATGAGAATTCATCCATGCGATTTGCGTATCGCTGGCCGGCATGCGTGGTGATCCGAGCTCAGAGCTCTGACTCGAGAGATGCTCCACATTAACCATGTCAATGATCGATCGAATCTAGGCGCGAGGAAATGAAGGAGTCGTGGGAGTGCACGTGCACATGCATGTTGTATCAATAAAAATGAACATGATTTCTCAAAATAAAAAAAAATAGAAATGCACATTTGACCGGGGATCGAATCTGGGAGATGCATTACTGCCAACTTTCGACGATCCATTGGATCCCTGGATGGAAAGTCTGCATCCTCGAGCGTCGAGCTTAGCATCTTTGAGCCTTGTACCAGTACTAGTGTCTCCACCAGCAACTACGTATAGTGACCGGCGCGCGCGCACATGGCGCTCCTCGCGCTGCACAAACCGGAGTTGACACGGAGCTATCTATAGCTAGCTAGCTAGCCAGTACGACCATTCTCTATTCTGTCTCGAGCTGGGGATCTCAGGCCGATCGAGGGCGGCAAATTTGACAATTTTGAGGCAAATTTGACTATTTTGACCTGTTGCTGCAATCAATTCACAGAATGAACTGCCCGTGAAACTATTTCACAGCCATAACCTTTTTGTGTAGCGCCCGCCACGACGGCGCCACACTACACTGTGCAACGCCTAGCTCGGGGGCGCTACACGCCTTACCAGCGTCGCACTCCGAACTGCCTAAAAATTACTAAGTCAGTGTGCAACGCCTGAGAGCTAGGCGCCACACTATACAGTGTAGCGCCTAGCTCCTAGGCGTTGCACTAGTGGTTGCTTCATTTTGTAGTGTAACCACTAGTG
>LR738715.1:72952966-73080100 GCA_902687465.1 Secale cereale | reverse complement strand
CGGCCGCTAGCTGCCGTGGCCGACCTGACGGCGGCGCTGTAGGGCTCCAGGAGATGGCTTGGAGGGTTTCGACGTGTGGACGAGGGCGGCGCGGCTCTGCAGACGAGCGGGTGGCCAGGGGTACGACGCGGCGGCTCGGGCGCGCGCGCGTGCAAAACGTGCGCTCCGGGCGCGCCCAGCGCACGCACGCCAGGTGCTCGACGCAATGCCAGGGCTAGCTAGAGGGCCTGGGTGATGATGCAAATTAACAGAACAAGGTTAGAGGTGGCTAGGAGATTAGTGGACATGCTGGTTAGTCCAGAGGGGTAAGATCACAGTGCAAACTTAAGAGCATGCCCAAAACTGGCCATGCACTATAGGTGTTCGACATAATGTCAGAGCCACCTGTAGAGCTTTGCTAGAGATGTAAATTGGCAGAATGGGGTCTCTTTAGGAGAGAAATATGATGGTGAAGTTGGATTGGATAAACAAGAAACTTAGTAATGCAACTATTGTCAAAATACAATTTTGGACAGAAAAGAAAAACTATCATTGCATGCACCAAAAGTATCCCAATGGGTCCAATCTCCTGGATTTAAGAGTCTGGTAGGGTGGACTATAAGCAGGAGAAAATTTTTGGGGCAAAAGGGCAAGCAAAAATGGAGCTGTAGTACAAACCACTAAACTGGACCAGAACACAAATGAGGATGGTTTGCTCAAATTTTCCAAAGAACACCAATGGGTTTTTGCATAGAAATGAGTTATATACTTCTACCAACATCTCCAAATTTTGGTGAAATTTTTAAAAGAATTTCTCAAATGGTTGCAGTGCAAAAGAGGCTCCAAACTTATGAGAAATCAATTTAAAAGCAATAAAGCTTTAGGGAAATATTTACAGAAATATTTCCACTGATAAAAGAAATGATCTTGAGAGGGAATACAAGTCCAACAATATTTATTTTTGAAAAGTTCCCCTTGGAGGGAAACTCCACAATTTAGAAAAAAAATGGTTCTAAAATCAAAAGAAAGTCCAGAAAAGGAAAATTTAATTCCCTGGCAAAATTTTTTAATATATAAACCATGGTTAAATTTTTGGGGTGTTACAACACCACCCCCCTTAAGAAAAATCTCGTCCTCGAGATTTGCTAAGGACGATCTCAAAATACCCGTCCTATTACCATAAAGTATCAATTTAAAAGAAACGAACATTCGTAATACACTGAGGTTACTGCGAGGGAGCAAATAACTGGTACAACCACAGTGGGGTACTGATGCTATGAGAAGAAAACTATGGTTGGGGAAACCGAGAAATTACCACTATCGGCTACGGTAAATTTAGAACAACCGTCTAAATTCACAAATTACGCTGGTCGTACCCGAGTGCATAGAGCTCTCTCTGGCTGACAGGTGGACCCGGGGTCCACTGTCAGCCTCTTCTTCTACCTCTGGCTCTCTTTCTCCTTCTCTCTCGCGTGCTCTCCCGCGCTTCCTCCACCGGCGACGCCTAGCGCGTAGGGCATCTAGGCCGTACTGCGGTAGTGCGCGGCGTGCTAGCTGCCGGCGCAGCGTGCACTCACCTCGCGGGCCAGTGCGTTGTCGGCACTGCTCGCGGATTCGCCTCCGAACACCGGCGATCGAGCGACGAGCGGCGCTGGTGGACTTCGCCCACCGTACACCGATCTCGAGCTATAAAATGACCGCGGTGCTCCTCTCACATGGCCTCGCCTCTTCCTCTCCTTCCTTTTCCTCCATTTCTGTTTGCAGGAGCTCGCGACGAGGCTCTAATGGCGGAGGTGATGCCGGACTGGTACGTGATCCTGATGTGCGGAGGGTTGGCGGCGTTACTGGGGTTCTCCGTGCTCTTGTGCGCGATGATTCTCAGTGATCGCCGTGATGCTGCTGCTCGAGTGTTAGCTCTACGCGGCGGCGGTGATCATGAGGATTAAGTGTGGTAGTTAGGTTCTGACTGCTGTCAGTGTGCTGGAGGTAACTTGCACTCTAATAGTCACTCACAATTTCTCCTCTAGAAACTGTGGCGTGATAGCGAGGTGATCAGTTAGGTGCAAAAATATGCACGTGGCTATGCAATTAGTGCATGCTATGGAGTGGTTGTGGAAGTGAGCCTGCTGTCGTGGTGCCGCGTGAATTAAAATGCATGTCACGAAGAATTTTGTGCTGCAACGGCTCAAAGAAAAAATCTAACTTCAAGATTTACTGAGAGCGGAAACAGTCAATCAAAATGAACAGCAGTAAAAACCACTCATATTAATCGAAAACAAACATTTAATACATCGCACAAACTTAGGATACAACGCATAAGCTGTAATATATAAATAAATGCTAGGATAACAAACATAGTAGTGACGTCTACGATATAAACGGAAAATGGACAAGGTCCTGAGGAAATGTCTCCGGCACTGGGACACATTCCTCTTCTATCGGGGAAAGCGGACGGCTTCCCGGTGTTGGAATACATTCTTCTTCTTCCGGAGGGAGCGGAGGAAGTTGAGGAAGCAATCGAAGGACGTGTCCCTCCTGAGTTGGCAGAGGGGGTCCGCCAATGGCGATCCGGGGATTCAGAACAGCCAGGTAGCGGAGATACTCTAGTATTTGCTGGGTGAAACGCTCCTGGGCCATCACATATTGAATGAGATAGACCAGGGCTGGATCGCTCTCCGCACGTCCACAGCGGAACGTAGCTTCTGCTCCAAAAGCAGCGCGGCTTGGGAAATAGCAGTATTCTCTTGTGCTGGCACAAGGTACCGCAAATCGAAGACGGGTGACTGCTTCATACGCAGCAGACTCAATGGCCATGCCTGGTGTTGGCATGGATCTCCCGATGAAGATAACGTAGGGAGGGCCTTGGTTTAAATCTGCTGGTGGAATATGTACAGCTGCCCAGTATTTCGAGAGATCAGGAGTGATTCTCGATTTGAACAGCTCATACAGGGGTGGATGGGTGGAGCCAAGAGTATTGCGGGCAAAATCCCATAGTATCTTAACAAAAATACCAGGGTTTGCGTCGGGGGTCCTCAGGTAAGCTCCGGGGTGAGACATGGATGGGTGAATGAGGAAGGTAGCGCTCGATGCTGATGGTTGCTGGTGTGGAAAAATGAGGGTGGCCTCTTATAGAGAGCCTGGGTCATGAAACATGAAGCGGTGCCGGTACGACTGAGACACCGACTCCGGCGCGGGGCTGTCTGAGTCAATGTCTCAGGCCTCAATCCCCAAAAGAAAAGTGACATGTTACTGTGCATGTCGATTAGGGGTCACGTCTAGAATTTTACTCTGCAACCACTCGACAAACAACTCATGCCAGATCACACATACTATGAGATGTTGACACACAAGTGGTTACAAGCTCACTACGTCACACAACGACTACTACGGAACTAAAGGAAAAACCGGCCACTAGGGCTTGACAACAATCCTGGTGGACTCAGTCCACCTGGTTGAGATCTAGCCGGGCGTGTCCTGCGGATGCCGAGTCCTCTCCGGGTGCTTCCGCGTCGGAGCTGGCCGGGGTAGGATGGGGAGCTACAGGGCTGGAGTAGCGGTGGTGGCCTTCGCGGGGTGTCGAGGTCACCGTCCCATTGGAGTAGGCCTCCAAGAGACGACGGAGATCTCCGGGTGAGGCGATGGCATTGCCCGGGTGGATGACATGGTCAGAGCTTGGGGGTTCAACCGGCCTTCCAGGCAGTACTATCGGGGTGTCGGTGGCGGGTGTGGCTTCGTTCCTTGCCGGGGCCAGACGAGCGAGCGTCATGCGGGTCTCAATCAGGTCAAGAGTGACCTGATCAAATAGTGCCTCTTGCGCTTCCAGGTAGCGCACCAGATGCACCAGGGCAGGGTCCGACTCATGGTCTCCGTTGGCGACCTGGGTCGGTCTACCATAGCCTTCACGACTAGGGTAGTAGTAGAATGAGCGGCAGTTAACCCTCGGCGACAGGTGCCGAAGATGAACTATAGCCTCTCGGGCTGCAAGTTGGATGGCTTGGGGCTCGTCGGAGGTCGTCCTCCCGGTGAACCGGTAGGGACGCTCCGATGTGATGCTTCTACCGTAGATGTGCGTCGTGGCCCAGAAGTGATGGATGGAATTACTCGTGTGCTCTTGGTACACTACATACTCCGGTGGCTCATTGGTGCCGAAGGCACGACGGGTGAGATTGGCGAGGATGGCTACGAAGCCTTCAAGTTCGACTGCGGTGGTCTCGTTGCGAACGCGGGGGCCTGGCATCTTGGTGGTTGGATATCGAACCGGGAATGAGGCTGTGATGTGCTGAGTTTTGGGGCAAGGCTTCCTTTATAAGTCAGCCGGGTCTTCCATCGCACGCTTGTGGATGGGACAACTCAGGTGTTGGCACAGGCGCACGGCCTATGGATAGACCGATAGGTTGGGCACCGACTGCCAAAAGCTGTCGGGGTCACAGTGTGGGCCATCGGGTAGGATAGGCTTGATTGTGGTGAGGTTAAGGTCTGGTGGGTGGGTCAACCTAGGTTCACCGACCCAGCTAAGATAGGATTAGCCAATGGTCAGCCTGGCTCTGATACCAAGGTTGTCAGGACCGGATTTCCGGGATATAAATTTCCCAGTCAATGGTCCTTGTGCTCACCAGCCCCAGGATTACTGTTAGCTGATGAGACACAAACTTGATACAGAAATTCCAAGCAAAATACCAAATATGTAGTACAAGACCCTTCTGGTCAATGAGTACAACATAAGGTTTCTAGTGGTTGATGGCGGAAGCGGGTTGCGATACATCAGCGTCTATGGGACTCCATTTCCCACAGGAACAGCTGACCTGGATAACTCCTATCTTCGCGAGGCTGCTATCTCCACTGCCTAGGTTCCGGGGTTGTCATCGCAGCGCTCCTCTCCAAGCAAGAAATCTGGCCAAGACAATAGCCAGGGACAAGCCAGTGAGTACTTTGAATGTACTCGCAAACATTATGAACACAGGTACAATATATCAAATGATAACCACGCACTGAAACAATCCATGATCACTTAGTCAGTTCCTAAAAAAAAAAATTCATGATGCACATGAGCAGGTTATTCTTATAAAGCATGATTCAGCAATCAAAGAATAAGAATAAAATGCACCGATCGGGTGTCTGAAGCGACGCCTCGAAAGGATAATAAAATAAAGCATGCCTCAGTCGGACGTCTGAGCGACGTCTCATAAAGGGCTTATAAAGGAAAAATAATAACAGACTTGCCACAGTCGGGCGTCTGAGCGACACCACATAAAGGGCTTATAAGGAAAATAAATAATAAGCATGCCACAGTCGGGCGTCTGAGCGACACCACATAAAGGGCTTGTAAGGAAAATAAATAGTAAGCATGCCACAGTCGGGCGTCTGAGCGACACCACATAAAGGGCTTGTAAGGAAAATAAATAGTAAGCATGCCACAGTCGGGCGTCTGAGCGACACCACATAAAGGGCTTATATGAGAATAATCACAGGGAATATCCAGGAGGTAGAACCATCCCAGGGATACTCAATATTTCGAACAATACAAATGGTTAGTCCATAATAATAATAATCATAATCATCATATGTCACATGTTATGATCGATGTTCTGGCTTAGCAGTTTTTCCTCCGAAGACCGACACTAAGACCGACACTTGACCTATCCCAGACTGAAATCCTTAACCGCGGATACGGCTATTCGAATAGGTATAACCTCTGCAGAGGGTGTACTCTTTACCCACGAGTAATGGATTCCTTTAGTCCTCCGGGACTAATTCCGCTTACAGTCTTTTAGTTGAAAACACACCTGACCCGCACACACCAGCTTAACTTACCGGTGACTGGAATCACCCACGACACCTGTGAAGCAAAACTCTAAGTGGGGAGGCTACAACCTCGAGTAGCATGGGATCACAAAATTTATAATGCGCGCAAACTAGGGGAGCTACCCCCTCGGCTCCAACCGGAAACACCCATGCCCCCGGACCAGGTGGCATGCCTACCGGATGCCTCCAGTATCTTCCACCATGGCTTCTCTGAATGGTGTGTGCCAAGAAAGGGGTTGACAACTTACTGGACTGTACCCTACCTACGGCAGGGACAAGTGGTAGTACGAAACAAGTATGGGGGTTACCGGAACAAGACCCGATCTATGGTCGACTCAGGAGGTTAAAGCATCACCTACGTGATTAGCATAGCCAACATATTTCACACCATCAGACAGAGTCACCACCCATCATGCCTCGACATGCCCTCACTGATCTCTCTCATCACTATGAGGTACCATCTTCATGGTCATATTTTATCCACGACAAAACTTCTCCCCGAAGTCTGTCCGGACCAGCTCAGGAATACGTGGCATGAGGCAGTAACCACTTCACATGTATATAACATGATCACAGCAAATCAACTTCTCATCAAATGCATCTATGCATGTCTTGTCATTATATGCAAAACTCATTATTTCATGTGACATAAACATAGCTTACTGCTCCTAGCAAGCATTCAAAAATATATCATATCAGTGTTCAAGATGCTTGCCTTCAAGGTGCAGAGAGGTGAGGGCACTCCAAAACTTTTGAAAGTTTTGATCTTCCCTCCAAATTCCTATTTTTGAAAATATTCAAATTAACACATACTTTAAAGACAGTACAAAAAAATTATCCTAATTATTTTTGAAATAAATCTTAAAATAAACTAGGTGAAATTTGAGAGTGGTAGGAAAAAGAATCAACTCATTTGGAGTTTTATTTAAAAAGATATGCCCAGTCAAAGTTTAGTCAAAATTCTGTTTTATTAAAAATCAGAAAAAGGAATACGCATCGGCTCTGAATACGCTTCTGAGAGGGAGAGACGTACTTCGGGCTTTACGCTTTCACTTAAGCGCCTCGGCGGGACGGCCAGAGCCACTGACGGTGGGCCCGCGGGTCCACCCGTCAGGTTTGACTGGTCCACCCAGTTCTCTTCCTCCTCTGGCCGAAAGGAGGCGGAGCTCCGGCGATCAACGCCGGCGAATGGTGGCGCCTCGAGGGTGCTCGAGTGCGGGGATGGATCCGCCGGATTGAGGTGGTCCTTTCGGTGGTCGGGAAGGAGACGGAGGTGGAGGAAAGCGTCGGCGACGAGCTTTGCGGCGGACGGCGGTCTCGGTTGGAAAAGGGGTTCCGCCTACGGTGGTTCTCGATCAAGTTTGAGCGGTTGGGTGGCTCTGCTAGGTCGAGGGGAAGCAGATGGTGGCGTTGGAAGAGCTGGGGAGGCCCTGCCCACGGCGGTTTGGACCAGAGGACGGCGGCGGCCGAAGCTGCCGGAGATGAGGAAGACGGCCTCCCTCCCTCGATTCCTGGCTACGGGAGCTCCAGGGAGATGGCCTGAGGCTGTTTGGGGGTCTGGACGAACTCGGGGCTCCTTAAATAGGTGGGGGAGGTCGGTTCCCGCGGCTGCGGATAGGAACGCCGGCGAACCGCCGTCCTGTAGCTAGCAGGGCGACGTGGCGGTGGTCGGCACTACCCAACGAGCTCGCGGATGAGCTCGAGCTGCTCCCCAGGGCAGCTGGCGAGCTGTGGTGGTCGGGGCGGCGCCGGCCATGGCAGGAGCCTGCTGCGGTCGGCCGCTAGCTGCCGTGGCCGACCTGACGGCGGCGCTGTAGGGCTCCAGGAGATGGCTTGGAGGGTTTCGACGTGTGGACGAGGGCGGCGCGGCTCTGCAGACGAGCGGGTGGCCAGGGGTACGACGCGGCGGCTCGGGCGCGCGCGCGTGCAAAACGTGCGCTCCGGGCGCGCCCAGCGCACGCACGCCAGGTGCTCGACGCAATGCCAGGGCTAGCTAGAGGGCCTGGGTGATGATGCAAATTAACAGAACAAGGTTAGAGGTGGCTAGGAGATTAGTGGACATGCTGGTTAGTCCAGAGGGGTAAGATCACAGTGCAAACTTAAGAGCATGCCCAAAACTGGCCATGCACTATAGGTGTTCGACATAATGTCAGAGCCACCTGTAGAGCTTTGCTAGAGATGTAAATTGGCAGAATGGGGTCTCTTTAGGAGAGAAATATGATGGTGAAGTTGGATTGGATAAACAAGAAACTTAGTAATGCAACTATTGTCAAAATACAATTTTGGACAGAAAAGAAAAACTATCATTGCATGCACCAAAAGTATCCCAATGGGTCCAATCTCCTGGATTTAAGAGTCTGGTAGGGTGGACTATAAGCAGGAGAAAATTTTTGGGGCAAAAGGGCAAGCAAAAATGGAGCTGTAGTACAAACCACTAAACTGGACCAGAACACAAATGAGGATGGTTTGCTCAAATTTTCCAAAGAACACCAATGGGTTTTTGCATAGAAATGAGTTATATACTTCTACCAACATCTCCAAATTTTGGTGAAATTTTTAAAAGAATTTCTCAAATGGTTGCAGTGCAAAAGAGGCTCCAAACTTATGAGAAATCAATTTAAAAGCAATAAAGCTTTAGGGAAATATTTACAGAAATATTTCCACTGATAAAAGAAATGATCTTGAGAGGGAATACAAGTCCAACAATATTTATTTTTGAAAAGTTCCCCTTGGAGGGAAACTCCACAATTTAGAAAAAAAAATGGTTCTAAAATCAAAAGAAAGTCCAGAAAAGGAAAATTTAATTCCCTGGCAAATTTTTTTAATATATAAACCATGGTTAAATTTTTGGGGTGTTACACAAATGGAGTTGGGGTTCGGCGACACTGGCTTACTTGTATAGATAGGTATGAAGTTGTTTATGTTTCACTTCATTGCTACATTATGAATGCGATCTTGCTGTTAATTCAACCATGTTCTCTTTTATGTGCAGTTGGACGAAGCCTGTTGTAGGCTATCTGGAGGTATCGGTGGTTGTTTGCTCGCACTTTCCATATGGAGCTGGGAGCGTTTGCCGGTTGGACGATCGAAGACCGTGAAGTACGAGGCTTGGGACGACAAAGATGACCCACTACGGCTCCCCACTTGGGCTTACAAGTGGGATGTGTTAAATGAGATGACGGATGATCCTTCGGTCATGTACAAGTTGTACAGGAGCGAGATGGACGCGATCACGCCTGAGCAGGTGAATCGACATTGCATAAGTTATTATCATGCTTCTATCGTAACTCGATATCAATTTTGCATTCTATCCCATTTTGTAGGTTGGATGGGAACCGTATGGAAGTGGAGAGAGTTTTGGGAACCCTATGGAGTTCACGTTGAATCCGATGTACACTAGAGATAGGGATCTCTGGCATATGCGGTGTCCACTCATATGCAACTGGGCTGTTGAGCTTCACCTGCCACATCGGGTGTACCGCCAGTTTGGTTTTTTCCAGACACACCCGCCAGAGTGGGAGGACACGGACAGGCTACTACACGCGTAAGATATAATTAACCTTGAGCACCTAGCGGCTTCTCGGCCTCATCGATGGTTGTAATATTATGTTTCTAACTTGCAGGTTGGATAGGAAAAAGCAGCGGAAGATCAAGGACTGGCCCAAGCATCACAGGAAGTATGTCGTACAGTTCCAGCTTAATGTGGAGCAAGTTAGGCGCAACAAACGAGCCCAGCACTTGTTGGCTACCACTTGGTTGGCTCCCTTGTGTAGCTCCTTGTTGGCTTGTGCTTGCATCTTTTTCTTGGACCTTTTCCTTGGTTTGGTACATTTTCTTTGGTTGTGGCCATGACCTTTGCACTGCCCACAACGGGAGCTCTCACGAGGCTCTTGGAATTGGTTGTTGCCCGCTACGCCCCGGCCACCATGGCCCCATCCGTCCATGTCGCCTCTAAGACGCTTTGTCTTACGTCTACCCCGTTTAACAACCTTCAACTCCGGATCCGGCCATAGTTGAACTCCATGATACTCCGGCCATTGTGATTGGTCCAAGTACGGGTGAAAGCAGGGAGCCCATGTTTTCTTGACCGTCATGATTGAGAACTCCGACTCCCTCACGGTGCGTGGGTGATTGATGTTCACATTTCTAACGCGACCGGCGGTATACAAGTGTGAGCAAGGGAGATGAAGCAACAATGGCCTCCCGCAAGTGCAATCACATTGTGTTAACGACACCTTGAAAGCCCGACCTCCATGTTGCCGGCCATCGTTTGTGGTTCCTCCAGGCTCTTTCACTTCGTACTTCCACTCTTCATTGTCATATAATATAGCTTCTTCTGAGTCCGCCTTCCGTGATTGAAATACCAACCATTCATCAACCTTGGGTGGGAACTTGTACTTGTACTTGCGCGGGTTCTCACCCGCTATTTGTGCATCCGTTTCCATCGAGTACTTTACAAAGTACGCATTCATCTTGTCAAATGTGTATTGAACTATTGCCGTCATGGGTAATCCACGTGCACCTTTGAGCACCCTATTGAAGCATTCAGCCATATTGCTTGTCATTTGACCGTATCTCCGACCATCTTCATCAAAAGCATGTGCCCACTTGTTCCGGTATTGAATGTGCCTATTGAGAAAGTCTTGACCCTTGGGATCAAGTTTTTTGTGTTCCAACAATTTGTTGTACAAATAGGCGAAGTGCTTGTCGGATAAAGCGAGACAACAATCTTGAAGATCATCGGCCAACTCCTTAAGGCCACATGCCCTATAGAAGTTCGAACAAAAGTGCCTCATGCACCATCGATGGTGCAACGGTGCATGACCGGGAATGTCAATCTCCACCGCGTTAAGAATCCCTCGATATCGATCCGATATGACACAAATTTCCCTTTGAGCGGGTAACACCTTCGTCCTCAGAAGACGCAAAAACCACTCCTAATTGTCATTGTTCTCCACCTCAACCAAAGCAAATGCCAATGGTAACACCCGGTTGTTTGCATGACTTGCTATCGCAACCAACAAGGTGCCCCTGTATTGTCCGGTCAAGAACGTGCCATCAATGGCGATGACCGACCTACAGTGTTCGAAAGCACTCAAGCATTGCTCGAATGCCCAAAATGCACGGCCAAATACTCGGACTTTCCTTCCTTCAAGAACCGTTGTTTGGTGCCCATGAGGCTCGACCACATGAACCATGCCCGGGTTTGTTGTGGCCATGGCTAACAACAACCTAGGGATTCGGTTGTATGCTTCCTCCCAAGTACCATACAACATCTTAAATGTGGCTTGCTTCGCATTCCATACCTTGCCGTACTTCACCTTGTAATGAAAGATGGCTTTCACAAGATCAATGACATGTTGGACGCTCATTGTTGGAAGTGTGGATATTGAGTTGGAGAGCCTGTAAGCGATGAACTCGGACGTGAGTTGTTTGTGGTCTTGGGACACGATCTTGCCATCCACCCTTTTGCCTTGGCACATGTGAGTTGGCACACAACTCACTACATGCCAAGTTGGACCTCCTTTCCATGGTCTTGCACGCACAATCCACGGACATATTTCATCTTCACTTGCACATGCAACCATGTAGCGCACATTGACGTCCGAGTGCACCATCTTGTGTGGACAATAATGCGTAACCGAGTAGTTGTCGAGCCACATCTTCAATTCCAACAAGGTTTCAAACTTAGACCCTTTATCAATCCGGTTCTTGTCGTCTCCCAAATCACGGTGAGAGCTTGGCCTAACCCCAAGAGATACACATTGGCCACCATCTACCACGGCTTCATCCGCGAGACTAACATCCTTGAACAATGTAGTTCGATGATCCCGACCGAATACCTTCTCGAAAGCTTCGGCCTCCTTCACCGTGAACCCCTCCGCATCAACTTGTTCATCGGGACCATCGTCATCCGAGTCCGATGCATATGCACGGGAAAAAGGGGTGGAATGGTCCATTGTCTCTTGCAAATGATATTTGTCGAGATCACCCACATTGTTGTCATGGAGATCAACTTCATTGTCATCGTCCGCATACTCATCATTGTCCTTTTGCAAAGCTTCAACTTGGTTGTTTGTAAACGGACTCAATGTTTGCCCCACTTCTTGGGTCAAAAGAGGTTCATCAATTTTATCTTGCTTCAAGGGTGGTGGGCTACTATCAACCAAAGGGGAGGGGTTCCGGTTCTAGTCTAAATGCAAACTTGAATCTGTTGGAAATATGCCCTAGAGGCAATAATAAAAGAGTTATTATTATATTTCCTTGTTCATGATAATCGTTTATTATCCATGCTATAACTGTATTGATTGGAAACTCAAATACACGTGTGGATGAATAGACAGACTTTGTGTCCCTAGTGAGCCTCTACAGGACTAGCTCGTTGATCAAAGATGACCGCGGTTTCCAGGTCATAGACATGAGTTGTCATTTGATAACGGGATCACATCATTAGGAGAATGATGTGATGGACGAGACCCAAACGTAAACATAGCTTTTGATCGTGTCAGTTATCGCTATAGTTTTCTGCATGTCAAGTATAAGTTCCTATGACCATGAGATCATGTAACTCACTGACACCGTAGGAGTGCTTTGTGTGTGCCAAACGTCACAACGTAACTGGGTGACTATAAAGGTACTCTACAGGTATCTCCGAGAGTGTCTGTTGAGTTGACATGGATCGAGACTGGGATTTGTCACTCCGTATGACGGAGAGGTATCTCCGGGCCCACTCGGTAATACGTCATCTCAATGAGCTCAAAGTGACTAAGTAGTTGGTCACGGGATTATGTATTACAGTAACGAGTAAAGAGACTTGCCGGTAACGAGATTGAACTAGGTATAGAGATACCGACGATCGAATCTCGGGCAAGTAACATACCGACGAGACAAAGGGAACTGTGTACGGGATTGCCTGAATCCTTGACATCGTGGTTCATCCGATGAGATCATCGAGAAACATGTGGGAACCAATATGGGTATCCAGATCCCGCTATTGGTTATTGACCTGGGAGTGTCTCGGTCATGTCTACATGGTTTCCGAACCCGCAGGGTCTACACACTTAACGTTCGGTGACGCTAGGGTTGTTAGTGAGAATAGTGCATGGTTACCGAAGGTTGTTCGGAGTCCCGGGTGAGATCCCGGACATGACGAGGGTCTCCGGAATGGTCCGGAGACGAAGATTGATATATAGGATGAAAGGTTTCGGAGTACGGAAGTGTTCCGGAGAGCATCGGGAAATCGGCGGAGTACCGAAAGGGGTTTCGGGGGTTCCGGAAGTGGTTCTGGGCCTATTGGGCCACAAAGGGGAACACCACAGCCCTCAAGGGGCTGTGCGCCCCCCCCCTGGGCCCTCTCCTTGTGCGCCAAGGGGGGTGGACCCCTCTAGGGTGGCCGCACCCCCTAAGCCTTGGGGGGCAAGGCACCTAGGGGGGGAAACCCTAGGGCCTGCCCTGGCCGCCGCCCCCCCATGCCCTGGCCGCCGGCCCCCTAGGGGAAACCCTAGGGCGCCCCCCCCTCTCCTCCTTCCCCCTATATATAGAGGGGTAGAGGGAGGGCAGCCAACACAAGTTCGTGCCTCGGTGCTGCCCTCCCTCTCCCGTAACATCTTCTTCTCCCGCGGAGCTTAGGCGAAGCCCTGCTGGAGTTCTTCTCCACCATCACCACCACGCCGTCGTGCTGCCGGTTCTCCATCAACCTCTCCTCCACCCCTTGCTGGATCAAGAAGGAGGAGACGTCCCCGAGCCGTACGTGTGAAGAATGCGGAGGCACCGTTGCTTCGGTGCTAGGATCTTCGGCGATCTGAATCGCGGCGAGTACGACTCCATCATCCGCGTTCATAACGCTTCCGCTTAGCGATCTACAAGGGTATGTGGATCCTACTCTCCCCTCGTAGTTGCATCTACTAGATTGATCTTGGTGAACGTAGAGAAAATTTTTTGTTTTCCATGCAACGTTCCCCAACAGTGGCATCATGAGCTAGGATCTTGCGTAGATGTTTTCTCGAGTAGAACACAAAAGGGTTTGTGGCGTTGATGTTTAAATTGCTGCCCTCCTTAGTCTTTCTTGATTCAGCGGTATTATGGGATGAAGCGGCCCGGACCAACTTTACATGTCCACGTACATGAGACCGGTTCCATCGACAGACATGTGACTTTTGTTGCATAAGATGGCTGGCGGGTGTCTGTCTCTCCTATCTTAGTTGAATCGGAATAGAACAAGGCGGTCCTTGTAGAAGGTTAAATAGCAACTTGAATATCACCGTTGTGGTTTTGCGTAGGTAAGAAGCGTTCTTGCTAGATACCCATAGCAGCCACGTAAAACATGCAACAACAAATTAGAGGACGTCTAACTTGTTTTTGCAGGGTATGCATGTGATATGATATGGCCAATGACATGATGAGATATATTTGATGTATGAGATGATCATGTTGTAATAGTTAATATCGACTTGCATGTCGATGCATACGGCAACCGGCAGGAGCCATAGGGTTGTCTTTATTTTTTGTATGACCTGCGTGTCAATCATTAAGCGCTTTGTAATGCTTTACTTTATCGCTAAACGGTAGCAATAGTAGTAAGAGCATGGTGGGCGCGCGACAACCCCGATGGCGACACGATGATGGAGATCATGATGATGGAGATCATGGCGTGGCGCCGGTGACGATGGAGATCATGCCGGTGCTTTGGAGATGGAGATCAAAAGCACGAGTTGATGGCCATATCATGTCACTTATGATTTGCATGTGATGTTAATCCTTTTATGCATCTTATTTTGCTTAGGACGACGGTAGCATTATAAGATGATCCCTCACTAAAATTTCAAGATAAAATTGTGTTCCCCCCGAGTGTGCGCCGTTGCGAAGGTTCGTCGTTTCGAAGCACCACGTGATGATCGGGTGTGATAGACTCTACGTTCGCATACAACGGGTGCAAGCCAGTTTTGCACATGCAGAACACTCGGGTTAGACTTGACGAGCCTAGCATGTACAGACATGGCCTCGGAACACGGAAGACCGAAAGGTCGAGCATGAGTCATATAGTAGATATGATCAACATGAAGATGTTCACCATTAACACCACCTCATCTCACGTGATGATCGGACTTGGGTTGGTGGATTTGGATCATGTCACGCTCAGATGACCAGAGGGATGTCAATTTGAGTGGGAGTTATAAGTAATTGTTGGAAATATGCCCTAGAGGCAATAATAAAAGAGTTATTATTATATTTCCTTGTTCATGATAATCGTTTATTATCCATGCTATAATTGTATTGATTGGAAACTCAGATACACGTGTGGATGAATAGACAGACTTTGTGTCCCTAGTGAGCCTCTACAGGACTAGCTCGTTGATCAAAGATGACCGCAGTTTCCAGGTCATAGACATGAGTTGTCATTTGATAACGGGATCACATCATTAGGAGAATGATGTGATGGACGAGACCCAAACGTTAACATAGCTTTTGATCGTGTCAGTTATCGCTATAGTTTTCTGCATGTCAAGTATAAGTTCCTATGACCATGAGATCATGTAACTCACTGACACCGTAGGAGTGCTTTGTGTGTACCAAACGTCACAACGTAACTGGGTGACTATAAAGGTACTCTACAGGTATCTCCGAGGGTGTCGGTTGAGTTGACATGGATCAAGACTGGGATTTGTCACTCCGTGTGACGGAGAGGTATCTCCGGGCCCACTCGGTAATACGTCATCTCAATGAGCTCAAAGTGACTAAGTAGTTGGTCACGGGATTATGTATTACGGTAACGAGTAAAGAGACTTGCCGGTAACGAGATTGAACTAGGTATAGAGATACCGACGATCGAATCTCGGGCAAGTAACATACCGACGAGACAAAGGGAACTGTATACGGGATTGCCTGAATCCTTGACATCGTGGTTCATCCGATGAGATCATCGAGAAGCATGTGGGAACCAATATGGGTATCCAGATCCCGCTATTGGTTATTGACCTGGGAGTGTCTCGGTCATGTCTACATGGTTTCCGAACCCGCAGGGTCTACACACTTAACGTTCGGTGACGCTAGGGTTGTTAGTGAGAATAGTGCATGGTTACCGAAGGTTGTTCGGAGTCCCGGATGAGATCCCGGACGTGACGAGGGTCTCCGGAATGGTCCGGAGACGAAGATTGATATATAGGATGAAAGGTTTCGAAGTCCGGAAGTGTTCCGGGGAGCATCGGGAAATCGGCGGAGTACCGGAAAGTGTTTCGGGGGATCCGGAAGAAGTTCTGGGCCTAATGGGCCACAAGGGGGAACACCACAGCCCTCAGGGGGCTGTGCGCCCCCCCCTGGGCCCTCTCCTCATGCGGCTAAGGGGGTGGGACCCCCTAGGGCTGGCCGCACCCCTTGGCCTTGGGGGGCAAGGCACCTAGGGGGGGAAACCCTAGGGCCTGGCCGCCCCCCCCTGCCTTGGCCGCCACCCCTCCTTGCCCTGGCCGCCGGCCCCTAGGGGGAAACCCTAGGGCGCCCTCACCTCTCCACCCCCCCTATATATAGTGAGGCAAAGGGAGGGCAGCCAACACAAGTTCGTGCCTCGGTGCTGCCCTCCCTCTCCCGTAATATCTTCTTCTCCCGCGGTGCTTAGGCGAAGCCCTGCTGGAGTTCTTCTCCACCATCATCACCACGCCGTCGTGCTGCTGGTTCTCCATCAACCTCTCCTCCACCCCTTGCTGGATCAAGAAGGAGGAGACGTCCCCGAGCCGTACGTGTGAAGAACGCGGAGGCACCGTTGCTTCGGTGCTAGGATCTTCGGCGATCTGAATCGCGGCGAGTACGACTCCATCATCCGCGTTCATAACGCTTCCGCTTAGCGATCTACAAGGGTATGTGGATCCTACTCTCCCCTCGTAGTTGCATCTACTAGATTGATCTTGGTGAACGTAGAGAAAAATTTTTGTTTTCCATGCAACGTTCCCCAACAGTGGCATCATGAGCTAGGATCTTGCGTAGATGCTTTCTCGAGTAGAACACAAAAGGGGTTGTGGCGTTGATGTTTAAATTGCTGCCCTCCTTAGTCTTTCTTGATTCAGCGGTATTATGGGATGAAGCGGCCCGGACCAACTTTACATGTCCACGTACATGAGACCGGTTCCATCGACAGACATGTGACTTTTGTTGCATAAGATGGCTGGCGGGTGTCTGTCTCTCCTATCTTAGTTGAATCGGAATAGAACAAGGCGGTCCTTGTAGAAGGTTAAATAGCAACTTGAATATCACCGTTGTGGTTTTGCGTAGGTAAGAAGCGTTCTTGCTAGATACCCATAGCAGCCACGTAAAACATGCAACAACAAATTAGAGGACGTCTAACTTGTTTTTGCAGGGTATGTATGTGATATGATATGGCCAATGACATGATGAAATATATTTGATGTATGAGATGATCATGTTGTAATAGTTAATATCGACTTGCATGTCGATGCATACGGCAACCGGCAGGAGCCATAGGGTTGTCTTTAATTTTTGTATGACCTGCGTGTCAATCATTAAGCGCTTTGTAATGCTTTACTTTATCGCTAGACGGTAGCAATAGTAGTAAGAGCATGGTGGGCGCCGACAACCCCGATGGCGACACGATGATGGAGATCATGATGATGGAGATCATGGTGTGGCGCCGGTGACGATGGAGATCATGCCGGTGCTTTGGAGATGGAGATCAAAAGCACGAGTTGATGGCCATATCATGTCACTTATGATTTGCATGTGATGTTAATCCTTTTATGCATCTTATTTTGCTTAGGACGACGGTAGCATTATAAGATGATCCTTCACTAAAATTTCAAGATAAAATTGTGTTCCCCCCGAGTGTGCGCCGTTGCGAAGGTTCGTCGTTTCGAAGCACCACGTGATGATCGGGTGTGATAGACTCTACGTTCGCATACAACGGGTGCAAGCCAGTTTTGCACATGCAGAACACTCGGGTTAGACTTGACGAGCCTAGCATGTACAGACATGGCCTCGGAACACGGAGGACCGAAAGGTCGAGCATGAGTCATATAGTAGATATGATCAACATGTTGATGTTCACCATTGACACCACCTCATCTCACGTGATGATCGGACTTGGGTTGGTGAATTTGGATCATGTCACGCTCGAATGACCAGAGGGATGTCAATTTGAGTGGGAGTTATAGATAATTTGATTAGGTAATAACTCACTTATCATGAACAATAGTCTAAAATTTCTTTGCAAATTTTTGGTTGTAGATGGCTCGCGCAGTAGCTCCCCTGAATTTTAATGCGTTCCTAGAGAAAGCTAAACTGAAAGATGATGGGAGCAACTTTGTGGACTGGCTCCGCAATCTGAGGATCATCCTCACAGCTGCCCAAAAGGTTTATGTCCTGAATGCACCGCTAGGTGACCCCCCCGCTCCTACAGCGCCTGCAGACGTTTTGAACGTCTGGCAGACACGTTCGGATGACTATTCGATAGTGCAGTGTGCCATGTTGTACGGCTTGGAAGGAGGACTTCAAAGGCGTTTTGAACGTCATGGTGCACATGAGATGTACCAGGAGTTGAAGTTCATCTTTGAGAAGAATGCTAAGATCGAGAGGTATGAGACCACCGATAAATTCTTTGCTTGCAAGATGGAGGAGAATTCGTCTGTCAGTGAGCACTTACTGAAGATGTCTGGGTACTATACCCGCATAGCTGATCTGGGACTTGTGTTCCCGGATGAGGCTATCATTGACAGAATTCTCCAGTCACTCCCTCCAAGCTACAAGAGCTTCGTGCAGCAGTACAACATGCAAGGGATGAATAAAACCATCGCCGAGCTGTTTTCAATGCTGAAAGTCGCTGAGGCAGACATCCAGAAGGAGTATCAAGTGTTGATGGTCAATAAAACCACCAGTTTCAAGAAGAATGGCAAGGGCAAGAAGGGTAACTCTAAGAAGGGTGGCAAAGCAGTTGCTAATCCAGTGAAGAAACCCAAGGCTGGGCCCAAGCCAGAGACTGAGTGTTTCTATTGCAAGGGGAACGGCCACTGGAAGCGGAACTGCCCCAAGTATCTGGCGGACAAGAAGGGGGCCAACAACAACAAAGGTATATGTGATATACATATTATTGATGTGTACCTTACCAACTCTCGTTGTAGTGCCTGGGTATTTGATACCGGTTCGGTTGCTCACATTTGCAACTCTAAACAGGAACTGCGGAATAAACGGAGGCTGGCGAAGGACGAAGTGACGATGCGCGTGGGAAATGGTTCCAAGGTTGATGTGATCGCCGTCGGCACGCTCGCTCTTCGATTACCATCGGGATTAGTTATGAACCTGAATAATTGTTATTTAGTGCCTGCGTTAAGCATGAACATTATATCTGGATCTTGTTTATTGCGAGACGGTTACTCATTTAAGTCAGAGAATAATGGTTGTTCTATTTATATGAGTAATATCTTTTATGGTCATGCACCCGAAGTTAGGGGTTTATTCTTATTGAATCTCGATAGTGATGATACACATGTTCATAACATTGATGCCAAAAGATGTAGAGTAGATAATGATAATACCACTTTCTTGTGGCACTGCCGTCTCGGTCATATCGGCGTAAAACGCATGAGGAAGCTCCATGCTGATGGACTTTTGGAGTCTCTTGATTTTGAATCACTTGACGCGTGCGAGCCGTGCCTCATGGGCAAGATGACAAGGACCCCGTTTTCAGGGACAATGGAACGGGCAAGTGACTTATTGGAAATCATACATACTGATGTGTGCGGTCAGATGAGTGTAACGGCGCGCGGTGGATATCGTTATTTTCTCACCTTCACTGACGACTTAAGTAGATATGGGTATATTTACTTGATGAAGCATAAGTCTGAAACTTTTGAAAAGTTCAAGCAATTTCAGAGTGAAGTAGAAAATCATCGTAACAAGAAGATCAAGTTCCTACGATCTGATCGAGGGGGAGAATATCTGAGTTATGAGTTTGGTGATCACTTAAGAAAATGTGGAATTGTTTCACAGTTAACGCCACCTGGAACACCACAGCGTAATGGTGTGTCCGAACGTCGTAATCGAACCCTATTAGATATGGTACGTTCTATGATGTCTCTTGCCGATTTGCCACTATCGTTTTGGGGATATGCGTTAGAGACAGCTGCATTCACTTTAAATAGGGCTCCATCCAAGTCCGTTGAGACAACACCGTATGAACTGTGGTTTGGTAAGAAACCTAAGTTGTCTTTTCTCAAGGTTTGGGGTTGCGATGCTTATGTCAAAAGGCTTCAGCCAGAAAAGCTCGAACCCAAAGCGGACAAATGTGTCTTCATAGGATACCCAAAAGAAACTGTTGGGTACACCTTCTATCTCAGATCCGAGAGCAAAGTGTTTGTCGCTAAGAACGGGTTCTTTCTCGAGAAAGAGTTTCTCTCGAAAGAATTGAGTGGGAGGAAGGTAGAACTTGATGAGGTTATTGAACCTTTGCTTCAACCAGAGAGTAGCGCAGCACAGAAAGATGTTTTTGTGGAGCCTGCAGAGGTTGAAGAAGAAGCCAATGATGATGATCAAGAAGCTTCTGATCCAGTTACTACCGAACCTCGTAGGTCGACAAGGGTACGCACTGCACCTGAGTGGTACGGTAACCCTGTCTTGGAGGTCATGTTGTTAGACAACGGTGAACCTACGAGCTATGGAGAAGCGATGGTGGGCCCGGATTCCGACAAATGGTTAGAGGCCATGAAATCCGAGATGGGATCCATGTATGAAAACAAAGTATGGACTTTGGAAGTATTACCTGAAGGGCGGAAGGCCATTCAGAATAAATGGATTTTTAAGAGGAAGACGGACGCTGACGGTAATGTCACCGTGTATAAAGCTCGACTTGTGGCAAAGGGTTTTTCACAAGTTCAAGGGATTGACTACGATGAGACTTTCTCACCCGTAGCGATGCTTAAATCCGTCCGAATCATGTTAGCAATAGCTGCATATTTCGATTATGAAATTTGGCAGATGGATGTCAAAACAGCATTCCTTAACGGTTTTCTTAAGGAAGAGTTGTATATGATGCAACCGGAAGGTTTTGTCGATCCAGAGAATGCTGACAAAGTATGCAGGCTCCAGCGTTCCATTTATGGGCTGGTGCAAGCATCTCGGAGTTGGAATCTTCGCTTTGATGAGGTGATCAAAGCGTTTGGGTTTGTACAAGTTTACAATGAAGCTTGTATTTACAAGAAAGTGAGTGGGAGCTCTATAGCGTTTCTAATATTATATGTGGATGACATATTGCTGATTGGAAACAATATAGAATTTTTGGATAGCGTGAAGGGGTATTTGAACAAGAGTTTTTCGATGAAGGATCTCGGTGAAGCTGCTTTCATATTGGGCATCAAGATCTATAGAGATAGATCAAGACGCTTGATAGGACTTTCACAAAGTACATACCTTGATAAAGTTTTTGACAAAGTTCAAAATGGATCAATCCAAGAAGGGGTTCTTGCCGGTATTGCAAGGTACAAAGTTGAGTAAGACTCAATGCCCAGTGACTGCGGAAGATAGTGAAAAGATGAGTGTCGTCCCCTATGCTTCAGCCATAGGCTCTATCATGTATGCAATGCTGTGCACAAGACCAGATGTCAGCCTTGCCATAAGTATGGTCGGAAGGTTTCAAAGTAATCCTGGTATGGATCACTGGACAGCGGTCAAGAATATCCTAAAGTACCTGAAAAGGACTAAGGATATGTTTCTCGTTTATGGAGGTGATCAAGAGCTCGTCGTAAAGGGTTACGTCGATGCAAGCTTTGACACTGATCCGGATGACTCTAAGTCTCAAACCGGATACGTATATATTCTCAACGGGGGAGCGGTAAGCTGGTGCAGTTCCAAGCAGAGCGTGGTAGCTGATTCTACATGTGAAGCGGAGTATATAGCTGCCTCGGAGGCGGCAAAGGAAGGTGTCTGGATGAAGGAGTTCATGACAGATCTTGGAGTTGTGCCTAGTGCACTGAACCCAATGACTCTGTTCTGTGACAACACTGGTGCCATTGCTCTAGCCAAGGAACCAAGGTTTCACAAGAGGACCAGACACATAAAGCGACGCTTCAATTCCATCCGCGATTCGGTCAAGGAGGAGGACATAAACATTTGCAAAGTACATACGGATTTGAATGTTGCAGATCCGTTGACTAAGCCTCTTCCACGGGCTAAGCACGATCAACACCAAGACTCTATGGGTGTTAGATTCATTACTTTGTAATGCTAGATTATTGACTCTAGTGCAAGTGGGAGACTGTTGGAAATATGCCCTAGAGGCAATAATAAAAGAGTTATTATTATATTTCCTTGTTCATGATAATCGTTTATTATCCATGCTATAACTGTATTGATTGGAAACTCAAATACACGTGTGGATGAATAGACAGACTTTGTGTCCCTAGTGAGCCTCTACAGGACTAGCTCGTTGATCAAAGATGACCGCGGTTTCCAGGTCATAGACATGAGTTGTCATTTGATAACGGGATCACATCATTAGGAGAATGATGTGATGGACGAGACCCAAACGTAAACATAGCTTTTGATCGTGTCAGTTATCGCTATAGTTTTCTGCATGTCAAGTATAAGTTCCTATGACCATGAGATCATGTAACTCACTGACACCGTAGGAGTGCTTTGTGTGTGCCAAACGTCACAACGTAACTGGGTGACTATAAAGGTACTCTACAGGAATCTCCGAGAGTGTCTGTTGAGTTGACATGGATCGAGACTGGGATTTGTCACTCCGTATGACGGAGAGGTATCTCCGGGCCCACTCGGTAATACGTCATCTCAATGAGCTCAAAGTGACTAAGTAGTTGGTCACGGGATTATGTATTACAGTAACGAGTAAAGAGACTTGCCGGTAACGAGATTGAACTAGGTATAGAGATACCGACGATCGAATCTCGGGCAAGTAACATACCGACGAGACAAAGGGAACTGTGTACGGGATTGCCTGAATCCTTGACATCGTGGTTCATCCGATGAGATCATCGAGAAACATGTGGGAACCAATATGGGTATCCAGATCCCGCTATTGGTTATTGACCTGGGAGTGTCTCGGTCATGTCTACATGGTTTCCGAACCCGCAGGGTCTACACACTTAACGTTCGGTGACGCTAGGGTTGTTAGTGAGAATAGTGCATGGTTACCGAAGGTTGTTCGGAGTCCCGGATGAGATCCCGGACATGACGAGGGTCTCCGGAATGGTCCGGAGACGAAGATTGATATATAGGATGAAAGGTTTCGGGGTCCGGAAGTGTTCCGGAGAGCATCGGGAAATCGGCGGAGTACCGAAAGGGGTTTCGGGGGTTCCGGAAGTGGTTCTGGGCCTATTGGGCCACAAAGGGGAACACCACAGCCCTCAAGGGGCTGTGCGCCCCCCCCTGGGCCCTCTCCTTGTGCGCCAAGGGGGGTGGACCCCTCTAGGGTGGCCGCACCCCCTAAGCCTTGGGGGGCAAGGCACCTAGGGGGGGAAACCCTAGGGCCTGCCCTGGCCGCCGCCCCCCCATGCCCTGGCCGCCGGCCCCCTAGGGGAAACCCTAGGGCGCCCCCCCTCTCCTCCTTCCCCCTATATATAGAGGGGTAGAGGGAGGGCAGCCAACACAAGTTCGTGCCTCGGTGCTGCCCTCCCTCTCCCGTAACATCTTCTTCTCCCGCGGAGCTTAGGCGAAGCCCTGCTGGAGTTCTTCTCCACCATCACCACCACGCCGTCGTGCTGCCGGTTCTCCATCAACCTCTCCTCCACCCCTTGCTGGATCAAGAAGGAGGAGACGTCCCCGAGCCGTACGTGTGAAGAACGCGGAGGCACCGTTGCTTCGGTGCTAGGATCTTCGGCGATCTGAATCGCGGCGAGTACGACTCCATCATCCGCGTTCATAACGCTTCCGCTTAGCGATCTACAAGGGTATGTGGATCCTACTCTCCCCTCGTAGTTGCATCTACTAGATTGATCTTGGTGAACGTAGAGAAAATTTTTTGTTTTCCATGCAACGTTCCCCAACAGAATCAACCTTCTTCGTTGCAAATAACTCAAGAGCCTTGTCAAGTGATTCGGCCACTGTTTCCTTGTATGCAACCCAACGTTGCTCCGAGTTGACACGCATTGTCTTCCAACGGATGTGCACTCCAAAACCTACATTATGCCTTCCCTCCAACTCAACGATATCACTAGGGTCCATCCAATTCAAATCTTTCCTAACTTGTTGCAAGAGCTCCGCATAGCTAGGACTACTATCAAACACAATGTCAAGCTCATCCGGGTCCGGTTCAATATTGCCTTTCAAAAAGGCGTCTTTATCCCCACGATGAACAAACACACATGTTCTTCCCATCCCTATAAGCATTCCAAGAACACAAGGTAACATTGCTTCCATGAGTACTAATCCAAAGATTAAGAAGGAATACAAACCCTAATATATATATCAAACAACAACCCTAACCCTAACCATAACCCTAACAATAACCATAACAATAGCCCTGAAGCTAACCCTAGAACCAACATAAGAACACCCATATGAATAACCCTAACATACTAATCATAGGAAATTGGCAAACAAACATCTCACATCTCCATGCAAATCTCTAGATCCAAACAAAACTAGGGTTTCCCCAAACTAGCAACATATGAGCAATTTGATAACATTACTTGGATCAAAACAAGGGGATCGGAGAAGATTACCTTGAGGGAGGGTTTGACTTCGAAATCCATGGACAAATTCTTCGAATATGCAAGATTTGAGAGAGGATTTGAGAGGGGGAGAGAGTGGGAGAGGGGCCAAAGCTCGGGTTGAGTGTGTGGGGTGGGTGTAAGGGCATATTTCTCCCTGGGTAGTTTTGGTGATTGATGACAATGCATTTGCGGACTAATCGTGTGCTCTAAGCTCTTTCAGATATATCTCACCTAGGCACAAGACGATTGTGAGCCCCTCGGATTCTATGGAAGACGGTGTTTCCTTTTTGCTCTCTTTCGGTGGTTTTGAGTAATAGGAAAGCCGTACTATTAAGAGGGGGTCCGCTTCGGAGAGGTTTGGGTGGAATCAACACGTACACATCTATACTCTCGCACCACCTTTCCTTTGCTTCTCTGGAGCTCCGGCCGTTTCTTCTCGTATATGCAAACCATGGCTTCCTACTAGTACATCTGCCTGGCAAGCGGTAGTACCGCTCATGTAAGCGGTAGTACGGCACAGACACACGGTAGTACCGCCTCTGGACATGGTAGTACCGCAACAGCGGTAGTACCGCGTATCGAGGACGGTAGTACCGTGTATCTGGCCCGGCACTTCACCAAGTACGGAAGTAGGTGCGGAAGTAATTTTTTAATTCCGCATCCTACGCGGTAGTACCGCTTGAGTCAAGCGGTAGTACCGTGCCGTGTTTTGATACTACCGTATTTCTGCGGATGTAGCTACGGATGTATTTTATTTCATTCGCGCTTGTCCTCGGCCTGCTTGTCTCTACCTTACGGTAGTACCGCAAGGACGAGCGGTAGTACCGCTCAGGCAGTACTACCGCCCGTATGCCTTCGCAACAGAGTGCATTCTGGCTAGTACTGCTCTAGCGGTAGTACCGCTGGCCAAGCGGTAGTACCGCAACTTACGTGCGGTAGTACCGCGCTCTGCGGGCAGAAATGTGGGATAACGGTTGGATTTGTTCTCCCACTATATATAGGGAGTCTTCTTCCCAAGAAGACTCACCTCTTCCACCCCAAAGCTCCATTGTTGCTCCAAGCTCCATTTCCGCCCGATCTCTCTCCCTAGCCAATCAAACTTGTTGATTTCCTCGGGAGAGCTTGAGGAGGCATCGATCTACACTTCCACCAAGAGATATTTGATTCCCCCCACTAATCTTTGCGGATCTTGTTACTCTTGGGTGTTTGAGCACCCTAGACGGTTGAGGTCACCTTGAAGCCATATTCCATTGTGGTGAAGCTTCGTGGTGTCGTTGGGAGCCCCCAATTCGGTTGTGGAGATTGCCCCAACCTTGTTTGTAAAGGTTCGGTTGCCGCCTTCAAGGGCACCACTAGTGGAATCAAGGCACCTTGCATTGTGTGAGGGTGTGAGGAGAATACGGTGGGCCTAGTGGCTTCTTGGGGAGCATTGTGCCTCCACACCGCTCCAATGGAGACGTACTTCCCCTCAAAGGGAAGGAACTTTGGCAACACATCCTCGTCTTCACCGGTTCCACTTGTGGATATTTCTTCCCTTTACTTGCGCAAGCGTTACTTGTTTATCTTATATAGCTTGCTTGTGAGGTTGTTATCTTTACTTCCTATTAGTTGTCATCGTAGTAGCTTATCTAGACAACTTACTTTGACGCTCAATTTAAAGTGGTTAAGAAAAGCTAAAAATTGTTAGTTGCCTATTCACCCCCCCCTCTTGTCAACCATATCGATCCTTTGAATTGGTATCAGAGCCTCGTCTATTTTTAAGGACTTTACCATCCAAAGAGTATGGGTGACAACGTAGTCGAGACGGAGGGACATTCTGGTGGAACTCCGTCCTTGCCTACGTCCGATGGGGGAGCCTCGGTCTCTCATGAGGAGTTCAATGTGGCTATGACCACATTGAAAGAATCACTAGCGACCGAGGTCAAAGGCATGTTTAAAGATTTGCTTGAGGGGCTTAAATTATCCACCACACCGTTGGAAGTGGTTCGTCCCGCTACCAACGTGTCGGAGGCTAATCCCGACAAGGGAGAAACTAGTAGTGAACAAGCCCCTGTTACTAAGAATGGGCGTGGGATCTTTGCCCACTCCGCTCCTCCTACTCACTATGGAGGACCCGTTCCCACACCGCATTTAAATTCCGTTGGGCCTCCTCCCAAGTTTGTAAAAAACTCTGATTTCGCTACTTGGGTGTATCACTTCAAACGTCATATAAATCATTGCTCTACTAATCTTTGGAGAATCATTGAGCAAGGTTTTTATCCACGTGATCCCGACAACATGACTCCAAGAGAAACTGCGGATCATCAATTCAACGAGTCCGTTCTTTGCATACCTCAAGATGCTATTCCTCCTGAAGACATTGCACATCTTCGACCCTTCACTGTGGCCAAGGAAGCTTGGGAGCATGTTGGCACTATGTACAAGGGGAGCGCTAGCATTCAACGCTCAAACTATGAAGTTGTGCAAGATGAAGCCGATGAGTTTGCTATGATCGAAGAAGAAGATCCTCATGAACTTTATCGGAGATTAACCACTCTTGCGGTCTCTCTTCGAGATCATGGGAGTAAGGACACGGATGACAATTGGATCAAGCGCAAGTTTCTCAAGGCCATGATACCCTATCATAAGGCCATGTCCTCTGTCATCCGTCAAAGACCGGACTTCCACCACTTGTCATCAAATGAAGTGTTGGATGAGTTCATTGCCATGAGGATCTTGGACATGACCGCCAACAATGCGGTCTTAAGAGCTCAACGATCGAAGAAGCCTAACCTCGCCTTGAAGGCCAAGGCTTGTGTGGAAGAAGAGGAGGTGGAGGATGATGATGAGAGTAGCCCCGAGGACACCAAATATGCCTATCATGAGCACATGGCTCTTGCTTCACGGCAATTTTGGGGCAACAAGAAGAACACAAGACCCAACTTCAACAAGAACAACTCAAGTGGCAATAAGGGCAAGCAACGAGTGAGCACTTGTTTCAATTGTGGGAATGTTAGCCACTTTGTTGTTGATTGCCCATATGAGAAAAGAGAGGACTTTGGGGGCAAGCTTATCCGGAAGGACAAGGCCAAGTCTTATCCCAACAAGAACAACTTCAACAAGAAGACCCCTCCTAAAGGTTTGGTGGCCCAAGAAGAATATGTTGAGGATGATGATAATGATGAAGATGATGAGATGGTCACCATGGCCACAATTGCTATTGCTACTACTCCGCGCTCATCTCTCTTCAACTCGCCTAATGAGAACATCACCGCCAAGTGTCTCATGGCCAAGGCCACCAACAAGGTAACCCCAAACATCAATACTACCATCACTTCTAATCCTTCATTGACGGATTGCATTGATGAGAGTGGGGGAACAAAGGAGGGAGGGAATGAATTTGAGGTGTTCATGAGTAAACTTAAGGGCAATCCCAAGAAGAATTTTGTTGCTCTCTTGGAACAACTCGGTGAGGCCAATGACATGATCGAGGCTCACGAGGAGACCATTACTAAAATGGAAGGACATAGTCGAGACTATGCCGATGAGATATCGGATCTCTCTAACGCCCTAGAGGAAGAGCATGGTCTTCGTTTGGCTCTTGAGGAGTCACACAATGATGATCATCCTAAATTAAAGAAAGATCTCGATCATTCTTTAGTTGTCTCTCGTATGCTTAATTCCGAGAAGGCAAAACTTGAGGTTGACCATGCTAAACTCAAGGAGGAGTTTGTCATACTCGACAAGGCTCACAAGGCCTTGAAAGGTATGCATGCTTCTCTCAAGGAGTCTCATGATCAACTCCAAGTTTCGCTAACCAAGGAAAAGGCTATCTTTCCTCGCATGGTATTAATTGATAATGCAAATGCTACTAACCCATGTTGCGAGCATGTGCATCTTGTTGAAGAAAATGCCAAGTTGAAGAAGCAACTTGAGAACGGCCTTGTGACATGCATACAAGGTGATAAGAACCTCAACAACCTTTTGAGAAATCAAAAGGAGGTTGTGGCAAAGGAAGGAATTGGGTTTGTTCCTAAGCCCAAGAAGAAGAAGAATGACAAGACCAAGCTACCACCCCCTCTCCGACAAACTTTTGTGAAAGAAGAAGAGGGCACATCTAAGAAGAAGAAAACGGTGAAAGGTGGTGGTGTCAAGAAAAACTCCACCATACCATCAAACATGGCCGGCGACTTTAATCCTTCATATGTTTTATGTCGTGCTAGTGATGGTCATGTGTTTGCTAAATTTGTTGGTTCTTCTTATGAGTACATTGAATGGTCCATTTGGGTTCCTAAGACCCTTGTTACTAACCTCAAAGGACCCATTACCAAATGGGTACCTAAATCCATGCATTGATCTCTTGTAGGAGTTTGCTTCCGGTGGGGGATCATGGTTGCTCGATAGTGGAGCCACAAATCATATGACCGGAAGCAAAGACTTGGTGGTGGACGTGCATCTAGGTTCATCTATGGCCACCAACGTCGAATGGGGTGATGCTTCATCTTCTAAGGTATTGGGGCTTGGCAAGGTTGTTGTCTCTCATGATCTCACGATCGAGAAAGTCATGCTTGTTGAGTCCCTTGCATACAATTTACTTTCTGTTCGCCAACTTACACTCATGGGCTTTGCTACATTCTTTGATATTGATACCGTGGCCCTCTTGTGGAGCAAGACTCTTAAAGTAGCCTATGTTGGGCATGTCGAGAACGGTCTTTATGTGGTTAACTTCTCGAAGCAACCCACTAAGATCGCGACATGCCTAATGTCTAAAGTTGATGTGGGCTGGCTTTGGCATCGCCATTTGGCCCATGTCAATATGAGATCTTTGCAAAGTCTTCTCAAGGGGGACCATGTCCGTGGACTAACAAATGTTAGCTTTGCCAAAGATCGTGCTTGCAGGGCTTGCATTGAAGGAAAGTTACATGATACGGCTCACCCTCCCACGACTATCATCTATTCAAGAAGACCCCTAGAGCTCCTTCACATGGACCTCTTTGGGCCTCCATCTTTTGATAGTCTTGGGGGTAGAAAGTATTGCTTGGTGATTGTGGATGATTATTCAAGATATACCTGGGTATACTTCTTCAAGAAGAAGAGTGAGACCCAACAAACCGTCATCAACTTTGCAAATGAAGCTCAACGACAACATGAAGCAAATATTTTGATGATCCAAAGTGACAACGGCACCGAGTTCAAGAACTACACCTTGGATGAGTTTCTTAGTGATGAGGGGATCAAACATCAATATGCAGCACCCTATACCCCTCAACAAAATGGTGTGGCGGAGAGAAAGAACCGGACTCTGATGGATGCGACAAGGACCATGATGGCGGAATTCAAATCTCCATACAACTTTTGGGCCTAAGCCATCAACACCGCGTGTCATGCATCCAATCGGCTCTATCTTTGCAAAGGCTTGAACAAAACTCCATATGAGATACTTACCGGTAACAAGCCCAATCTCAAGTACTTCCGGGTGTTCGAGTGTAAGTGTTTCATCCTCAAGAAAGGTGTTCGCTTGTCTAAATTTGAATCTAGAGCTCATGAGGGCATATTTGTTGGTTATGCTACAAACTCTCATGCTTACCGTGTCCTCAACAAGTCCAATGGACTCATTGAGGAGACGAGTAACGTAGAGTTTGATGAAAATAACGGCTCCCAAGTGGAGCAAAGTGGTACTTGTGATGTAGGTGATGAAATTCCTCCTCAAGCCATAAGAAGATGGGTGTTGGATATATCCTACCCATTGAGGAACCCCTTGTGGCCGAAGGAGAAGGACAATGTTCCACTCAAGTGGAACCATCACCAACCCAAGACCCACACGCTTCCGAAGAACAAAGTGAAGGCCCTCAACCGGACGGACAAGGCCAAGTGCAAGATCAATCACAAGATGGTGGGGAGCCACCAAATGATGCACAAGGCCAAGTTCTTTCCTCCGAGCAAGATCAAGGTCAAGAGGAAGCTCAAGATCAAGATCTAGCTCCTGACGTCGCTCAAGATGATCAACTCAGTGCTCCTCAGTTATCTATTGAAGAGCAATTGGAGCGTCGTGCTGCAAAAGTTGCCTCCAGGCTTGCTTCCAGAGAACATCACATGGATAATATCCTAGGAAGCATCAAAAGGGGGGTAAGCACTCGTAGACAATTAGCACTCCATAACTTCGAGCGTAACAAAGTGTGGCGTCTGGTGCCAAGGCCAAAGGAGAACCATAATGTCATTGGAACCAAGTGGATCTTTAAGAACAAGCAAGATGCTCATGGCATAGTCATCCGCAACAAGGCACGTCTGGTGGCTCAAGGCTACTCCCAAGTCGAGGGTATCGACTACGGTGAAACCTTTGCCCCCGTTGCTTGCCTTGGATCTATTCGTTTGTTGCTTGCCTATGCTTCCCATCATAACTTTAAGTTGCAACAAATGGATGTGAAAAGTGCATTTCTTAATGGTTCTATTAATGAGTTGGTGTATGTTAAACAACCCCCGGGGTTTGAGGATCCCAAGCTCCCCAATCACGTGTACCAACTCGATAAGGCACTCTATGGCCTTAAACAAGCCCCACGTGCATGGTATGAGCATCTTCCCGAGTTGTTACAAGATCGTGGGTTTGAAATTGGGAAAATCGACCCCACTCTTTTTACTAAGAAGGTCAAAGGGGAGTTGTTTGTCTGCCAACTATATGTTGATGATATTATCTTTGGTTCTCCTAACAAAGATTTCAATGATGAATTCGCCGCACTCATGACCACATACTTTGAGATGTCCATGATGGGAGAGTTGAAGTACTTCCTTGGGTTTGAGATCAAGCAAAGAAGAGAAGGGATCTTCATCAAACAGTCCAAGTATACTCAAGACATGCTCAAGAGGTTCAATCTAAGTGATGTCAAGCTGGCTACTACTCCAATGCCGACCAAGTGCCAACTTGACATTAATCCCAATGGTAAAGCGGTGGATCAAAAGGTATATCGTTCTATGATTGGATCCTTGCTTTACCTTTGTGCATCTAGGCCGGATATTATGTTGAGTGTGGGAATTTGTGCACGGTTTCAAGCCTCACCTAAGGAAAGTCACTTTGTGGCAGTCAAGTGAATCTTTTGATATTTGGCTCATACCCCAAACTTTGGCTTATGGTACCCAAGAGGAGCAAACTTCAACCTTGTAGGTTTCTCCGATTCGGATTGGGCGGGAGACAAAGTGGATAGGAAGTCCACTTCCGAAGAGTGCCAATTCCTTGGTTGCTCTCTCGTTAGTTGGTCTTCCAAAAAGCAAAGTTGTGTGTCTCTCTCGTCCATCGAAGCTGAGTATGTGGCAGCTGGCAGTTGTTGTGCTCAACTCTTATGGATGAGGCAAACTTTAAAGGATTATGGTGTCACTTGTGACAAAGTGCCATCAAGATTTCTCTCAACCCGGTGCAAAACTTCAAGATGAAGCATATAGAGATTCGATATCACTTCATCCGGGATCATATAAGGCAAGGAGAGATCGAGCTTCACTATGTCAACACTCATGATAACCTTGCAGATATCTTCACAAAGCCGTTGGATGAAGCAAGATTTCGCGAGTTAAGGCATGAGCTAAATATCATCGATTTGAACAATGTGGCTTGAGACTTTGCACACACTCCTCACACTCAATGTAGTTATCTTGTCTAGATGTAGGCATGGACATAGGGGGAGTATTGTTCTCTCAATGAACTATTCCTCCCCCCATTATGCATAAATTGATCAAGTCTTTGTCATTTGCCATAATTAGACGGTATAAGTGCTTCAAGACGAGTATTGGTCATGGGCCCAAGGATAGTTCTTTGCGGTGCCATACCAAATAACTAAAACATAGGTGGCCTCGGCCACCGACCTCATCGTTGGAGTAGTGTTTTGCCTTGCGTGTGCGTCTCTTTGTTTTTCTTATATCCTTTGCTAAAAGCCTCTTGTCGAAACGTGCAAGTTCTCGGAGGGGCGATACTACCGTGTGCAGTCACGGTACTACCGCAAAAGATACTACGGTACTACCGCAAGTCCAGCACGGCAGAATTTTTTTACTGCCGCTGGTAGAGCGGTACTACCGCTTCACGTGCGGTACTTCCGCCCAAGAGATACTACCGCGATGACCGCGGTACTACCGCACTTATCCGAACGGGTGGGGGTTATAAGCGGGCAGGGGGAGTTCCAACTCCCCCATACCCATTTATCTCCTAACCCCCACGCCGTCTCTCTCTCTCCCTCTCAAGAACGCCGCCGGAGGACCTCGCCGGATCTCCTCCCTCGGCCACTCTCCTCGCATTCCGACCGGTGGGATCGTTCCCCACCTCGACCTCTTGCCATGGATGAAGGTTTCTCCCCAAATCCCCTCTTATTTTTGCCTAGTTGTTGTTTTTAGGGTTTGGGGAGATGCTTGGTGTTCTAGCATTCTTCGTGTTCTTATCCATGGAAGATTAGGATGTAGGAGAGTGTTTTTGCACTAGAAATGATAGTATGTATGTTGCTACCAAGTTACTATGATCAGCCGTAGTACCGTTCGTCGTTCTACGCGTTCTAGTCTAGATCCGTTCTTTTCATATCTGACCCGAGCGGTACTACCGCTGGCTAACCGCGGTACTACCGCTCTGCCGCGTAAACGGTACTACCGCTGGCTAACCGCGGTACTACCGCTCTGCCGCGTAACTACGCGGAAGTAAAATTTTACTACCGCATACTGTGCGGTACTACCGCATACTGTGCGGTACTACCGCAACCCAAATGCGGTACTACCGCTCCCTAAGCAGTACTAATTTTTTACTTCCGTATTCGTACGCGGAAGTAAACTTTTACTACCGCATACTGTGCGATACTACCGCAACCCTCAAGCGGTACTACCGCTCACTAAGCGGTACTAATTTTTTACTTCCGTGTTCGTCAGGCAGTACTACCGCTTGTATCATAGTTCCTTCGTAGCACTTACGCATTATCCTTTCTACTCGTTTCATGTGCTTTTTGTGGCTTTTGCATTGATTCTCTTTGTGTTTTCGTCGTGTTCTTGTGTTTGTGTCTTAGGTGGTGGCTCCGGTTCCGATGTTCGTCGTACCAATCCCGTTCGTGACACCGGGTCCAAGCGTCTGCGCACCCCCAGTGATGTGCCAGAGGGATCCAATCCCCAACGCAAGTTCAAGACCGCCGCCAACAAGCAAAAGGAATCATCTATGACTATGGAAGAAATGCCAGCTAATGAGTTCATGGCAAGGAGGAAGCTCAATCCTTATGGAGAACCCCGGGTTCAGTTTCATGGTGATGAACTTTTCTGGACCAAGTAGCAGTATCGCATCTACACAGAGGTGCTCAAGAGCAAGCACAACCCGTATGTGGATGCTCATTGGGTGGACATGGCTTACATGTGGAGGGCCGATAACCTGGCCTACTTTGCCGAGGCTCTGGATCTAGTAGAGCGGTTTGGGATTGAGCACTTCATGACCTTTCAGAATGATTTTGACCCAGAAATCATTGCTTAGTTTTATGCTTCGGTACACTTTCACACCAAGGAAGATTTTCCAATGACTTGGATGACAAATGGTCACAAGATGACTGCAACTTGGAAGGAATTCATGGATCTTATTCAGATTGCTGACGAGGGACTCCACAACCCAATTGGAGCACGGCCTCATGCCAATCCAGAAGCTACCAACAAAGACTGTCTGTTACCGTTCTATGTGGAGAAGACTCTTGCGAGTGGCAAGAAGACATGGGTGTTGAACCCCTTTTTGGACATCATGCATAGGATCTTCCGCAACACCCTGTTTCCTCGAGTTGGGGACAAGGACAAGATTCACTCCTACCTCGTTGATATGCTGCTGATGTGTGAGGCGGCTCGCACAGCTTAGTCTCCACCACTTGACATTTCCCATATCATGTAGTGTGAGCTTCGCTTTGCGATCTACACTCGCAAGGTGCCCATCTATGGTCCGTTCCTGTTTCTGCTCATCTCCAAGACTTGGGAGAAGCTTTACCCTGATGAGGAGTTCGAGGCAGAGTGTATCCGTCATGACCCCATCCGTCTTTGCATCAAGACTCGATGGGCCAACACTGCCACTCGTGCACAAGCTGCTGCAGCTCAGATGGGTACTGACGAGGAGCCTGTGGAGGAGCCAACTGAGGCGAGTCCTGGAGGATATGCTCCTCCCTCATCTGAGCCCTCTTGGGCTAAGAAGCTGAAGAAGAAGATGAAGGCCCTTTTCTGCATGCAAGCTCAAGGTCAGTACATGGCTCATGTCACTCACAAGGAGTCTCGCCAGCGTGACAAGAAGATCATGAGGATCTTTGGGGAGCATGTGTCCAGTGGGTCAGAGGAGATCATCACTCCTGAGGCAGCATGGATGGCCCACTAGGGGTACAAGTGGTCTGAGTCTGACGAGGAGCAGCAGTAGGAGCAGCAGGAGTCCGATGGAGAGCATGATGACTGAGATCTTCTGCCAGAGCTACCACCTCTCTTAGTTGTCCTCTTTCCCTTTGTGGTGTCTCGATGCCAAAGGGGGAGAGAGTGATTTGCATCTTGTGCCGTTCTCGTTTGCTTTTCGTTGGTCGAACTCTGTTTGCCTATTTGCTTTTGTGTCGTGTGCGTGAGACTATCGTATGGTGTAAGACATATGCTCCTCTACCGTTAAACTCGTTGTTATGTCTCTACTATTTTGTCGTGAGCAGTTAGTTTACTTTCCCTTGTTTTTGTGCTCACCTTATCCTCACTACTGTGCGTAGACCCTTATTCTTTATATGCAAGGATTATATTATCTGTAGAATATAGGGGGAGCTTTGATCCTAGTATGTGTGTTGTGCAGTCCAAAGCACTATCTTTGTATGCACACATCTAGGGGGAGCTTGCCTATATTCTAGCGTCTATTAGGATTGCATTCTTTATTACATATTCTTGTGCAAATCCCGTATTGTCATCAATCCACCAAAAAGGGGGAGATTGTAAGGGCATATTTCTCCCTGAGTAGTTTTGGTGATTGATGACAATGCATTTGCAGACTAATCGTGTGCTCTAAGCTCTTTCAGATATATATCACCAAGGCACAAGACGATTGTGAGCCCCTTGGATTCTATGGAAGACGGTGTTTCCTTTTTGCTCTCTTTCGGTGGTTTTGAGTAATAGGAAAGCCGTACTATTAAGAGGGGGTCCGTTTCGGAAAGGTTTGGGTGGAATCAACACGTACACATCTATACTCTCGCACCGCCTTTCCTTTGCTTCTTTGTAGGTGCGGAAGTAATTTTTTTACTTCCGCATCCTACGCGGTAGTACCGCTTGAGTCAAGCGGTAGTACCATGCCGTGTTTTGATACTACCGTATTTCTGCGGATGTAGCTACGGATGTATTTTATTTCATCCGTGCTTGTCCTCGGCCTGCTTGTCTCTGCCTTGCGGTAGTATCGCAAGGACAAGCGGTAGTACCACTCAGGCAGTACTACCGCCCGTATGCCTTCGCAACAGAGTGCATTCTGGCTAGTACTGCACCAGCGGTAGTACCGCAACGAGAGCGGTAGTACCGCAGGCCAAGCGGTAGTACCGCAACTTACGTGCAGTAGTACCGCGCTCTGCGGGCAGAAATGTGGGATAACGGTTGGATTTGTTCTCCCACTATATATAGGGAGTCTTCTTCCCCGAGAAGACTCACCTCTTCCACCCCAAAGCTCCATTGTTGCTCAAAGCTCCATTTCCTCCCGATCTCTCTCCCTAGCCAATCAAACTTGTTGATTTCCTCGGGAGAGCTTGAGGAGGCATCGATCTACACTTCCACCAAGAGATATTTGATTCCCCCCACTAATCCTTGCGGATCTTGTTACTCTTGGGTGTTTGAGCACCCTAGACGGTTGAGGTCACCTCAAAGCCATATTCCATTGTGGTGAAGCTTCGTGGTCTCATTGGGAGCCTCCAATTCGGTTGTGGAGATTGCCCCAACCTTGTTTGTAAAGGTTCGGTTGCCGCCTTCAAGGGCACCACTAGTGGAATCACGGCACCTTGCATTGTGTGAGGGCGTGAGGAGAATATGGTGGCCCTAGTGGCTTCTTGGGGAGCATTGTGCCTCCACACCGCTCCAACGGAGACATACTTCCCCTCAAAGGGAAGGAACTTCGGCAACACATCCTCGTCTTCACCGGTTCCACTTGTGGTTATTTCTTCCCTTTACTTGTGCAAGCGTTACTTGTTTATCTTATATAGCTTGCTTGTGAGGTTTTTATCTTTACTTCCTATTAGCTGCCATCGTAGTAGCTTATCTAGACAACTTACTTTGACGCTCAATTTAAAGTGGTTAAGAAAAGCTAAAAATTGTTAGTTGCCTATTCACCTGTGACGCCCGAGACCGACGTCCCAGAAGATTCCAGAAGATTCTCGAAGATTCCAGATGTTCCGGGTTGCCCGTGTGTTCTTTGTGCTTGTGTTTTTATTTTTTGCATTGCATCATGTCATTTATCTTTTGCATCTCAACCTAATAAATTGTGTGGGCCTTCGGTCCATTTAAATCGAGGGAAGGTGACTTCTCTTTATAACATAGAAAAGCCTCTCAATATTTAGGGAGCTATATTAATAAATATTCCATTGCTTCGGAATTACCCCAACACACTTGCATTTTTCCCCATGCCTTGTCTTCGCATTCCTGGCCTCAAACCTCCCTTTATTTCTTTTTCTCGTTCATCGAGGTTCCTCCAAAAACCCCTCCAATAATTTTATTAAATTCCTTACATTTTGCGGGTCCAGGAAATTTTGACCTCTTGTCCAAATTCCTTCCCTAACCTCTTTTACTTTCCTTCTCTTCTTTATTGTTTTTTTTTAAATAATCCGAGGCAGCCCAGCCTTTTGTTTTTTCTCCTCCTGGCCCAACTCCCTTCTCCTCCCCTCAAGGCCCATCCCTGCTAGGCCTCAAGGCCCAGCCCGCAGCCTCCAAAACCCTAATTCCCTCAGCCTCGCATCGCTCCCTCTCCTTCCGCCCGACCGCCGCCACCCATCTCTCTCTCGCTCTGTCCCGAGCCCCACTCCTCTCCCGTCTCCCTCTGTCGCCCCGATCTCCCCGCTGGCTCCTTCCTTCTGGATCCCGAGCTCCATCGCCCCTCCCCCTCTTCCTCCCGATGCACGCAAGGGACCGAAGCCCAGCTTTCTCCCGTGCGCAAGATGGCCGACTCCGTCCTCCAGCTCGCGCGCCCGAGCCTGCCCTGCGCCGAGTCGACCGTCCGCCGCGAGCCGCGTCCTTCCCCGACGCGAGCGTCCCGCGCCCTCCGTCCGTCCTTCTCTGCGGTCGCCTTCCTCGCCCCGTCGATCTCCCTCCGTTCCCCGCGCGGCGCCCTGCGCGTCCACCACCGGAGTCCGGCCTCGACGTTCCCAGCGCCGCGGCCTCCCGACGCCCTTCCAAGGCAGCAGCCGCCGGCCGCCCCACGTCGCCGTCCGCCGCGCCAGCCAGGGCCGCCCCGAGCGCGACCCTCCTGCCTCCTTCATCCGAGCCGTGGCTCGCCTCTGCCAGCGCCTCCAGCAGGCCGCGCCATGGTGCCGTCGGCCAGCGGCCAAGTACCGCGACCCGCACCTCCACCTCGTTCCCTCCAGCACCGCAGCGGATGTGCAAAGTCCCGCATCCTTCTTTTCCTTTTTTTGTTTTTTTGTTTTTGTTTTTGTTTTTGTGTGCTGCTATCTGTTCATCTCAAGTAACCAGGGAGCAGTAGGTATATCTACTTTTGGACCCTTGTTCAACTACGACGCGAGATCGAGAACCCTCAAGTACCTCTACACGTGACGTTGAACGGCTACGAGCTCGAGAACGACTACATGAACGCCTACCGGCGACCCGACCAAGTACCTCTTCGAGTCAAGTACCACTACTTCCACTACCGTCGCAAACGGGAACCCCAAGTACCACGACGACCCGAACCGCTACGAACATGTACGACTCCGAAACGAGAACGACTACACGTGACGACGATGCGTCAAGTACCACTACCGTCGACAAGACTGAGAACGTCTACTTCCTCTCCGAACGGAACATCTACTTCCACTACACCCCGTGAACGTCTACTTCCTCTACGATCCGGCCGTGTACAACTACTACCACTACGTCCCTCGACGAACTCGAACCGCCTCGAAACGCACGCTTCGAAGGTATAACCCCGAGACGTGACCCGTGAGATGCTTGCTTATGTTGTATGAAATGTCTCCCTTGTGTGCTTCATGCCCGTTCCACCTTTGTCATGTTCCTCGGTTGCCTCGTCGCCGACCCGTGGGAACCCGGCAACGGGATCACCCCATCATCTCGTTTGACTCGCTTCGTCACCTTTTGCACCGGTCTCTTAACGAGATACCGGAACCGATATGATGCGTTGCATCATTTTCGGATCGTTGCCGTGGCACCCTTTCGTTCCACCACGATGACAAATGCTTCTTATCCTCTTAAGTCAACCTGTTAATAAAATTGCATAAACTTGATCATGTCATCCGCATCATGTTAACAACATTATAATATTTAATTGTTGTTGCTTTCTAATTGCTAAACATGCTCATGGGGATTTTTCCGGATATGTTGTTGTTATTTTTCCGGCCCCATTTAAAATGTCTTAATAGGTAGTTTGTTTTTGTTTCACCTCTTGCCATGTTAAAAACATTTAACCTTGTCTTGTAAATAACGAGAGTCAACTAAATAATTAAATGTGGTGTTTCGTCAATATGCAACTCGTTGCATATTGATCTCCACTTAACTTGTAGTTTTGTTTGTACACTTTGCCATGCCATGCATAATTTAAACCGGACATGCATCATACTTGGATGTGCATCGTATGCCATGTTTATGATATGTGTGTTTACCGTGTTGTTTTCTTCTTTCCGGTTGCTTCTCTTGTTAGCTTCGGTTTCGTTCCGGAGTTGTGAGGATCCGCTCGACTGTTGCTCCGTCTTCTTCTTGGATCCGTTCTTCTCCCTTGTGGAATCCCAGGCAAGATGATCGAACCCGGATACCATTACTATCTTTGCCTATTGCTAGTAATTCCGCTCTATAGTTTTGCCTCGATGCCCATGTTCTTCTTGTCAGCCTCCTACTTGTAACCATTGCCTTGTTTAACCACCCTACCTATGCAAACCGTTGCTTGGCTAAGTACGCTTCGCTCAGCCCTTCTTATAGCATTGTTAGTTGCAGGTGAAGACCGAAGATGCTTGCTTCATGTTGAAGTTTGGTTGGGTTATATCACACTATATAAATGCTTAAAATGAAATCATCTATATACTGGCAGGGTGGAAGGCTAAGCCTTTTGCTTGGTGTTTTGTTCCACTCATGCCGTTAGGAACCGTATACACCGGTGTTATGTTCCTTGATTATGCGTTCCTAACACGGTTGGGGTGTATGGGACCCCCTTGATAAACCGCTAAGTGCTAAGTCTTTTCCAGCAAGTCCCAACATTTGGTACTATTTGCCTCATAATAACAACTTAATTAACTAATTAAAATTGCATAGGGGGTCGCTCCCTCGAGGATTCCTAATTCTACATAGCAGGGGGGGCCAGTGCCGATGGTGTTGGTCCCAAACGGGGGTCCTGCGGGAACCACCACGGGGAAACTCGAGGTTTGGGTCCTGTAGCATCACCCATCCGGTCGTGGCCTGAGACGAGATACGCGCGGCTACTATCAGGGTGTCGGCACGCCGGGAGGATTTGCTGGATTAGCCTTACCTTAGTTCGGTTTAACTTGAGCACGGGATTCCGAGAATACTCGGGTCTTCCCACCTATGGAGTTGCGACTTCGCGGATCGTGGGCTTGTAATGGGTCAAGTTGGAACACCCCTGCAGGGTTTGAACTTTCGAAAGCCGTGCCCGCGGTTATGTGGCAGATGGGAGCTTGTTAATTCCGGTTGTAGAAAACTTGACACAATGTTCTAATACACTACCAGCGTGTGTACCGTGACTGTCAATTTCCGAATAGGGATTCGGGAGTTGAACACGGTGGGGTTATGTTTGACCGGTTTTAGTTAGGATCACTTCGTGATCATCTTTCGACTGAGGCACTTCTCTTCTCGCTCTCTTTTACGTAAGTTAGTGCTAGTTGCTGCTGCAGACTCTTGTTGTTTCCTTCACCTCTCGTTCTTTCTTCAGCCTTGTCCTCACCCAAGGCTTAAATAGTCTTGTTACCCGGGAACGGGATTGCTGAGTCCTCTGTGGCTCACAGTTACTTCACCACACCAGATGCAGGTTCAGCCGAGTTCGATGCAGGAGCTGGTTCAAGTACTTCATCGGAAGCTCGATGAAGCTTGTGGTCATTTGCTTGTGACGTTTCGACGATCAGTAGTGGTTTCTACTAGGATTCGATCTTGGCCTGTGGCTTTATGTTGTTTTGGTATCTTTCTTTTGGTTCTTCGCCCGTAGTCGGGTTGTGATGTTTTGAATGATGTATTGCTTATGTATTGTATTGTGTGAAGTGGCGAGTGTAAGCCAACTATCTCCTTTTGCAATTTAATCCCTCTTTTACATGAGTCGTGCAAAGATACCAAACTTGAGATCATTCTAGGATGGGCTTATACCTTTAAGTCGTGCCTCGACACGTAGGAGGTATAGTCCCATCCTGGGCATTACAAGTTGGTATTCAGAGCCTTCTCCGACCTAGAAGCCCCCACTGTTTGATCGAATCGTTGACGGTTGAGTCTAGGCACACACTGAAAAATATTTGAGTCCTATATTATATCGGAGAGTAGGATTTCTTTGCTTCTCATCCCCTTTCTCTCTGGTGAGGACTCCTGACGATTACTCTTGTCTCTTCTACTTTCAAAAATTGCACCAAAATTTTTTTTAGGATCCCGCGAGTATTCTGGGATTGTTTCGATGTTCTTGTGACAAGGATATTGTTCTCGATGCCTCCTGTTCCCGAGGAGTTGAGCTTCGGGGTATCATTGACACAAGCATATCGCGGCAGTACTAAATACTTAAGACGGCCGACATCGAAAATCTCCCCTATACGGCCAGTGGCAAGATAACCCCGACATCACCCAGTACTGGGGAGGTAGCTCGAGAGTATTGCCATAGCTTGTTATAGTGGATGCTTTTCGAAGGTCCGAGGTACACAGTTTCCGAGAAAGACTGGTTATGTGTTGAAGGATGGATACACCTGGATGTAGGTTTAGAGTTGATTGCGCGGTGCTTCCCGTGTATCCCCAACACCTGATTGCATAACTGGAAACTTTCGAAAATCTATAGGTGGGTTCATCTAGTAGTTCTAGGCATTCTTTCAACGGATGCACGTTATGAAGTTTGGGGTTCTACATTGAGTGAAGTGGTTTTATGGACTTGTTCTGATCGGGAGTTGCATCTTAAAGGGTCCTTGGCTATGCTGATCCGGGGATTGCAAAACCCTTTTGTAACACGTTCCATGAGCTTTCAGCACGAAGATGTCGAACGAAGCTTCTATCTTGTATTTGTTCTATCTGTTCCTTGTTCCTTTTTATTTACCTTTTGTTCTCCAAGTGGCTTCTCGTCAAGCTGATGTACCTAAGGAATTCATTCGTTCAATCCTCTGTTCGGATGATATTGTGAAGATCATGTTGCATATCTATCCTTTGTTCTTGTCTTGATTCTGGTATTCGAGTTGCTTCGATGTCAAATGTTGATTCCATACCTTTCTAATCGGTGTTATCATATTTCTATGGGAGTGCTAATTCCTCTTGATCATCAAGATGATCATGTTAATCCTTTTAAACCGGTGTGCCTTCTCTTCAAGTTATTCCATACGGACGCCGTTGACTAATCTGACGTTTGTCTGTTTCATTCATCCCAAGTTGTCTTTGTTTTCCCCACCCTCCCACCCTTCTTCTTCTCGGAGCTGGATTTCTCAGATGAAGTATCCATTTTATTCATGTGATATTTCTTCATTCATTCCTTCAATGTTCTTATCCGGTGATTTATCGTGAAGATGCTCAAGAGCTTCTAGTTCATCATTCTTTTGTTCTCATATTCTGCCGGTGGATGTGATTCAAGATTTCGGTGTTGATCTTATCCTTTTCCTCATTTCACAATGCTTTCTTATTCCGGTGCTCCAATTAATCATTCTCCTCTTGCTATTCTTATCCGGAGTGTTCAAGGTATCTCAGAAGATTCATAATTCCATTCTTAATCCGTTCAAGCTATTTTGGGGTTTATCATCTTATTCAAGCCTTTTAATTCAACCGGTGCAATATCTCTTCAGCAATCTTTTCTAACGGTGATTTCTTTTGAGTGGGCCCTAACCCACAGGTCTTTTCCCAGGATCTTATCTGACTCTTCTTTTTCCGGAGAATTCGTTTCAAAGTGTGACGTAAGAATGATTTCCATCAGTCACATGCCTTCTCCAAGATCGCTTTCAAATTCTTTTTCATCATTGGTTCAACCTTCTAATTCTACTTTCCGGAGTGTTAAACAATTCTTATGGCTTTTTCTCGTCTTCATTCTCAACATTTGGAGACCGGAGAAGTGTTTCTCTTAAATCCTGACCCGTTCTCTTCAAGATTCGTGGTTCTAGCTTCATGCCATCCTCATTATCGTTTTGATTGTGAGGAATTCTTTTCTTACCGTCCGAAGCACTTCTTGAATTCTTTTCTTTGTGATCCTCCGAAGGCCATCATTTCAGAATATTTCTTCGTTCTCAGTTTTCAACTTCGTCCTCCAAATATTCTTCATTGATGTCTCTTCGTTCGTCTCCATATTTTACGGTGGTTCTTTCAAGATTCCTCTTCCGTTGTTATCATTTTAATTCATTTGTTCTTTTCATAATCCTACCGGTGCTTTGTTGAATACTTATCCAAGCTTGTGCTAGATCTCTCTTTAATTCTTTCCAACGAGAATAAGTAGTATGCCAAATCCTTGGTTGTCATCAATTAAATTGGTGAAGGAGATGCATAACATAATTCTTATTCTTATTCCTTCAAGGTGATTTAATTCTTTTTCCGGAGCTTGTTCATCATATCATATTCTCGGTTCTAAATTCTTTATCTTGTTTCCGGAGCTCCAAGTTATTTCAATTATATCGTTTCAAGCTCCATCTAATTCACCGCAGGCCTTGAATCTTATTCTTTTCATCTTTCACTTCTCATGCTTTCATTACCGGAGTTTCATGGTGGTTCATCAAGAATTAATTCATCCTCGAAGTCTTCATCAAGATTCTTGTTGGAGCTCAAGCATTCTTCATCTTGCATTCCAATTGCAATTCTTTCTACCTTATTCTTTGAGATGGTGTTATGTCATTCTTGACAATTCCTTCATGTTTCATGATTCACGAGTTATCAAGAATGAGATATTTAAACCCATCATTTTCTTTGTTCAGGAGATCTTTTCAACCCTTCAATTTATTCATTGGAGTTATCTTGGGTGGTATTTCACCTAAAAGCTTTCCTTGAGAATTGCTGTTATTATGGTGCTCATAAATGACCCAAGTTCCTCATTTATCATTCCGATGAAATAAATTTTTCATCTCCTTGTTGATCTCAATCAAATCAATTGTTTAAGTTAGTGGCTGGTTGTCACCTCTTAATTTTGAGATGTTTTTTTTCATAAGCCCACATCAAGCTTATTCTTTCGTTGTTGAATTTCCAACAACTCCGTTCAACCCTTCTTCGTAAGGATGTGTTTCATATTCATTTGTCGGAGAAGTTGTCTTTTTCTATCCGTTCAATTCTTTCATGGGTCTATATTCTATTCTTTCGTTACGGAGGTTTTGTGGTGTTGATCTCTCCAAACCATCATCTTGTTTTTATCAAGATCATGTTCTTTCCCTTGCTTATCATTTAACCGGAGTGTTGTGTCCTCCATTCTAATTCTCTAATCTTATCAAGTTTTGCCTATCTTCTAACCGGAGTGCTGTCTGAATCGTTCTTACCTTGTGCCATTCTTTTAGTTGTTTCGGAGACAATATGTTGTTGTTTTCATCAAGTATCATTCCATCTCCTCAAGTTCTTGTTAATTCCTTCCATTTTTAGACGGAGTGCTGTCCAAATTCTGTCATTCTTATTCCTTGGCTATACCGTTGCAGTTTCATATTCTTTTGTCATCCGTGAGCTATTGTTTCTTGTCCTTCAACCTACAAGGTTCTTGTTATGCGCCTTGTTCCTCTTTCCAACGGAGTGTTTCATCTTCGTTCATCTCCGTTGCATTCTTCTTTCACTTGTTTAACCTCTCAAGGTTCTTTGGTTTTCACTCGTCTGTCAAAGAAGCAACTTTGTTTTACCTCTTCCTCTTCCGTTTTTACCCGGTGATATCTCTAGGATCTCGGGTCGAGATCCTCTGTTAGTGTGGGAGAGTTGTGACGCCCGAGACCGACGTCCCAGAAGATTCCAGAAGATTCCCGAAGATTCCAGATGTTCCGGGTTGCCCGTGTGTTCTTTGTGCTTGTGTTTTTATTTTTTGCATTGCATCATGTCATTTATCTTTTGCATCTCAACCTAATAAATTGTGTGGGCCTTCGGTCCATTTAAATCGAGGGAAGGTGACTTCTCTTTATAACATAGAAAAGCCTCTCAATATTTAGGGAGCTATATTAATAAATATTCCATTGCTTCGGAATTACCCCAACACACTTGCATTTTTCCCCATGCCTTGTCTTCGCATTCCTGGCCTCAAACCTCCCTTTATTTCTTTTTCTCGTTCATCGAGGTTCCTCCAAAAACCCCTCCAATAATTTTATTAAATTCCTTACATTTTGCGGGTCCAGGAAATTTTGACCTCTTGTCCAAATTCCTTCCCTAACCTCTTTTACTTTCCTTCTCTTCTTTATTGTTTTTTTTAAATAATCCGAGGCAGCCCAGCCTTTTGTTTTTTCTCCTCCTGGCCCAACTCCCTTCTCCTCCCCTCAAGGCCCATCCCTGCTAGGCCTCAAGGCCCAGCCCGCAGCCTCCAAAACCCTAACTCCCTCAGCCTCGCATCGCTCCCTCTCCTTCCGCCCGACCGCCGCCACCCATCTCTCTCTCGCTCTGTCCCGAGCCCCACTCCTCTCCCGTCTCCCTCTGTCGCCCCGATCTCCCCGCTGGCTCCTTCCTTCTGGATCCCGAGCTCCATCGCCCCTCCCCCTCTTCCTCCCGATGCACGCAAGGGACCGAAGCCCAGCTTTCTCCCGTGCGCAAGATGGCCGACTCCGTCCTCCAGCTCGCGCGCCCGAGCCTGCCCTGCGCCGAGTCGACCGTCCGCCGCGAGCCGCGTCCTTCCCCGACGCGAGCGTCCCGCGCCCTCCGTCCGTCCTTCTCTGCGGTCGCCTTCCTCGCCCCGTCGATCTCCCTCCGTTCCCCGCGCGGCGCCCTGCGCGTCCACCACCGGAGTCCGGCCTCGACGTTCCCAGCGCCGCGGCCTCCCGACGCCCTTCCAAGGCAGCAGCCGCCGGCCGCCCCACGTCGCCGTCCGCCGCGCCAGCCAGGGCCGCCTCGAGCGCGACCCTCCTGCCTCCTTCATCCGAGCCGTGGCTCGCCTCTGCCAGCGCCTCCAGCAGGCCGCGCCATGGTGCCGTCGGCCAGCGGCCAAGTACCGCGACCCGCACCTCCACCTCGTTCCCTCCAGCACCGCAGCGGATGTGCCAAGTCCCGCATCCTTCTTTTCCTTTTTTTGTTTTTTTTTTGTTTTTGTTTTTGTGTGCTGCTATCTGTTCATCTCAAGTAACCAGGGAGCAATAGGTATATCTACTTTTGGACCCTTGTTCAACTACGACGCGAGATCGAGAACCCTCAAGTACCTCTACACGTGACGTTGAACGGCTACGAGCTCGAGAACGACTACATGAACGCCTACCGGCGACCCAACCAAGTACCTCTTCGAGTCAAGTACCACTACTTCCACTACCGTCGCAAACGGGAACCCCAAGTACCACGACGACCCGAACCGCTACGAACATGTACGACTCCGAAATGAGAACGACTACACGTGACGACGATGCGTCAAGTACCACTACCGTCGACAAGACTGAGAACGTCTACTTCCTCTCCGAACGGAACATCTACTTCCACTACACCCCGTGAACGTCTACTTCCTCTACGATCCGGCCGTGTACAACTACTACCACTACGTCCCTCGACGAACTCGAACCGCCTCGAAACGCACGCTTCGAAGGTATAACCCCGAGACGTGACCCGTGAGATGCTTGCTTGTGTTGTATGAAATGTCTCCCTTGTGTGCTTCGTGCCCGTTCCACCTTTTTCATGTTCCTCGGTTGCCTCGTCGCCGACCCGTGGGAACCCGGCAACGGGATCACCCCATCATCTCGTTTGACTCGCTTCGTCACCTTTTGCACCGGTCTCTTAACGAGATACCGGAACCGATATGATGCGTTGCATCATTTTCGGATCGTTGCCGTGGCACCCTTTCGTTCCACCACGGTGACAAATGCTTCTTATCCTCTTAAGTCAACCTGTTAATAAAATTGCATAAACTTGATCATGTCATCCGCATCATGTTAACAACATTATAATATTTAATTGTTGTTGCTTTCTAATTGCTAAACATGCTCATGGGGATTTTTCCGGATATGTTGTTGTTATTTTTCCGGCCCCATTTAAAATGTCTTAATAGGTAGTTTGTTTTTGTTTCACCTCTTGCCATGTTAAAAACATTTAACCTTGTCTTGTAAATAACGAGAGTCAACTAAATAATTAAATGTGGTGTTTCGTCAATATGCAACTCGTTGCATATTGATCTCCACTTAACTTGTAGTTTTGTTTGTGCACTTTGCCATGCCATGCATAATTTAAACCGGACATGCATCATACTTGGATGTGCATCGTATGCCATGTTTATGATATGTGTGTTTACCGTGTTGTTTTCTTCTTTCCGGTTGCTTCTCTTGTTAGCTTCGGTTTCGTTCCGGAGTTGTGAGGATCCGCTCGACTGTTGCTCCGTCTTCTTCTTGGATCCGTTCTTCTCCCTTGTGGAATCCCAGGCAAGATGATCGAACCCGGATACCATTACTATCTTTGCCTATTGCTAGTAATTCCGCTCTATAGTTTTGCCTCGATGCCCATGTTCTTCTTGTCAGCCTCCTACTTGTAACCATTGCCTTGTTTAACCACCCTACCTATGCAAACCGTTGCTTGGCTAAGTACGCTTCGCTCAGCCCTTCTTATAGCATTGTTAGTTGCAGGTGAAGACCGAAGATGCTTGCTTCATGTTGAAGTTTGGTTGGGTTATATCACACTATATAAATGCTTAAAATGAAATCATCTATATACTGGCAGGGTGGAAGGCTAAGCCTTTTGCTTGGTGTTTTGTTCCACTCATGCCGTTAGGAACCGTATAAACCGGTGTTATGTTCCTTGATTATGCGTTCCTAACACGGTTGGGGTGTATGGGACCCCCTTGATAAACCGCTAAGTGCTAAGTCTTTTCCAGCAAGTCCCAACATTTGGTACTATTTGCCTCATAATAACAACTTAATTAACTAATTAAAATTGCATAGGGGGTCGCTCCCTCGAGGATTCCTAATTCTACATAGCAGGGGGGGCCAGTGCCGATGGTGTTGGTCCCAAACGGGGGTCCTGCGGGAACCACCACGGGGAAACTCGAGGTTTGGGTCCTGTAGCATCACCCATCCGGTCGTGGCCTGAGACGAGATACGCGCGGCTACTATCAGGGTGTCGGCACGCCGGGAGGATTTGCTGGATTAGCCTTACCTTAGTTCGGTTTAACTTGAGCACGGGATTCCGAGAATACTCGGGTCTTCCCACCTATGGAGTTGCGACTTCGCGGATCGTGGGCTTGTAATGGGTCAAGTTGGAACACCCCTGCAGGGTTTGAACTTTCGAAAGCCGTGCCCGCGGTTATGTGGCAGATGGGAGCTTGTTAATTCCGGTTGTAGAAAACTTGACACAATGTTCTAATACACTACCAGCGTGTGTACCGTGACTGTCAATTTCCGAATAGGGATTCGGGAGTTGAACACGGTGGGGTTATGTTTGACCGGTTTTAGTTAGGATCACTTCGTGATCATCTTTCGACCGAGGCACTTCTCTTCTCGCTCTCTTTTACGTAAGTTAGTGCTAGTTGCTGCTGCAGACTCTTGTTGTTTCCTTCACCTCTCGTTCTTTCTTCAGCCTTGTCCTCACCCAAGGCTTAAATAGTCTTGTTACCCGGGAACGGGATTGCTGAGTCCTCTGTGGCTCACAGTTACTTCACCACACCAGATGCAGGTTCAGCCGAGTTCGATGCAGGAGCTGGTTCAAGTACTTCATCGGAAGCTCGATGAAGCTTGTGGTCGTTTGCTTGTGACGTTTCGACGATCAGTAGTGGTTTCTACTAGGATTCGATCTTGGCCTGTGGCTTTATGTTGTTTTGGTATCTTTCTTTTGGTTCTTTGCCCGTAGTCGGGTTGTGATGTTTTGAATGATGTATTGCTTATGTATTGTATTGTGTGAAGTGGCGAGTGTAAGCCAACTATCTCCTTTTGCAATTTAATCCCTCTTTTACATGAGTCGTGCAAAGATACCAAACTTGAGATCATTCTAGGATGGGCTTATACCTTTAAGTCGTGCCTCGACACGTAGGAGGTATAGTCCCATCCTGGGCATTACATCACCCCCTCTAGTCAACCATATCGATCCTTTCAGTGGGGGGCCAGCGCGGCGGCTGGATAAGTCAATGTGCAGCGCCTAGCTCGGAGGCGCTGTACATTACATGTGTAGCGCCTAGCTCGGAGGCGCTGCACGACTGGGTGCGGGCCTAGGGGTTGCCACGGTGGACTGGCATGCAACGCCCCCAAGCTAGGCGCTGCACAGTAGGGTGTGGCGCCGTCGTGGCGGGCGCTACACAAAAAGGTCAGGGGTGTGAAATAGTTTCACGGGGAGTTCATTCCGTGAATTGATTTTGTTCACAGGTCAAAATTGTCAAATTTGCCATCAAGGGCACGCACTGCTAGAAGCGAGTGATTTCTTTGCTCGATTTTTGAGAGGCACGTTTGGATCGTTAATGCGTGCCACCCCGCTCCCTCCGGCTGCATAACGTAGTATGGTGGAGGATTTTTGCCCAGACCGGACGGCAATGGTGCGTGCAGGACTAGTGTTTTGCCTGCAGCGATGAGCAATGGGCTAAGAGCATCTACGGCCCGACACCCAAACCGGCCTTGAATGTCCGCGAGGACGGCCCGGTCGCTGACCAACGAAATGCTCGGACTGACCGGCACCCCTAATATAGCTCAAATAAGAGGAGGATATGGGGCGCCCGGGCGCGACCGCCATGTTGGACTAACGATGAGGTTCCACGAAAAAACGTCCGGAAACCAGGCGGTCCGACGGATGTCTCTCGTGTGTGGGGGTGGGGTGTGAACGTCGCGTGGTGTCGCTCCGGCTCGCCGCCCGAGGCAAAATCCGGCTTTAGGCCGGCCGGCGTCCGCCAACCCTAGCCCATCCACCTCCCCCGTGTTGAAATATTAGGGTGCGCCTAGGGCCCATCTAACAATTTCAGAAAATTTCTAAGGGCCCATGTGGTTATATGGCAATGAGTGTGGTGGGGAGTTTAGTCCCATAACGCTAGTTGGAGAGGAGTTGGACCCCTTTATAAGGGATTCCCTTCCACATGTTGTTGGAGCTTGAGAAGAGAAGTGATCCCCGCGTGCTCTCCTCTGTGGCCTGCCTCGCCATGCCAAGATGGGTCGCGGGAATGAGCCAAGTCGAGCTCAGACCTATGTGCTTAATTTTTTCGGTCAAGAATGGACAGTCTTTGACAGCTGGCCACGATATGAGGCGTCAGATCATGGGCAAATACCAACTTGGACATGGGTCTAGCCCATGCGGCCGCGCCTATATATTGGAGGCACCGAGCAACCTTAGATGCCATGAGAATCAGATCGCATCTTTCCCTCCACGCCGACTTTCGTTCCCTTAGTTTTTGTTGCCGCCGATGATCCCATCTCGTCCACCGCGTACACGGTTGACCGGAGAGCATCTTATACGTGACTGCTCTCCACCGTCCGTCCACGTCCGCTGCATCTTCTATGTCCGCGTCGTCTTCATCGTCACCATGTCCATGAAAGCCAACTGTGCCACCGCCGAGAAGCTCGAAGCCGAGAAGAAGGTTGCTAAGGATGCCACTGCTGCCACCGCTGCCGCCGTGGCCTCTGCCTAGTCGATCGGAGGGTATAACATGTTTATCCCTCTCCTTCTTATTTCTGTATTAGCGGCACTATCTATATGCGTAGTACATGCTAGTCTGGTTCGTAATCAGTATGTTAGTAATTTTGTCAATGCCATGATCGTGATTATTTCCTAGATTAATTTAATCAAAAAATTGCCTATTTACTCAGCAGCCAGAGCCCATTCACCTCCCCTCTCCCACTCCTCCGCTCTTCCCACACTCTCCGGCTTCGCATGGTCCGATAGAAGATAACCACCTACGCGATGCTCATGCCGGAGTGACGGTACCAGATCGAGCAGGAGATCCGGGCAAGGCGCGTCGCCCGCATCATTGTCGGGATTCCTGTTGGGGAACGTAGTATTTTAAAATTTTCCTACGATCACGCAAGATCTATCTACCAGATGCATAGCAACGAGAGGGGAGATTGTGTCTACGTACCCTTGTAGACCGAGAGTGGAAGTGTCAAGTGACGCGGTTGATGTAGTCGAACTTCTTCGCGATCCAACCGATCAAGCACCGAACGTACGGCACCTCCGCGTTCAGCACATGTTCAGCTTGATGACGTCCCACGATCTTTTGATCCAGTTGAGCTTCACGGGAGAGTTTCGTCAGCACGACGGTGTGGTGACGGATATGATGAAGTTACCGGCGCATGGCTTCGCCTAAGCTCTTCAATAGTATGACTGAGGTGTGTTTCTGTGGAGGGGGGCACCGCACACGGCTAAAACAATTCAACTTGTGTATCTATGGGTGGCCCCCTGCCCCCGTATATAAAGGAGCAAGGGGGAGGCCGGCTGGCCCTCTATGGCGCGCCAAGGAGAGGCAATCCTACTAGAAATAGGATTGCAATCCTATTCCTAGTAGGAGTCCACCAAGAAGGAGAGAGGGGGGAGGAAGGAGAGGGAGAGGGAAAGAGGGGCCGGGCCCCCTCCCCTAGTCCTATTCGGACTGCCCCTTGGGAGGGGGCGCGCCACCTCCTGGCTGCTGCCCTCTTTCTCCCCTATGGCCCACCAGGGCCCAACATTCTCCTCGGGGGTTCCGGTAACCCCCCCGGCACTCCGGTAAATTCCTAAACTTTCAAGAACACTTCCGGTGTCCGAATATAGTCGTCCAATATGTCAATCTTTATGTCTCAGACATTCCGAGACTCCTCGTCATGTCAGTGATCTCATCCGGGACTCTGAACTACCTTCGGTACATCAAAACTCATTAACTCAATATACCGATCATCATCAAAAGTTAAGCGTGCGGACCCTACGGGTTTGAGAACTATGTAGACATGTCCAAGACTCGTCTCCGGTCAATAACCAATAGAGGAACCCGGATGCTCATATTGGCTCCTACATATTCTACGAAGATCTTTATCGGTCAAACCGCATAACAACATACGTTGTTCCCTTTGTCATCGGTATGTTACTTGCCCGAGATTCGATCGTCGGTATCTCAATACCTAGTTCAATCTCGTAACCGGCAAGTCTCTTTACTCGTTCCGTAATACATCATCTCGTGACTAACTCATTAGACTTTTGCTTGCAAGGCTTATTATGATGTGTATTACTGAGAGGGCCCAGAGATACCTCTCCGACACTCGGAGTGACAAATCCTATTCTTGATCTATGCCAACACCACGAACACTTTCAGAGACACCTGTAGAGCATCTTTATAATCACCCAGTTACGTTGTGATGTTTGATAGCACACAAGGTGTTCCTCCGGTATACGGGAGTTGCATAATCTCATAGTCTTAGGAACATGTATAAGTCATGAAGAAAGCAATAGCAATAAAACTAAACGATCATAGTGCTAAGCTAAGGATGGGTCTTGTCCATCACATCATTCTCCCAATGATGTGATCCTGTTGATCAAATGACAACTCATGTCTATGGCTAGGAAACATAACCATCTTTGATCAATGAGCTAGTCTAGTAGAGGCATACTAGGGACATACTGTTTTGTCTATGTATTCACACATGTACTGAGTTTTTGGTTAATACAATTCTAGCATGAATAAAAGACATTTATCATGATATAAGGAAATACAAATAACATCTTTATTATTTCATCTAGGGCATATTTCCTTCAGTCTCCCACTTGAACTAGAGTCAATAATCTAGATTACAAAGTAATGACCCTAACACCCATGGAGTCTTGGTGCTGATCATGTTTTGCCCGTGGAAGATGCTTAGTCAACGGGTCTGCAACATTTAGATCCGTATGTATCTTGCAAATCTCTATGTCTCCTTCCTTGACTAGATCGTGGACGGAATTGAAGTGTCTTTTGATGTGCTTTGTTCTCTTGTGAAACATGGATTCCTTCGCCAAGGCTATTGCTCCAGTGTTGTCACAAAAGATTTTCATTAGACCCGATGCACTAGGTATTACACCTAGATCGGATATGAACTCCTTCATCCAGACTCCTTCATTTGATGCTTCTAAAGCAGCTATGTATTCTGCTTCACACGTAGATCCCGCCACGACGCTCTGTTTGGAACTGCACCAACTGACAGCTCCACCGTTCAATAAAAATACATATCCGGTTTGTGACTTAGAGTCATCCGGATCAGTGTCAAAGATAGAATCGATGTAACCATTTACGACGAGCTCTTTGTCACCTCCATACACGAGAAACATATCCTTTGTCCTTTTCAGGTATTTCTGGATGTTCTTGACCGCTGTCCAGTGATCCACTCCTGGATTACTTTGGTACCTCCCTGCTAGACTTATAGCAAGGCACACATCAGGTCTGGTACACATCATTGCATACATGATAGATCCTATGGCTGAGGCATAGGGAATGACTTTCATTTTCTCTCTATCTTCTGAAGTGGTCGGGCATTGAGTCTTACTCAACTTCATACCTTGTAACACAGGTAAGAACCCTTTCTTTGACTGATCCATTTTGAACTTCTTCAAAACTTTATCAAGGTATCTGCTTTGTGAAAGTCCAATTAAGCGTCTTGATCTATCTCTATAGATCTTGATACCTAATATGTAAGCAGCTTCTCCGAGGTCTTTCATTGAAAAACTCTTATTCAAGTATCCTTTTATGCTATCCAGAAATTCTACATCATTTCCAATCAATAATATGTCATCCACATATAATATCAGAAATGCTATAGAGCTCCCACTCACTTTCTTGTAAATACAGGCTTCTCCATAAGTCTGTATAAAACCATATGCTTTGATGACTTCATCAAAGCGTATATTCCAACTCTGAGATGCTTGCACCAGTCCATAGATGGATCGCTGGAGTTTGCACACTTTGTTAGCACCTTTTGGATCGACAAAACCTTCTGGTTGCATCATATACAATTCTTCTTTGAGATATCCATTCAGGAATGCAGTTTTGACATCCATTTGTCAGATTTCATAATCATAAAATGCGGCAATTGCTAACATGATTCGGACAGACTTAAGCATCGCTACGGGTGAGAAAGTCTCATCGTAGTCAACTGCTTAAACTTGTCGAAACCCTTTCGCAACAAGTCAAGCTTTGCAAATAGTATCATTACCGTCTGCGTCGGTCTTCCTCTTGAAGATCCATTTATTTTCGATGGCTTGCCGATCATCGGGCAAGTCAACCAAAGTCCACACTTTGTTCTCATACATGGATCCTATCTCAGATTTCATGGCTTCAAGCCATTTTGCGGAATCTGGGCTCATCATCGCTTCCTCATAGTTTGTAGGTTCATCATTGTCTAGTAACATGACTTCCAGAACCGGGTTACCGTACCACTCTGGTGCAGAACGTACTCTGGTTGATCTACGATGTTCAGCAGAAACTTGGTCTGAAGTTTCATGATCATCATCATTAGCTTCCTCACTAATTGGTGTAGGAATCACTGGAACTAGTTTCTGTGATGTTCCACTTTCCAATTCGGGAGAAGGTACAATTACCTCATCAAGTTCTACTTTCCTCCCACTCACTTCTTTCGAGAGAAACTCCTTCTCTAAAAAGGATTCATTCTTAGCAACGAATATCTTGCCTTCGGATCTGTGATAGAAGGTGTACACAACAGTCTCTTTTGGGTATCCTATGAAGACACATTTTTCCGACTTGGGTTTTAGCTTATCAGGTTGAAGCTTTTTCACATAAGCATCGCAGCCCCAAACTTTAAGAAACGACAACTTTGGTTTCTTGCCAAACCATAGTTCATAAGGTGTCGTCTCAACGGATTTAGATGGTGCCCTATTTAACGTGAATGCAGCTGTCTCTAAAGCATAACCCCAAAACGATAGTGGTAAATCGGTAAGAGACATCATAGATCGCACCATATCTAATAAAGTACGGTTACGACGTTCGGACACACCATTACGCTGTGGTGTTCCGGGTGGCGTGAGTTGTGAAACTATTCCACATTGTTTCAAATGAAGACCAAACTCGTAACTCAAATATTCACCTCCACGATCAGATCGTAGAAACTTTATTTTCTTGTTACGGTGATTCTCTACTCCACTCTGAAATTCTTTAAACTTTTCAAATGTTTCAGACTTGTGTTTCATTAAGTAGATATACCCATATCTGCTCAAATCATCAGTGAAGGTTAGAAAATAATGATACCCGCCGTGAGCCTCAACACTCATTGGTCCACATACATCAGTATGTATGATTTCCAACAAATCTGTTGCTCGCTCCATTGTTCCGGAGAACGGAGTTTTAGTCATTGATACGTCCAAAACGTATCTATAATTTCTGCTTGCTCCATGCTTCTTTTGTGTGATATTGCTATGGTATTGATGCACTTCCATACACTTTTGATCATATTTGGACTAACCTATTAACTCAGTGCACCACAGTGCCAGTTCCTGTTTTCTGCTATTTTTCTATTTCAGGTTTCCCCCATATTAAAAGTGCTCCAAAAATTCCAGGAAAAATATAGGAAAAATCAGCGTACAGGAAGCTTCGCGAAGAACCAAAGATGGGCCAGAGGGGAGCCAGGGGAGGCCCAGGCGGCCACCTGGCGCGGCCCCACCCCTGGCCGTGCCAGGGGGGCGCCTGGGGCCCCTGCTCCGCCTCTGGCTGCCCCCCTTCGCCTATATATCCCTCTCGTCCCGAAACCCTCGAGGACAGAACCCTTTTTCGCGATCTCGCCTCTGTTCCGCCGCCGCAGCGCTTCCAAGATCGGGAGCATCAGGAGAACTCTTCCCGGCACCCTGTCGGAGGGGAGAACCACCACCGGGAGCTTCTCCACCACCATGGACGCTTCCCGGATGAGTCGTGAGTAGTCCACCTTGGACCATGGGTCCATGATCAGTAGCTATGTGATGTTCTCCTCCCCTCTTTGCTCTTCATGGTTTAGACCTCGTGAGCTTCCCTACATGATCGAGGCACATATGTAATCTTTCTGCTGTTGCTTTGCTGAGTTTGCTGGGATCTGATGGATTATGAGACTATGTTTAGATTGTGTTTGAGTAATATATTTGATTCACCTCTTTTATATCTTTGTTCTTGAGTAATTCTTGCATGTTCTCCGTTGCTGTTTATTGCTTTGGCCAAGTAGTAGGTAGTAACTCCAAGAGGGAGCGTTATGCTTGATTGTGGGTTCATGCCCCCTGATGACTAGCTTGAGTGACAAAAACATGAGTCTAGGGGATGTGATGTTGCCACAAGGGAGAAAACAACGGTGCTTGTACTTGCGGGTGCAAGGATTGTTTACTTTACGCAAAGTTCTTTTAATGCAGTTGTCTATTGCTTTGAGTTTACACTTTGGGTGGGATTCGCAACTTAATACCAGCGATATGTTCTGGATAGATATCTCAAGGTGGATGATTAGTAGTAGATGCAGATGGATTTCGGTCTACTTGCCTTGGCGTACCGCCCATGCTTTTGAGCCTCTACCTTTCTTTGCAGCATAGTTAGCATTGGTTTACGCACATAATCCTGTCAATTGCCCAGCTGTAATTTGTTTACCTCGCTTTGCTGTTTTATCGTCTTTTGGGAGAGAGACATCTCTAGTGAACATCATGGGACCCCGGTCCATATTACCACCGCTGATCACACCTTCTATTTACTTCCTGTTTTTATTTCCTAGTTGCAGTCATAGCTATCATTATTATCTCTTGTGTTTGATCCTTTGTAAACAACAAGGCCGGAGGGATTGACAACCTCTCTGTACTCGTTGGGAGCAAAGTTATCTGTATCTGTGTGCAGGTCCCGTCAACCGCTAAGTTTCTGGCGCCGTTGACACCTACTTGTCGACCCTCGGAGTCTCACGGGATTCGATCCTTGGTATCTTTGCCAAGGGAAATTTGCCGCTACGCTACATCTCAACCTTCCACTTGGGGTAACCAACGAGGGGCGAGAAGCCATCAAGCAAGTTTCTGGCGCCGTTGCCGGGGACTCCACTCTTCAAGATAGGGGAGTTGCACGCTATCTTTTATCTTTGCTTTTTAGTCTTGTTAGTTTACCTTTCAGTTTTTTCTTTAGTGTCCCTTACCAAAAATCACAAAAATAGTTATCTTGCTTTTAGTTGGCATTATGTCTGGTCCTTTTGCCTTTGGTGAGGCAGAAGTGCTCACCTTTAAACAAAGAGGTGGTGAAAGTCTAAAAGATGCTTGGTATAGAATTAATGATTCTCAAAAAAGAGCCACCAAGAAGCAATCTACTACTATCTAGCTTAGAAATTTTTATGTTGGAATTACTTCTTGGAATAGGTTTATTCTATATTCTGCTATCAATGGAAATTCCTAGAAGCCCCAGTTTGGGAATCTCTTAGTATTATGGATAATCTTGTTGGAAATCCCCCTGTTGTTAGCATTCAAGAGGACATTACCCTAGCTCACATTATGAAAAAACTTGAAAAGATAGAGCTAGAGATGCCAAGCATTAATAAGATAAATGAGTTGGACCGTAAGATCCAAGGGAATTTGAATAGGCTTGATAGCTCCATGCATAAAATTCTCAAAACTTTGGAGACCATCAAATCCCATGACTTGGATTCTTCTAGGATAGACAAGATTGAGGAAATCTTTGACACTTTAGGAACTACTTTCTCCTCAATCAAAGCCAGAAAGGTAGGTACTCCGACAAAGAAGGAACCTAAGTTCGTTTACGTTCCAAAGGCTCCTCGTTCCAAAAGTAATCCATCTATTGCCAAAGGGGTTGAAACTGTGAAGACTTTGGAAGAAATACCTCTCTTTGATAAATTTATAAATGAATCTCCCATTGACTTTCCACCTTTTGGTTTTCTCCCTAGAAGTATCTTTATTAGGCCTTTATTTTAAAGTCCTCTTAAGACTAGTTGTACTATTGAAGAGCTTTTTGATGATCTTGATGATGGTTCAATTGATACAACTTGATCTTTTTGCATCATGCCTAGCTTAAAGGCATAAAAGAAAGCGCTTTTGGGAGGCAGCCCACAACGAATTAGGTTTTATTTTGCTTTTGTTGTGTCTTGATGTTTGTTACTACAGTAGCATCATCATTGGATCTTTTCTTTTCAGCTTTGTGCCAAGTTTAGCCTCCGATTGCAAGAAAGTTCAAAAGTTGTGACGTGTTGTCCAGAAAACAGATTCTGTCCTTGGACAGAAAAATTCGAATAAAATCACCAGATCATCTTTTTGATCTGAATTTCTTTGACAGCGTGCTCTATACAATTGGCTTTCGAGCGTCTGTTCTGAGTTTTTTGATTTGAGTTGCAGAAGTGCCCCGAAAAAATTATTTACTACCTGCTGGTCTGTTTTTCACAGATTCTGTCCTGTTTTGCCTTTTCTTCGTTTTGCAAACCTTGAGCTTGCTTTTTCTTTGCAAAAACCTTTTGGCAATCTTGAGAAACAGTAGCTCTTCATGATTATCTTTATTTCCAGTAGGGAAAAAATTATTTTATTGTGGGTACTAACCTCGCTAATCAGATTATGATGAGTTATGTATGAAGGGAGTTTTCAAGTGTGCGAGGGAAGATGATAAAAGAAGATTCAGGAGGGTCAAACGCTCAAGCTTGGGGATGCCCCCGTGCACCCCCAAGAAATATTCAAGAAGACTCAAGCGTCTAAGCTTGGGGATGCCCCCATGCATCCCCTTCTCCATCAACAATTATCAGTTCGTCTTTTGTTCCACTATAATTTTATCACTTCATGCGTTATGTGCTATGCTTGGAGCGTCTTGCTCTTAGTTTCTTTTTTTTAGTTTTCTTTAGCTTTGCTTGCTGTTCATAACAAGTTAGAACCCAGCTTTCTTTGTGTGGGAGATAAACACGCTCCACTTCAACCTAGAACACAACATAGGATTTTCATGCTTATCTTTGCTGTGTGTGTTCTTTGTCTTTCCATAGCCGCTGTCATGTTTAGCTCTTAGTTTTCATGCTTTTCTTTTTAAAGAGCTTTTGTTTAGTTGGTTGCTGAACTCTCTTGAGTTTTCATGTTTATCTTGTTAAGAGAGTTTGCCTGTTGCACTGAGTTGTGTGTCTTAACTTAAAGTAGGTAATTGAGGTTGCTATTTAATTTTAGTAGTAACTTGCAATAGTTTTGAGGTATTGCCATGAGTAATGTCTGAACTTTTGGTGTCAAGAGCTTTAGCCTATTAGTGATAGATGTCGTATTTTGGGCAATCCGTGTTTATTTTCGAAAACCTACAAAATAGTTGAGAACTTTAGCTACTAGATGGATCACTAATCTTTGGAGGGATCGAATATTAGAGTACACTCACGTACCATGAGTCGAGGATGCGCAAGGATAACCAAACCCCCATACACTGCTCCTCGGGGTACTTGTCTCTTTGTGAACCTCCTAATTAGATTTAGAGTTACCGATAATGAGTGCATGAGTTCTTCGGACTAATGTGAGTATTCGAAAGTTGACACTTCCACCTAGCCATAATTTTCTAGCCTCTTCGGTACCGTGCATTGCCCTTTCTCACCTCGAGAGTTGGTGCATACTTCGCCAGTGCATCCAAATCCTTGGCACGATATGCTCTGTCATCATAAGCCTCATTATATCCTTCCTCAAAACAGCCACCATACCTACCTATCAAGGCATTTCCATAGCCTTTCCGAGATACATTTCCATGCAACATCCATCTTCTCATGACTTGATCTTCATGTCATACATGCTTTTGCTTGATCGATGAGCCGCATGCTAGTTGGGCCTTGCCCTAATCATTGCTACATGACGCGCTAGTATCATTGCATATCCTGCTACACCGGCAGAGGCATACATTTGCATACATCATGATAGTTTCATTTTCTTTATGTTGAGTACTTTTGTAAAGTGTGAAAGATCTTCTATACTTCTTGTAATACATAGAGTGTTGCCCCTAAAGTGAGGAAAATATCCCAAAGAGGACAAAATCAAAAGATCCCAAAGAGGACAAATGAGAGTTAAATAGAAAGAGCCATTGAGGCCACAAAAAATAAAAAAGAAATAAAAAAGAGAAAAAGAAATAAAAAGAGAGAAGGGGGCACACTACTATTCCTTTTGAGAGATCCACACTCGTACTTCATCTTATACCTTGTACTCCATAGAGATTATCATTCATGCATATAGCTATGTGGGGACCTTCACACTATAGAACTTGGCTTGTATATTCCAATGATGAGCCTCCTCAAAAGAGCTCTAGGTCTTCTTGAGCGAGAAAGTTGGATGCACCCCCACTAGTTCCATTGGAGAGCTTACCTTAGCTCATATGTGCATCCGTTGCATGGCAATCCCTACTCCTCACATCACATCTATCATTTGGCTTTCTCTCGCCTATGATTGTCCTCATTGATGTGAGCCTTTCACACCTTTTTTGTCTTCCCCCTTCATCATTTTTCTCTCTTTGCCATCCTAAGTGTCAACTTTCTTGCTTACGCTCATCCATTGCATGAGTGCTCAAAATATCGAAAGGGAGTGCATCATTTTGACTTGTACCTGGCTAGTGGTCTGGGGATGAGTCAAGATAAGATTCCAAAGAAGACCAAGTGTGAAACTTTAGTAGATTAAGTTCTCAACAATACAAAAACTATGTTTTACTCTCTCGTATATCGCTATCCCCTTTCTTGCACGCAAACACCATTTGGAGACATTCGAGTCACGGACAGCGAGAGCTCTTGCACCTTTATGTTCTTATGTTGCTTGTTACAATGCTAATATAGACTCTTGCTTGTTATGACTTGAATTGAATTACATGCCTTGATTGCTTTACTTAAAAAGTTCTTATATGGTTGGTAGCATGTCACCACAGAAATTATGCTTGTTATCATTTACCTACTCGAGGACGAGCACGAATTAAGCTTGGGGATGTTGATACGTCCAAAACGTATCTATAATTTCTGCTTGCTCCATGCTTCTTTTGTGTGATATTGCTATGATATTGATGCACTTCCATACACTTTTGATCATATTTGGACTAACCTATTAACTCAGTGCACCACAGTGCCAGTTCCTGTTTTCTGCTGTTTTTCTATTTCAGGTCTCCCCCATATTAAAAGTGCTCCAAAAATTCCAGGAAAATATAGGAAAAATCAGCGTACAGGAAGCTTCGCGAAGAACCAAAGATGGGCCAGAGGGGAGCCAGGGGAGGCCCAGGCGGCCACCTGGTGCGGCCCCACCCCTGGCCGCGCCAGGGGGGCGCCTGGGGCCCCTGCTCCGCCTCTGGCTGTCCCCCTTCGCCTATATATCCCTCTCGTCCCGAAACCCTCGAGGACAGAACCCTTTTTCGTGATCTCGCCTCTGTTCCGCCGCCGCAGCGCTTCCAAGATCGGGAGCATCAGGAGAACTCTTCCCGGCACCCTGCCGGAGGGGAGAACCACCACCGGGAGCTTCTCCACCACCATGGACGCTTCCCAGATGAGTCGTGAGTAGTCCACCTTGGACCATGGGTCCATGATCAGTAGCTATGTGATGTTCTCCTCCCCTCTTTGCTCTTCATGGTTTAGACCTCGTGAGCTGCCCTACATGATCGAGGCACATATGTAATCTTTCTGCTGTTGCTTTGCTGAGTTTTCTGGGATCTGATGGATTATGAGACTATGTTCAGATTGTGTTTGAGTAATATATTTGATTCACCTCTTTTATATCTTTTTTCTTGAGTAATTCTTGCATGTTCTCCGTTGCTGTTTATTGCTTTGGCCAAGTAGTAGGTAGTAACTCCAAGAGGGAGCGTTATGCTTGATTGTGGGTTCATGCCCCCTGATGACTAGCTTGAGTGACAGAAACATGAGTCTAGGGGATGTGATGTTGCCACAAGGGAGAAAACAACGGTGCTTGTACTTGCGGGTGCAAGGATTGTTTACTTTACGCAAAGTTCTTTTAATGCAGTTGTCTGTTGCTTTGAGTTTACACTTTGGGTGGGATTCGCAACTTAATACCAGCGAGATGTTCTGGATAGATATCTCAAGGTGGATGATTAGTAGTAGATGCAGATGGATTTTGGTCTACTTGCCTTGGCGTACCGCCCATGCTTTTGAGCCTCTACCTTTCTTTGCAGCATAGTTAGCATTGGTTTGCGCACATAATCCTGTCAATTGCCCAGCTGTAATTTGTTTACCTCGCTTTGCTGTTTTATCGTCTTTTGGGAGAGAGACATCACTAGTGAACATCATGGGACCCCGGTCCATATTACCACCGCTGATCACACCTTCTATTTACTTCCTGTTTTTATTTCCTAGTTGCAGTCATAGCTATCATTATTATCTCTTGTGTTTGATCCTTTGTAAACAACAAGGCCGGAGGGATTGACAACCTCTCTGTACTCGTTGGGAGCAAAGTTATCTGTATCTGTGTGCAGGTCCCGTCAACCGCTAAGTTTCTGGCGCCGTTGACACCTACTTGTCGACCCTCGGAGTCTCACGTTCAGCACACGTTCAGCTTGATGACGTCCCACGAGCTCTTGATCCAGTTGAGCTTCACGGGAGAGTTTCGTCAGCACGACGGCGTGGTGACGGATATGATGTATTCACCAGCGCAGGGCTTCGCCTAAGCACCGCGACGGTATGACCGAGGTGTGTTTCTGTGGAGGGGGGCACCGCACACGGCTGGAACAATTCAACTTGTGTGTCTTTGGGTGCCCCCTGCCCCCGTATATAAAGGAGCAAGGGGGAGGCCGGCCGGACCTCCTATGGTGCGGCTAGGGTGCAATCCTACTAGGAATAGGATTGCAATCCTATTCCTAGTAGGAACTACCAAAGAAGGAAGAGAGGGAAAGGAAAAGAGGGAGAGGTGGCGCCCCCCCAATCCTAGTCCAACTAGGATCCCTAGGTGGGGCGACGGCCAGTCTCTATGGGCTGCCTCTCTCCTTTCCTTAAGGCCCACTATGGACCATCCCCCCTCGTAGGGGGTTCCGGTAACCCCCTCCGGCAATCCCGTTAAATCCGAAACTTTTCCGGAACACTTCCGGTGTCCGAATATAGTCGCCAATATATCAATCTTTATGTCTCGGACATTCCGAGACTCCTCGTCATGTCCGTGATCTCATTCGGGACTCCGAACTACCTTTGGTACATCAAAACTCATAAACTCATAATACCGATCGTCATCAAACGTTAAGCGTGTGGACCCTACGGGTTCGAGAACTATGTAGACATGACCGAGACTCATCTTCGGTCAATAACCAATAGCGGAACCTGGATGTTCATATTGGCTCCTACATATTCTACGAAGATCTTTTATCGGTCAAACCGCATAACAACATACGTTGTTCCTTTTGTCATCGGTATGTTACTTGCCCGAGATTTGATCGTCGGTATCTCTATACCTAGTTCAATCTCGTTACCGGCAAGTCTCTTTACCCGTTCCGTAACACATCATCTCGTGACTAACTCATTAGTCTTTTGCTTGCAAGGCTTATTGTGATGTGTGTTACCGAGAAGACCCAGAGATACCTCTCCGACACTCGGAGTGACAAATCCTAATCTTGATATATGCCAACACCACGAATACTTTCGGAGACACCTGTAGAGCATCTTTATGATCACCCAGTTACGTTGTGACGTTTGATAGCACACAAGGTGTTCCTACGGTATTCGGGAGTTGCATAATCTCATAGTCATAGGAACATGTATAAGTCATGAAGAAAGCAATAGCAGTAAAACTAAACGATCATAGTGCTATGCTAATGGATGGGTCTTGTCCATCACATCATTCTCCTAATGATGTGATCCCGTTGATCAAATGACAACTCATGTCTATGGCTAGGAAACATAACCATCTTTGATCAATGAGCTAGTCTAGTAGAGGCATACTAGGGACGTACTGTTTTGTCTATGTATCCACACATGTACTAAGTTTCCGGTTAATACAATTCTAGCATGAATAAAAGACATTTATCATGATATAAGGAAATACAAATAACATCTTTATTATTGCCTCTAGGGCATATTTCCTTCAGTCTCCCACTTGCACTAGAGTCAATAATCTAGTTCACATCGCCATGTGATTTAACAGCGATAGTTCACATCATCATGTGATTAACACCCATAGTTCACATCGCCATGTGACCAACACCCAAAGGGTTTACTAGAGTCAATAATCTAGTTCACATCGCTATGTGATTAATACCCAAGAGTAATAAGGTGTGATCATGTTTTGCTTGTGAGAGAAGTTTAGTTAACGGGTCTGTCACATTCAGATCAGTATGTATTTCGCAAATTTTTATGTCTACAATGCTCTACATGGAGCTACTCTAGCTAATTGCTCCCACTTTCAATACGCATCCAGATTGATACTTTAGAGTCATCTGGATTTAGTGTCAAAGCTTGCATCGGCGTAACCCTTTACGATGAACTCTTTATCACCTCCATAATCGAGAAATATTTCCTTAGTCATCCAATTACTAAGGATAATTTTGACCGCTGTACAGTGATCTACTCCTGGATCACTATTGTACCTCCCTGTCAAACTCATGGCAAGGTACACAACGTGTTTTGTACACAGCATGGCATACTTTATAGAACCTATGGCTGAGGCATAGGGAATGACTTTCATTCTCTCTATATTTTTCTGCCGAGGTCTGGCTTTGAGTCTTACTCAACATCATACCTTACAACTCAGGCAAGAACTCCCTCTCTGACTGATCCATTTTGAACTACTTCAAAAACTTGTCAAGGTATGTACTCATTGAAAAAACTTATCAAGCGTCTCGATCTATCTCTATAGATCTTGAGGCTCAATATGTAAGCAGCTTCACCGAGGTTTTTCTTTGAAAAAACTCCTTCAAACACTCCTTTATGCTTTCCAGAAAATTCTACATCATTTCTGATCGACAATATGTCATTCACATATACTTATCAGAAAGGCTGTAGTGCTCCCACTCACTTTCTTGTAAATACAGGCTTCACCGCAAGTCTGTATAAAACTATATGCTTTGATCAACTTATCAAAGCGTATATTCCAACTCCGAGATGCTTGCACCAGTCCATAGATGGATCGCTGGAGCTTGCACATTTTGTTAGCACCTTTAGGATTGACAAAACCTTCTGGTTGCATCATATACAAGTCTTCTTTAATAAATCCATTAAAGAATGCAGTTTTGTTATCCATTTGCCAGATTTCATAAAATGCGACAATTGCTAACATGATTCGGACAGACTTAAGCATCGCTACGGGTGAGAAGGTCTCATCGTAGTCAACTCCTTGAACTTGTCGAAAACCTTTCGCAACAAGTCGAGCTTTGTAAACAGTAACATTACCGTCAACGTCAGTCTTCCTCTTGAAGATCCATTTATTTTTGATGGCTTGCCAATCATCGGGCAAGTCAACCAAAGTCCACACTTTATTCTCATACATGGATCCCATCTCAGATTTCATGTCCTCAAGCCATTTTGCGGAATCTGGGCTCATCATTGCTTCCTCATAGTTCGTAGGTTCATCATGGTCCAGTAACATGACTTCCAGAACCACGTTGCCGTACCACTCTGATGCGGAACGAACTCTGGTTGATCTACGAAGTTCAGTAGAAACTTGATCTGAAGTTTCATGATCATCATCATTAGCTTCCTCGCTAATTGGTGTAGGAATCGCTGGAACTAGTTTCTGTGATGTTCCACTTTCCAATTTCGGGAGAAGGTACAATTACCTCATCAAGTTCTACTTTCCTCCCACTCACTTCTTTCGAGAGAAACTCCTTCTCTAGAAAGGATCCACTCTTAGCAACAAAGACCTTGCCTTCGGATCTGTGATAGAAGGTGTACCCAACAGTTTCTTTTGGGTATCCTATGAAGAATTACTTCTCCGATTTGGGTTCGAGCTTATCATGTTGAAACTTTTTCACATAAGCTTCGCAGTCCCAAACTTAAAGAAATGACAGCTTAGGTTTCTCGTCAAACCACAGTTCATACGGTGTCATCTCCACGGATTTTAGATGGTGCCCTATTTAACGTGAATGTAGCTGTCTCTAATGCATAACCCCAAAAGCGATAGTGGTAAATCGGTAAGAGACATCATAGATCGCACCATATCGAATAAAGTACGGTTACGACGTTCGGACACTCCATTATACTGTGGTGTTCCAGGTGGCGTGAGTAGTGAAACTATTTCACATTTGTTTTTACTGAAGGCCAAACTCGCTAACTCAAATATTTTACTTCTACGATCATATCGTAGAAACTCTTATTTTCTTGTTACGATGATTCTCCACTTCACTCTGAAATTCTTTGAACTTTTCAAATGTTTCAGACTTGTGCTTCATTAAGTAGATATACCCATATCTGCTCAAATCATCAGTGAAGGTCAGAAAATAACGATACCCGCCGCGAGCTTCAACACTCATTGGTCCACATACATCTGTATGTATGATCTCCAACAAATCTGTTGCTCGCTCCATTGTTCCGGAGAACGGAGTTTTAGTCATCTTGCCCATGAGGCATGGTTCGCAAGCACCAAGTGATTCATAATCAAGTGATTCCAAAAGTCCATCACTATGGAGTTTCTTCATGCGCTTTACACCATTATGACCTAAACGGCAGAAGTTGCACTATCATTATTAACCTTGCATCTTTTGGTTTCAATATTATGAATATGTGTGTCACACGATCGAGATCCAACAAACCATTTTCATTGGGTGTATGACCATAGAAGGTTTTATTCATGTAAACAGAATAACAATTATTCTCTAACTTACATGAATAACCGTATTGCAATAAACATGATCAAATCATATTCATGTTCAACACAAACACCAAATAACACTTATTTAGGTTCAACACTAATCCCGAAAGTATAGGGAGTGTGCGATGATGATCATATCGATCTTGGAACTACTTCCAATACACATCGTCACTTCATCCTTTAACTAGTTTATGTTCATTATGCAACTCCCATTTCGAGTTACTACTCTTTAGCAACTTAACCAATATCAAATACCGAGGGGTTGCTATGAACACTAGTAAAATACACATCAATAATCTGTATATCAAATATACCTTTGTTCACTTTGCCATCCTTCTTATCCGCCAAGTATCTAGGGCAGTTCCACTTCCAGTGACCATTTCCTTTGCAGTAGAAGCACTTAGTTTCAGGCTTGAGTTTAGCTTTGGGTTTCTTCATGGGAGTGACAACTTGCTTGTCATTCTTCTTGAAGTTCCCCTTCTATCCCTTTGCCCTTTACTTGAAACAAGTGGTCTTGTTAACCATCAACACTTGATGCTCTTTCTTGATTTCTACCTTCGCCGATTTCAGCATTGCGAAGAGATCGGGAATTACCTTCGTCATCCCTTGCATATTATAGTTCATCACGAAGTTCTACTAACTTGGTGATAGTGACTAGAGAACTTTGTCAATTACTATCTTATCTGGAAGATTAACTCCCACTTGATTCAAGTAATTGTAGTACCCAGACAATCTGAGCACATGCTCACTGGTTGAGCTATTCTCCTCCATCTTGTAGGCAAAGTACTGTCAGAAGTCTTATACCTCTCGACACGGGCATGAGTATGAAATACTAATTTCAACTCTTGGAACATCTTATATGCTCCGTGGAGTTCAAAACGTTTTTGATGTCCCGGTTATAAGCCGTAAAGCATGGTGCACTAAACTATCAAGTAGTCATCATACCGAGCTTTTGTCAAAACGTTCATAACGTTTACATCTGCTCCTGCAATAGGTCTGTCACCTAGCGGTGCATCAAGGACATATTTCTCTGTGCAGCAATGAGGACATTCCTCAGATCACGGAACAATTCCGCATCATTGCTACTAACATCTTTCAACTTAGTTTTCTCTAGGAACATATAAAAAATAAACGGGGAGCAACATCGTGAGCTATTGATCTACAACATAGATATGCTAATACTACAAGGACTAAGTTCATGATAAATCAAAGTTCAATTTAATCATATTAATTAAAGAACTCCCACTTAGATAGACATCCCTCCGGTCATCTAAATGATCACGTGATCCAAATCAACTAAACCATGTCCGATCATCACGTGAGATGGAGTAGTATCAATGGTGAACATCTTATGTTGATCATATCTACTATATGATTCACGCTCGACCTTTCGGTCTCCAGTGTTCCGAGGCCATATCTGCATATGCTAGGCTCGTCAAGTTTAACCGGAGTATTCTGCGTGTGCAAAACTGGCTTACACCCGTTGTATTTGAACGTAGAGCTTATCACACCCGATCATCACGTGCTGTCTCGGCACGACGAACTTTCGCAACGGTGCATACTCAGGGAGAACACTTATACCTTGAAATTTAGTAAGGGATCATCTTATAATGCTACCGTCGTTCTAAGAAAAATAAGAAGCATAATAAGATAAACATCACATGCAATCAAAATATGTGACATGATATGGCCATCATCATCTTGTGCTTTTGATCTCCATCTCCAAAGCACCTTCATGATCACCTTCGTCACCGGCGCGATACCTTGATCTCCATCGTAGCATCGTTGTCGTCTCGCCAACTATTGCTTCTACGACTATCGCTACCGCTTAGTGATAAAGTAAAGCAATTACATGGCGATTGCATTTCATACAATAAAGCGACAACCATATGGCTCCTGCCAGTTGCCGATAACATTACAAAACATGATCATCTCATACAAAACCGTATAACTCATCATGTCATTACCATATCACATCACAACATGCCCTGCAAAAGCAAGTTAGACGTCCTCTACTTTGTTGTTGCAAGTTTTACGTGGCTGCTACGGGCTTAGCAAGAACCGTTCTTACCTACGCATACAAAACCAAAACGATGTTTCGTCAAGTATGTGTTGTTTTAACCTTCACAAGGACCGGGCGTAGCCACACTTGATTCAGCTAAAGTGAGAGAGAGAGACACCCGCCAGTCACCTTTAAGCAACGAGTGCTCGTAACGGTGAAACCAGTCTCGCGTAAGCGTACGCGTAATGTCGGTCCGGGCCGCTTCATCTCACAATACCGTCGAAGCAAAGTATGACATGCTGGTAAGCAGTATGACTAGTATCGCCCACAACTCATTGTGTTCTACTCGTGCATATCATCTACGCATAGACCTGGCTCTGATACCACTGTTGGGGAACGTAGTATTTTAAAATTTTCCTACGATCACGCAAGATCTATCTACCAGATGCATAGCAACGAGAGGGAAGAGTGTGTCTACGTACCCTCGTAGACCGGAAGCGGAAGCGTCAAGTGACGCGGTTGATGTAGTCGAACTTCTTCGCGATTCAACCGATCAAGCACCGAACGTACGGCACCTCCGCGTTCAGCACACGTTCAGCTTGATGACGTCCCACGAGCTCTTGATCCAGTTGAGCTTCACGGGAGAGTTTCGTCAGCACGACGGCGTGGTGACGGATATGATGTATTCACTAGCGCAGGGCTTCGCCTAAGCACCGCGACGGTATGACCGAGGTGTGTTTCTGTGGAGGGGGGCACCACACACGGCTGGAACAATTCAACTTGTGTGTCTTTGGGTGCCCCCCTGCCCCCGTATATAAAGGAGCAAGGGGGAGGCCGGCCGGCCCTCCTATGGTGCGGCTAGGGTGCAATCCTACTAGGAATAGGATTGCAATCCTATTCCTAGTAGGAACTACCAAAGAAGGAAGAGAGGGAAAGGAAAAGAGGGAGAGGTGGCGCCCCCCCCCAATCCTAGTCCAACTAGGATCCCTAGGTGGGGCGACGGCCAGCCTCTATGGGTTGCCTCTCTCCTTTCCTTAAGGCCCACTATGGACCATCCCCCCTCGTAGGGGGTTCCGGTAACCCCCTCCAGCAATCCCGTTAAATCCGAAACTTTTCCGGAACACTTCCGGTGTCCGAATATAGTCGTCCAATATATCAATCTTTATGTCTCGGACATTCCGAGACTCCTCGTCATGTCCGTGATCTCATCCGGGACTCCGAACTACCTTCGGTACATCAAAACTCATAAACTCATAATACCGATCGTCATCAAACGTTAAGCGTGCGGACCCTACGGGTTCGAGAACTATGTAGACATGACCGAGACTCATCTCCGGTCAATAACCAGTAGCGGAACCTGGATGTTCATATTGGCTCCTACATATTCTACGAAGATCTTTTATCGGTCAAACCGCATAACAACATACGTTGTTCCTTTTGTCATCGGTATGTTACTTGCCCGAGATTCGATCGTCGGTATCTCTATACCTAGTTCAATCTCGTTACCGGCAAGTCTCTTTACTCGTTCCGTAACACATCATCTCGTGACTAACTCATTAGTCTTTTGCTTGCAAAGCTTATTGTGATGTGTGTTACCGAGAGGGCCCAGAGATACCTCTCCGACACTCGGAGTGACAAATCCTAATCTTGATATATGCCAACACCACGAATACTTTCGGAGACACCTGTAGAGCATCTTTATGATCACCCAGTTACGTTGTGACGTTTGATAGCACACAAGGTGTTCCTACGGTATTCGGGAGTTGCATAATCTCATAGTCATAGGAACATGTATAAGTCATGAAGAAAGCAATAGCAGTAAAACTAAACGATCATAGTGCTATGCTAATGGATGGGTCTTGTCCATCACATCATTCTCCTAATGATGTGATCCCGTTGATCAAATGACAACTCATGTCTATGGCTAGGAAACATAACCATCTTTGATCAATGAGCTAGTCTAGTAGAGGCATACTAGGGACGTACTGTTTTGTCTATGTATCCACACATGTACTAAGTTTCCGGTTAATACAATTCTAGCATGAATAAAAGACATTTATCATGATATAAGGAAATACAAATAACATCTTTATTATTGCCTCTAGGGCATATTTCCTTCAGGGATTCGATCCTTGGTATCTTTGCCAAGGGAAATTTGCCACTACGCTACATCTCAATCTTCCACTTGGGGTAACCAACGAGTGGCGAGAAGCCATCAGTCATCTTGCCCATGAGGCATGGTTCGCAAGCACCAAGTGATTCATAATCAAGTGATTCCAAAAGTCCATCACTATGGAGTTTCTTCATGCGCTTTACACCAATATGACCTAAACGGCAGTGCCACAAATAAGTTGCACTATCATTATTAACCTTGCATCTTTTGGCTTCAATATTATGAATATGTGTATCACTAGAATCGAGATCCAACAAGAATAGACCACTCTTTAAGGGTGCATGACCATAAAAGATATTATTCATAAAAATAGAACAACCATTACTCTCTGATTTAAATTAATAACCGTCTCGCAACAAACAAGATCCAGATATAATGTTCATGCTTAACGCTAGCACCAAATAACAATTATTTAGGTTTAAAACTAACCCCGAAGGTAGATGTAGAGGTAGCGTGCCGACGGCGATCACATCGACTTTGGAACCATTTCCCACGCGCATCGTGTGACACCCGAAGACCGACGTCCCAGAAGATTCCAGAAGATTCCAGATGTTCCGGGTTCCTCCCGCGTGTTTCATTGTGCTTGTGTTATTTATTTTTTGCATTGCATCATGTCATCATGCCATCTTGTCATATTTATTTTGCATCTCAACCAAATAAATTGTGTGGGCCTTCGGTCCATTTAAATCGAGGGAAGAATGTCTTCTCTTTAAAGCATATCATCCCAATATTTAGGAAGCTATATAATAAATATTCCATTGTTTGGAATTACCCGCAACACACGTGCATAATTTCCCCATGCTTTTCACTTCGAGCTTCTCCTTCCAAACCTTGCCAATAATTCTTTTCCCGGTTTTCGAGGTCCTTCCAAAAACCCTCCAGCCATTTTAATTAAATTCCTCACATTTTTGTGAGTCCAGGGAATTTTACCCTATGCCCTAAGCCTTTTCCTAACTCTTCTTTTCTTTCTTTTCCTCTTGTGTTTTTTTTTGTTTTTTTTTTTGGAAAACCGCTTGGTAACTTTCAGCAGCAGTTTAAAAAAAAACAGCAGAGAGCCCAGCTCGCAGCCAGGCCTCCCTCTACTCCTTCCCTCCAGCCGGCCCATCCAGCCATCAGGCCCATCTGGCATCTGGCCCGAGGCCCACTCCCTCGCTCTCTAACCCTAGCCTGCAGGAATTTCTCCCTCGACCCCTCCTTCTCCTGTGTGTCGCCGCCACACACAGCCCGATCCCCATCGATCTCCCTCTCCCAGGTTCCTCAGCCCGTTTCCCTCGATTTTTCCCCGCTCGAGCTCCCCGACGCCCGAGCCCCTCCGCACTTCCTTCGTCGCCAGGCCCGAGCGCCCCGCCGCGACCAGCGCCTCGCCCCCCCTCGTGCCCTCTCGCCCGAACTCTTCCGCGTCGAGCCCTCCTCTCCAGGCCGCCGCGCCTCTGCGTCCCCCGGCCCTGCACCTCCGCGCCGAGCCGTGGGTCCCTCCATCTCCAGGGCGCCGCACCTCAGCGATCCTCCAGCGCCGGGCCAGGACCGCGCCCCGCATCACCGCAGCTTCTCCAGCGCGCGCGCCCGCGCCACTCCATCCCCTTGCGTCCTCGCCTCCCGAGCGCCACCTCGCCGAGGGGAGGAGCCCCCTCGAGCGGGACCTGCGCGCCCCGGGCCTCTTCCTCGCCTCCAGAGCCGGCCAGGATCTGCTGCGCCTCCAGCAGCTGACCGCCGCCTCGCACCAGCCGCCGCAGCCCTCCTCCGGCGCGCGCGCCATGGGCCGCTGGTCCCTCGTCCTCGCCCGTGCTCTCTTGCGCCAGACTCCGCCCTGCCTCGTTCGCCTGGCCCCGAGCCACAGCGCTCCTCCCTTGGCGCCGCATTTTTTTTCCTGGCAGGAGTTCAACCGCGACCCCAAGACGCCTTGCCGTCGCCTGCTTCGTTTTGTGCTGCACAGTGATGACCGAGTCGTACCTCTACACACGGATGTCTACCGCCGTCTCCGGAATCGTCAAGTACCCCCTCCGATGACATGAACAACTACAGACGAGAACGACTACACATCCGGGACGCGACAAGTACCTCGACGGCCGCTGTTTTGAAGACCCCAAGTACCTCTACGGATACCCGAACGTCTACGACCGAGTACGACTACCGTCGCCGAGACCAAGTACCACTACATAACGTGTACCTCTACGGAACAACTACTTCCTCTTCGGAAACGTGAACCACTACTTCCTCTATGACTCGCGAGAACGACTTCTTCCTCTACGACCCGTGTACCACTACGTCCCTCGACGACTCGAACCACCCCGAAACGAGTGTTTCGAAGGTATAACCCCGAGACGATGACCCGTGAGATGCTTGTTGTGTTGTATGAAATGTTTCCTTGTGTGCATCGTGCCCGTTTCGACCTTTTGTCACGTTCCTCGGTTGCCTTGTCGCCGACCCGTGGGAACCCGGTGACGGGATCACCCCACCTTTCATCTTGCATGTCTCGTTCACTCCACCTTTCTTTTGCACCGGACTCTCAACGAGTTACCGGAACCGATATGATGCCGTTGCATCACTTTCGGATTGTTGCCGTGGCACCCTTTCCTTCCACCACGGTGACGATGCTTCATATCATCTTCTTGTTAACCTTCTAAAAAAATTGCATAAACTTGATCATGTCATCTGCATCATATTAACAACATTATAATGTGTGTTTGTTGTTTGCTTATAATTGCTAAACATGCTCATGGGGATTTTCCGGGAATTGTTGTTGTTATTTTCCGGCCTCATTTAAAATGTCTAAATAGTGTAGTTTTATTTTGCTTCACCTCTTGCCATGTTAACAAACATTTAATCTTGTCTTGTAAATAAACGAGAGTCAACTAAATAATTAATGTGGTGTTTCGTCAATATGCAACTAGTTGCATATTGAGCTCCACTTAACTTGTAGTATTGTTTGTGCACTTTGCCATGCCATGCATAATTAAACCGGACATGCATCATGCTCGCTTGTGCATCATGACATGCTTATGATTGTGTGTTTACCGTGTTGTTTTGCTTCTTTCCGGTTGCTTCTCTTGTTAGCTTCGGTTTCGTTCCGGAGTTGTGAGGATTCGCTCGTCTGTTGCTCCGTCTACTTCATGGATCCGTTCTTCTCCCTTGCGGAATCCCAGGCAAGATGATCATACCCTTGGATACCTTTACTACCATTGCCATGCTTAGTGTCTCGATGCTATCGTTACATGTCGCGCTACCCATCTTTTATGTCAGCCTCTCCTTGTTGCCATGAAACCTCTAACCTTGACACCTTCCTAGCAAAACCACTGTTTGGCTATGTTACCCGCTTGCTCAGCCCCGCTTGCTCAGCCCCTCTTATAGCGTTGTTAGTTGCAGGTGAAGATGAAGTTCGTTCCAGGAGGGAACTTGTTGTTGGATAAATCACAATATCTATAATTATTATTAACACACCTATATACTAGGCATGGGTGGAAGGCTTGGCCTTTTGCTCGGTGTTTTGTTCCACTCATGCCACCTTAGGCGCCGATAAACCGGCATTATGTTCCTTGATTTTGCGTTCCTTACACGATGGGTGAAATGGGGACCCCTTGATAGTTCGACTTTGAATAAAACTCCTCCAGCAAGGCCCAACATTGGTTTTAATTTGCTCATAATAACAACTTAATTAATTAATTAAAATTGCATAGGGGGTCGCTTCCCCGAGGATTCTTAATTCTACATAGCAGGGGGGGCAGTGCTGATGGTGTTGGTCCCAAACGGGGGTCCTGCAGGGCCGCCTTGGGGAAACCCGAGGTATCTGGTATAACCTGTAGCATCGCCCATCCGGTAGTGTCCTCAGACGAGATACGCGCGGCTACTATCAGGGTGTCGACACGCCGGGAGGTCTTGCTGGACTTGTTTTACCATTGTCGAAATGACTTGTGCTACCGGGATGCCGAGCCTGATCGGATTTTCCCTAAGATAAGGGGTGATGATATTATATTTATCACTTCAGCTAATCGTGAGAGCTTGTGATGGGCTAAGTTGGGACACCCCTGTAGGGTTATGATCTTTCGAAAGCCGTGCCCGCGGTTATGTGGCAGATTGGAATTTGTTAATGTCTGGTTGTAGAAAACTTGACAGATGATCCGAAGTAAAACACACAATTGTGTGAGTAACCGTGACTGTCTCTTTTCACTTTGAGAAGAGAACACGGTGGGGTTATGTTTGATTCGTATGTAGTTCAGGATCTTTAGCGATCACTACTTTTGCGACCGTTTGCGTAGATGCTCTTCTTATTCTGGTACTCGTAAGTTAGCCACCATATTATGCTTAGCCGCTGCTGCAACCTCACCACTTTACCTCTTCCTACCCACAAAGCTTTGCTAGTCTTGTTACCCATGGTTATGGGATTGCTGAGTCCTCGTGGCTCACAGATACTACAACACCAGATGCAGGTTCAACCGAGTATGAAGCAGGAGCTGGTTCAAGTTCTTCTCTGGGAGCTCGATGAAGAGCGTGGCCGTATGCTTGTGACGTTACGACGATCAGTAGTGGTTTCTACTAGGATTCGATCCTGACCTGTGGCTTTATGTTGTTTGGTATCTTGTCTTTTGGATCTTACCCTTAGATGGGCTGTGATGTTTTGAATGATGATTTCTTATGTAATGTATTGTGTGAAGTGGCGAGTGTAAGCCAACTATCTTCTTTTGCAATTTAATCCCTCTTTTACATGAGTCGTGCAAAGGTACCAAACTTGAGATCATTCTAGGATGGGCTTATACCTTTAAGTCGTGCCTCGACACGTAGGAGGTATAGTCCCATCCTGGGCATTACAAGTTGGTATTCAGAGCCTTCTCCGACCTAGAAGCCCCCACTGTTTGATCGAATCGTTGACGGTTGAGTCTAGGCACACACTGAAAATGTTTTGAGTCCTATATATATATCGGAGAGTAGGATTTCTTTTGCTCCTCATCTCTTTTCATTCTGGTGAGGACTCCTGACGATTACTCTTGCCTCTTCTACTTTCAAAAATTCACCAAATTTTTTTTAGGATCTCGCGAGTATTGTTTGGATTGTTCCGATGTCTTTGTGACGAGAACATTGTTCTCGATGCCTCCTGTCATTAGGGGTTGTGGCAGTGTTCCGGGGAGTTGAGCTCCGAGGTGTTGTCGTCACAAATCCATCGCGGCAGTACTAGAATACTTAAGACAGCCGACATCGAAAACTCTCCTATGCGGTTAGTGGCAAGATAACCCCGACATCACCCAGTACTGGGGAGGTAGTTCGGGAGTATTGCCATAGCTTGTATAGTGGATGCATTTCGAAGGTCCGAGGTAAACGGTTTCCGAGAACAACTGGTTATGTGTTGAAGGATGGATACACCTGGATGTAGGTTTAGAGTTGATTGCGCGGTGCTTCCCGTGTATCCCCAACACCTGATTGCATAACTGGGAACTTTCGGAAATTAATAGGTGGGTTCATCCAGTAGTTCTAGGCATTCTTCCAACGGATGCACGATATGAAGTTCGGGGTTCTACATTGTGTGAAGTGGTTTTATGGACTTGTTCTGATCGGGAGTTGCATCTTAAAGGGTCCTTGGCTATGCTGATCCGGGGATTGCAAAACCCTTTTGTAACACGTTCCATGAGCTTTCAGCACGAATATGTCGGACGAAGCTTCTATCTTGTATTTGTTCTATCTGTTCCTTGTTCCTTTTTATTTACTTTTTGTTCTCCAAGTGGCTTCTCGACTAGTTGATGTACCTGCGGAATTCATTTGTTCAATTCTCTGTTCGGATAGATATGTTGCAACATAATCTTCTTCATAAACATATCTACCCTTTGTTCTTGTTTTGATTCTGGTATTCGAGTTGCTTCGATGTCAAGTGTTGATTCCATACCTTTCTTAATCGGTGTTCTCATATTTCTATGGGAGTACTAATTCTTCTTCACCATCGAGATCTTCATGTTAATCCTTTTCAACCGGTGTGCCTTCTCTTCAAGTTATTCCGTAAGGACGCCGTTGAGAAATCTGACGTTTTGTCTGTTTCATTCATCCCAAGTCGTCTTTGTTTCCCCACCCTCCCACCCTTCTTCTTCTCGGAGCCAGAAATTCTCAAATGAAATATCCATTTTATTCATGTGAGGTTTCTTCATTCTTTTCCTTCAATGTTCTTATCCGGTGATTATCGTGAAGATGCTCAAGAAGCTGCAAGTTCATCATTCTTTTGTTCTCTAATTCTACCGGTGGATGTAATTCAAGATTTCGGTGTTGATCTTATCCTTTTCCTCTTTTCACAATGTTTTCTTATTCCGGTGCACCAATTAATCATTCTCCTCTTGCTATTCATATCCGGAGTGCTGAAGATTCATAATTCCATTCTTAATCCGTTCAAGTTATTTTTGAGGATTATCATCTTATTCAAGCCATTTAATTCAACCGATGCAATATCTCTTAACCAATCTTTTTCAATGGTCATTTCTTTGAGTGGGCCCTAACCCACAGGTCTTTTCCCAGGATCTTACCTGACTCTTCTATTTTTTCTGGAGTTATACTCAAATTCTTTTCAAAGTGTGACGTAAGAATGATTTACATCAGTCACAGTCCTTCTCCAAGACCGCTTTCAATTTCTTTTCATCATTGGTTCAACCTTTTTAATTCTTCATTCCGGAGTGCTCAACAATTCTTCATGGCATTTCTCGTCTTCATCCTCAACATTTGGAGACCGGAGAAGTGTTTCTCTTAAATCTTGGCCCGTTCTCTTGAAGATTCGTGGTTCTAGCTTCATGCCATCCTCATTATTGTTCAGATTGTGAGGAATTCTTTTCATACCCATCCGAAGCATTTCATGAATTCTTTTCTTTGTGATCCTCCGAAGGCCATCATTTCAGAAGATTTCTTCGTTCTCAGTTTTCAACTTCGTACTCCAATATTCTTCATTGATGCCTCTTCGTTCGTCTCCTTATTTTTACGGTGGTTCTGTCAAGATTACCCTTCCGTTGTTATCGTTTTAATTCATTTGTTCTTTTCATAATCCTACCGGTGGTTCGTTGAATATTTATCCAAGCTCGTGCTAGATCTATCTTTAATTCTTTCCAACGAGAATAAGTAGTATGCCAAATCCTTTGGTTGTCATCAATTTAAATTGGTAAAGGAGATGCATAACATAATTCTTATTCTTATTCCTTCAAGGTGATTTAATTCTTTTGTCTGGAGCTTGTTCATCATATCATATTCTTGGTTCTAAGTTGCTCATCTTGTTTTCCGGAGCTCCAAGTTATTTCAATTATTATCATTTCAAGCTCCATCTAATTCACCGCAGGCCTTGAATCTTATTCTTTCATCTTTCACTTCTCATGTTTTCATTACCGGAGTTCTTCATGGTGGTTCATCATCATTTAATTCATTCTCGAAGTCTTCATCAAGATTCTTGTTGGAGGAGCTCAAATATTTCTTCTTCTTACATTTTGAAGTGCAATTCTTTCTACCTTGTCTTTTCAGGTGGTGTTATGTCATTTTTGACAATTTCCCTTCATGTTTCATGATTCACAAGTTGTCAAGAATGAGATATTTAAAACCCATCATTTCCTTGTTCAGGAGATCTTTTCAACCCTTCAATTATTCGTTGGAGTTATCTTGGGTTGTATTTCACCTAAAAGCTTTCCCTGAGAATTGTTGCTATTATGGTGCTTATAAATGTCCCAAGTTCTTCATTTATCCTCTCCGTGAAATAACTCTTTTGTCTCCTTGTTGATCTCAATCCAGTTAAATGTTTCCGTCAGTGGCTGGTTGTCACCTCTTAATTTTGAGATGTTTTCCATAAGCCCACATGAAGCTTATTCGTTTCGTTGTCGATTTCCCAACAACTCCATTCAACCCTTCTTCGTAAGGATGCTCTTTTAATTCAATTTTGTGGGAGAAGTTGTCTTTTTCTCTCCGTTCAATTCTTTCAGTGATTTATATGCTATTCTTTCATTCCGGAGGCATTGTGATGTTGATCTCTCCAAACCATCATATCGTTTTATCGAGATCATATTCTTTCCTTTGCTTGTCCATTTAACAGGAGTGTTATGTCCTCTTTTCAAGTTCTCTCATCTTTTCTAGTTTTGCCTCTCTTTTCAACCGGAGTGCTGTCTGAATCTTTCTTACCCCTTGTGCCATTCTTTCAATTGTTTTCGAGGCAATATGTTGTTCATTTCTTCAAGTATCTTCCCATCTCCTCAAGTTCATGTTAATTCCTTCCATTTTCAGACGGAGTGCTGCCCAAATTTTGTCATTCTTATTCCTTGGCTATACCATTGCAGTTTCATATTCTTTTGGTTCGTAAGCTCTTGTTTAATGTCCTTCAACCTACAAGATTCTCATTATGTTCCTTGTTCCTCCTTTTACCGGAGTGCTCCTAACTTCGTTCATCTCCGTTGTATTCCTCTTTCATCTTGTTTAACCTCTCAAGGTTCCTTGGTTTCACTCGTCTGTCAAAGAAGCAACTTCGTTTTACCTCCTCTTTTTCGTTTTTACCCGGTGCCATCTCTAGGATCTCGGGTCGAGATCCTCTGTTAGTGTGGGAGAGTTGTGACACCCGAAGACCGACGTCTCAGAAGATTCCAGAAGATTCCAGATGTTCCGGGTTCCTCCCGCGTGTTTCATTGTGCTTGTGTTATTTATTTTTTGCATTGCATCATGTCATCATGCCATCTTGTCATATTTATTTTGCATCTCAACCAAATAAATTGTGTGGGCCTTCGGTCCATTTAAATCGAGGGAAGAATGTCTTCTCTTTAAAACATATCATCCCAATATTTAGGGAGCTATATAATAAATATTCCATTGTTTGGAATTACCCGCAACACACGTGCATAATTTCCCCATGCTTTTCACTTCGAGCTTCTCCTTCCAAACCTTGCCAATAATTCTTTTCCCGTTTTTCGAGGTCCTTCCAAAAACCCTCCAGCCATTTTAATTAAATTCCTCACATGTTTGTGAGTCCAGGGAATTTTACCCTATGCCCTAAGCCTTTTCCTAACTCTTCTTTTCTTTCTTTTCCTCTTGTGTTTTTTTCTGTTTTTTTTGGAAAACCGCTTGGTAACTTTCAGCAGCAGTTTTAAAAAAAAACAGCAGAGAGCCCAGCTCGCAGCCAGGCCTCCCTCTCCTCCTTCCCTCCAGCCGGCCCATCCAGCCATCAGGCCCATCTGGCATCTGGCCCGAGGCCCACTCCCTCGCTCTCTAACCCTAGCCTGCGGGAACTTCTCCCTCGACCCCTCCTTCTCCTGTGTGTCGCCGCCACACACAACCCGATCCCCATCGATCTCTCTCTCCCAGGTTCCTCAGCCCGTTTCCCTCGATTTTTCCCCGCTCGAGCTCCCCGACGCCCGAGCCCATCCGCACTTCCTTCGTCGCCAGGCCCGAGCGCCCCACCGCGACCAGCGCCTCGCCCCCCCTCGTGCCCTCTCGCCCGAACTCTTGCGCGCCGAGCCCTCCTCTCCAGGCCGCCGCGCCTCTGCGTCCCCCGGCCCTGCACCTCCGCGCCGAGCCGTGGCTCCCTCCATCTCCAGGGCGCCGCACCTCAGCCATCCTCCAGCGCCAGGCCAGGACCGCGCCCCGCGTCACCGCAGCTTCTCCAGCGCGCGCGCCCGCGCCACTCCGTCCCCTTGCGGCCTCGCCTCCCGAGCGCCACCTCGTCGAGGGGAGGAGCCCCCTCGAGCGGGACCTGCACGCCCCGGGCCTCTTCCTCGCCTCCAGAGCCGGCCAGGATCTGCTGCGCCTCCAGTAGCTGACCGCCGCCTCACACCAGCCGCCGCGGCCCTCCTCCAGCGCGCGCGCCATGGGCCGCTGGTCCCTCGTCCTCGCCCGTGCTCTCCTGCGCCAGACTCCGCCCTGCCTCGGTCGCCTGGCCCCGAGCCGCAGCGCTCCTCCCTTGGCGCCGCATTTTTTTTCCTGGCCGGAGTTCAACCGCGACCCCGAGACGCCTTGCCGTCGCCTGCTTCGTTTTGTGCTGCACAGTGATGACCGAGTCGTACCTCTACGCACGGATGTCTACCACCGTCTCCGGAATCGTCAAGTACCCCCTCCGATGACATGAACAACTACGGACGAGAACAACTACACATCCGGGACGTGACAAGTACCTCGACGGCCGCTGTTTTGAAGACCCCAAGTACCTCTACGGATACCCGAACGTCTACGACCGAGTACGACTACCGTCGCCGAGACCAAGTACCACTACATAACGTGTACCTCTACGGAACAACTACTTCCTCTTCGGAAACGTGAACCACTACTTCCTCTACGACTCGCGAGAACGACTTCTTCCTCTACGACCCGTGTACCACTACGTCCCTCGACGACTCGAACCGCCCCGAAACGAGTGTTTCGAAGGTATAACCCCGAGACGATGACCCGTGAGATGCTTGTTGTGTTGTATGAAATGTTTCCTTGTGTGCATCGTGCCCGTTTCGACCTTTTGTCACGTTCCTCGGTTGCCTTGTCGCCGACCCGTGGGAACCCGGTGACGGGATCACCCCACCTTTCATCTTGCATGTCTCGTTCACTCCACCTTTCTTTTACACCGGACTCTCAACGAGTTACCGGAACCGATATGATGCCGTTGCATCACTTTCGGATTGTTGCCGTGGCACCCTTTCCTTCCACCACGGTGACGATGCTTCATATCATCTTCTTGTTAACCTTCTAATAAAATTGCATAAACTTGATCATGTCATCCGCATCATATTAACAACATTATAATGTGTGTTTGTTGTTTGCTTATAATTGCTAAACATGCTCATGGGGATTTTCCGGGAATTGTTGTTGTTATTTTCCGGCCTCATTTAAAATGTCTAAATAGTGTAGTTTTATTTTGCTTCACCTCTTGCCATGTTAACAAACATTTAATCTTGTCTTGTAAATAAACGAGAGTCAACTAAATAATTAATGTGGTGTTTCATCAATATGCAACTCGTTGCATATTGAGCTCCACTTAACTTGTAGTATTGTTTGTGCACTTTGCCATGCCATGCATAATTAAACCGGACATGCATCATGCTCGCTTGTGCATCATGACATGCTTATGATTGTGTGTTTACCGTGTTGTTTTGCTTCTTTCCGGTTGCTTCTCTTGTTAGCTTCGGTTTCGTTCCGGAGTTGTGAGGATTCGCTCGTCTGTTGCTCCGTCTACTTCATGGATCCGTTCTTCTCCCTTGCGGAATCCCAGGCAAGATGATCATACCCTTGGATACCTTTACTACCATTGCCATGCTTAGTGTCTCGATGCTATCGTTACATGTCGCGCTACCCATCTTTTATGTCAGCCTCTCCTTGTTGCCATGAAACCTCTAACCTTGACACCTTCCTAGCAAAACCACTGTTTGGCTATGTTACCCGCTTGCTCAGCCCCGCTTGCTCAGCCCCTCTTATAGCGTTGTTAGTTGCAGGTGAAGATGAAGTTCGTTCCAGGAGGGAACTTGTTGTTGGATATATCACAATATCTATAATTATTATTAACACACCTATATACTGGGCATGGGTGGAAGGCTTGGCCTTTTGCTCGGTGTTTTGTTCCACTCATGCCACCTTAGGCGCCGATAAACCGGCATTATGTTCCTTGATTTTGCGTTCCTTACACGATGGGTGAAATGGGGACCCCTTGACAGTTCGACTTTGAATAAAACTCCTCCAGCAAGGCCCAACATTGGTTTTAATTTGCTCATAATAACAACTTAATTAATTAATTAAAATTGCATAGGGGGTCGCTTCCCCGAGGATTCTTAATTCTACATAGTAGGGGGGCCAGTGCTGATGGTGTTGGTCCCAAACGGGGGTCCTGCAGGGCCGCCTTGGGGAAACCCGAGGTATCTGGTATAACCTGTAGCATCGCCCATCCGGTAGTGTCCTGAGATGAGATACGCGCGGCTACTATCAGGGTGTCGACACGCCGGGAGGTCTTGCTGGACTTGTTTTACCATTGTCGAAATGACTTGTGCTACCGGGATGCCGAGCCTGATCGGATTTTCCCTAAGATAAGGGGTGATGATATTATATTTATCACTTCAGCTAATCGTGAGAGCTTGTGATGGGCTAAGTTGGGACACCCCTGCAGGGTTATGATCTTTCGAAAGTCGTGCCCACGGTTATGTGGCAGATTGGAATTTGTTAATGTCCGGTTGTAGAAAACTTGACAGATGATCCGAAGTAAAACACACAACTGTGTGAGTAACCGTGACTGTCTCTTTTCACTTTGAGAAGAGAACACGGTGGGGTTATGTTTGATTCGTATGTAGTTCAGGATCTTTAGCGATCACTACTTTTGCGACCGTTTGCGTAGATGCTCTTCTTATTCTGGTACTCGTAAGTTAGCCACCATATTATGCTTAGCCGCTGGTGCAACCTCACCACTTTACCTCTTCCTACCCACAAAGCTTTGCTAGTCTTGTTACCCATGGTTATGGGATTGCTGAGTCCTCGTGGCTCACAGATACTACAACACCAGATGCAGGTTCAACCGAGTATGAAGCAGGAGCTGGTTCAAGTTCTTCTCTGGGAGCTCGGTGAAGAGCGTGGCCGTATGCTTGTGATGTTACGACGGTCAGTAGTGGTTTCTACTAGGATTCGATCCTGACCTGTGGCTTTATGTTGTTTGGTATCTTGTCTTTTGGATCTTACCCTTAGATGGGTTGTGATGTTTTGAATGATGATTGCTTATGTAATGTATTGTGTGAAGTGGCGAGTGTAAGCCAACTATCTTCTTTTGCAATTTAATCCCTCTTTTACATGAGTCGTGCAAAGGTACCAAACTTGAGATCATTCTAGGATGGGCTTATACCTTTAAGTCGTGCCTCGACACGTAGGAGGTATAGTCCCATCCTGGGCATTACACATCGTCACCTCGTCCTTAGCCAATCTTCGTTTAATTCGTAGTCCCTGTTTCGAGTTACAAATATTAGCAACCGAACCGATATCAAATACCCAGGTACTACTACGAGCATTAGTAAGGTACACATCAATAACATGTATATCACATATACCTTTGTTCACCTTGCCATCCTACTTATCCGCCAAATACTTGGGGCAGTTCCGCTTCCAGTGTCCAGTCCCTTTGCAGTAGAAGCACTCAGTTTCAGGCTTGGCTCCAGACTTGGGTTTCTTCGTGGGCGTAGCAACTGTCTTGCTATTCTTCTTGAAGTTCCCCTTCTTTCCCTTGCCCTTTTTCTTGAAACTAGTGGTCTTGTTAACCATCAACACTTGATGCTACTTTTTGATTTCTACCTCCGCAGCTTTGAGCATAGCGAATAGCTCGGGAATTGTCTTTTGCATCCCTTGCATATTATAGTTCATCACGAAGCCTTTATAGCTTGGTGGCAGTGATTGAAGAACTCTATCAATAACACTATCCTCGTCAACTTTGCAACCAAGTTGAGTCATATGATTGTAGTCCCAGACATTCTGAGCAAGTGTTCACTGATAGGACTATTCTCCTCCATCTTGCAGCTATAGAACTTATTGGAAATCTCATATTTCTCAATCCGGGCATTTGCTTGAAATATTAACTTCAACTTATGGAACATCTCATATGGTCCATGACGTTCAAAACGTCGTTGAAGTCCCGGTTCTAAGCCGTAAGACATGGCACACTAAACTATCGTGTAGTCATCAGACCGCGTCTGCCAGACGTTCAAAGCGTCTACATTAGCGGGAGGGGGCTTGTCACCTAGCGATGCTTCAAGGACATACTTCTTCTGTGCAGCAATGAGGATAATCCTCAAGTTACGGACCCAGTCCGTGTAATTGCTACCATCATCTTTCAACTTAGCTTTCTCTAGGAATGCATTAAATTCAAAGGAACGGTAGCACGGGCCATTGATCTAAAACAACATAGATATGAAAAAACTATCAGGACTAAGTTCATGATAAATTAAAGTTCAAATTAATCATATTACTAAAGAACTCCCACTTAGATAGACATCCCTCCGGTCATCTAAATGATCACGTGATCCAAATCAACTAAACCATGTCCGATCATCACGTGAGATGGAGTAGTTTCAATGGTGAACATCTTATGTTGATCATATCTACTATATGATTCACGCTCGACCTTTCGGTCTCCAGTGTTCCGAGGCCATATATTCATATGCTAGGCTCGTCAAGTTTAACCCGAGTATTCTGCGTGTGCAAAACTGGCTTACACCCGTTGTATTTGAACGTAGAGCTTATCACACCCGATCATCACGTGGTGTCTCGGCACGACGAACTTTTGCAACGGTGCATACTCAGGGAGAATACTTATACCTTGAAATTTTGTAAGGGATCATCTTATAATGCTACCGTCGTACTAAGCAAAATAAGAAGCATAATAAGATAAACACCACATGCAATCAAAATATGTGACATGATATGGCCATCATCATCTTGTGCTTTCGATCTCCATCTCCAAAGCACCGTCATGGTCACCTTCGTCACCGGCGCGACACCTTGATCTCCATCGTAGCATCGTTGTCGTCTCGCTAACTATTGCTTCTACGACTATCGCTACCGCTTAGTGATAAAGTAAAGCAATTACATGGCGATTGCATTTCATACAATAAAGCGACAACCATATGGCTCCTGCCAGTTGCCGATAACTTTACAAAACATGATCATCTCATACAAAACTGTATAACTCATCATGTCTTGACCATATCACATCACAACATGCCCTGCAAAAACAAGTTAGACGTCCTTTACTTTGTTGTTGCAAGTTTTACGTGGCTGCTATGGGCTTAGCAAGAACCGTTCTTACCTACGCATACAAAAACCACAACGATGTTTCGACAAGTATGTGTTGTTTTAACCTTCACAAGGACCGGGCGTAGCCACACTCAATTCAGCTAAAGTGTGAGAGACAGACACCCGCCAGTCACCTTTAAGCAACGGGTGCTCATAACGGTGAAACCAGTCTCACGTAAGCGTACGCGTAATGTCGGTCCGGGCCGCTTCATCTCACAATACCGTCGAAGCAAAGTATGACATGCTGGTAAGCAGTATGACTAGTATCGCCCACAACTCATTGTGTTCTACTCGTGCATATCATCTACGCATAGACCTGGCTCTGATACCACTGTTGGGAGAGGGAGAGTGTGTCTACGTACCCTTGTAGACCGAGAGCGGAAGCGTCCAGTGACGCGGTTGATGTAGTCGAACTTCTTCGCGATCCAACCGATCAATCACCGAACGTACGACACCTCCGCATTCAGCACACGTTCAGCTTGATGACGTCCCACGAGCTCTTGATCCAGTTGAGCTTCACGGGAGAGTTTCGTCAGGACGATGGCGTGGTGACGGATATGATGAAGTTACCGGCGCAGGGCTTCGCCTAAGCACTGCAACAGTATGACTGAGGTGTGTTTCTGTGGAGGGGGGCACTGCACACGGCTAAAACAATAAAAATTGTGTATCTTTGGGTGCCCCCTGCCCCCGTATATAAAGGAGCAAGGGGGGAGGCCGCCCGGCCCTCTATGGCACGCCAAGGAGAGGCAATCCTACTAGGAATAGGATTGCAATCCTATTCCTAGTAGGAGTCCACCAAGAAGGAGAGAGGGGGAAGGAAGGAGAGGGAGAGGGAGAGGGAAAGAGGGGCCGCGCCCCCTCCCCTAGTCCTATTCGGACTGCCCCTTGGGAGGGGGCGCGCCACCTCCTGGCTGGTGCCCTCTTTCTCCCCTATGGCCCACCAGGGCCCAACATTCCCCCGGGGGGTTCCGGTAACCCCCCCCCCCCGGCACTCCGGTAAATTCCGAAACTTTCCAGAACACTTCCGGTGTTCGAATATAGTCGTCCAATATATCAATCTTTATGTCTCGGACATTCCGAGACTCCTCGTCATGTTCGTGATCTCATCCGGGACTCCGAACTACCTTTGGTACGTCAAAACTCATAAACTCATAATACCGATCGTCATCAAACGCTAAGCGTGCGGACCCTATGGGTTCGGGAACTATGTAGATATGTCCGAGACTCATCTCCGGTCAATAACTAATAGTGGAACCTGGATGCTCATATTGGCTCCTACATATTCTACGAAGATCTTTATCGGTCAAACCGCATAACAACATAGGTTGTTCCCTTTGTCATCGGTACGTTACTTGCCCGAGATTCGATCATCGGTATCTCAATACCTAGTTCAATCTCATTACCGGCAAGTCTCTTTACTCATTCCGTAATACATCATCTCGTGACTAACTCATTAGTCTTTTGCTTGCAAGTCTTATTATGATGTGTATTACCGAGAGGGCCCAGAGATACCTCTCCGACACTCGGAGTGACAAATCCTATTCTTGATCTATGCCAACACCTGATACGTCCAAAATGCATCACTATTTTGTATCATAATTTATCCTTATTCATTGATATATTTCACGTTACGGTGATGTTCTTATGTTGTTTTGGTCTATTTTACACAGTTTGCAAACTTTCCGATGCCGAAGCAGCAGATGCAGGATTCAACAGTAAAAAGTGGACACTGAGTTGCTGAAGAAGAATACCTCCAAATTACCTGAAAATTGACGGGACATATTTTTCAGTCGGATCACGAAGGCACGCGAAAGGGCAACCAGAGGGGGGCCACAGGGTGCCCAGGCGCCCTGGGGGCGCCCCCCTGGCCGCGCCGGGGGGCGCCTGGAGCCCCTGGCCCACCTCTGGCCGCCCCCTTTTGCATATATGCTCTCCGTTATCCAAAAACCCTAGAGACGGGAATTTTTACGGAGTTCCGCCGCCGCTCCGTGGCGAAAACCTACAGAGAAAAAAAAGCCATCTCCGGCGGGCAGATTCCGCCGGGGAGATCACCTCCCGGAAGGGGAGATCGTCGCCATCGTCATCACCATCATCACGGGCATCATCGAGATCATCATCAACATCATCCCCAACACCAGCACCATCTCCATCTTCATCCAAATCTCATCTTACAATCGTAACTTGTGTTGTAACTCGTACTACCTATCCTCTCTACTCCATCGGTGTTGATTACTACTTTGTGGTGAATGCTATTGAGTTTTGTTGGAGAAATATTATTATGTCCAGATTGTTTATCACCTATTTATCCCCACTGATCATGATCACCTTTATGTCTCGTGAGTAGTTACCTTAGTTCTTGAGGACATGGGGAAAGTCTTGTTGTTAGTAGTCATATGCTGTTGAAGTAATATGTGTTGTTTGATACTTAAGTTGCGTTGTCATTCTACTAGTGGTGTTGTGTGAGTCGAACACCCAACACTTCGCCTTATTAAGGACCTAGGAGAATACATTGTGTATACAGAATGCTTATGGTGGGTTGCCGGAGTGACAGAAACCTGAACCCCAGTTCGCACACTTTTGCATAAGGGAATAATAGATCCTCGATCGTATTGCTATGGTTAGGCTTTTGCCTTAAATTCTATCTTGTATTTGCGGATGCTTGCAAGGTGTTTAATCATAAGAGTGCACTCATCTTAGTCTAGAGAGTGTACTAGCATAGATCCACCCACTCAACACTTATCAACACATAACATAGTATCGATACAGAATATGGTGAAAGCACATGACTACCTCTCCCGTGTGTCCTCAGGAACGCTTTAGTCTTTATAAGTTCAGTTGCTAGGCCTCTCCTTTGTTAAGAAAGGATTGGGCCACTTGTTACTCTCAGTGCCTTTTACATTGCTTGCTTTTACCTTCCTGTTGCCTATATCGAGAAAACCCCTAAAAAGTTATCTTTCAGTGCTTGCAGTAATTTCTTGCTCAGAATCGCTTATCAATACCTTCTGCTCCTCGTTGGGTTCGACACTCTTACTTATCTAAAACGCTGCAATAGATCCCTTACGGTTGTGGGTCATCAAGTACCGTTTTCTGGCGCCGTTGCCGGGGAGCGTAGCGCTATTGGTAAAGTGAAACTGGTAAGGAAGTTTTTTTTATAATTCTGTTTTTGTTTTTGCTATTGCTGCTCTTTGTCCTTATGGATAACCCTGTTATTGGAGCGTTGCTTGCGGGAAGACGCCCCACACCTGTGGTGGTTGATCCTCCCGCTACTGAAATTGTGCCTTATAAAATACCAGCTGGCATTATCGATTATGTTTTGGCTAATCGTTATGCAGGAGACAGACATCCCGGTGAACACTTGCTATATCTGTCACAACTAAGTTCATTATTTAAGCTTGCAGGTGTATCGAGGGAGTTTGTCATGAGAAAATTGTTTGCCGTATCACTTATAGATAAAGCTTCGGATTGGTATAGGCTTCTCGATAACTCACACTTGCTTGACTGGCAGGAGCTTATGTCTCTCTTTTATACTAAGTTTTATCCTCTTCATGAAATTCATCGAGACAGGAACTATATCTATAACTTTAGGTCTCGTGACGGAGAAAGCATTGCTCAAGCTTGGGGGAGATTGAAGTCCCTAATGCTCAAGTGCCCTATTCATGAGCTTCCCAAGAAAATCATACCCACAAATTTTTATGCCAGGCTTTCTCGTCAGGATAAGGAGATGCTAGATGCCTCCTCTAGTGGGGTATTTCAGAAGAAGAGTGTTGAAGAAAGGTGGGATCTCATTGAAAGGATCCAGAGGAATACCGAAGATTGGGAAATTGATAAAGGTATTGAACCCGCTATAAATTATGAACATGATTATATTGAGAGCTATGTGAAAACTGATTACTTCAATACTTTTTGCTCTAAGATTGGTCTTGATTCCCATCTAATGATTGATTTCTGTAAGAATTTTGCCTCTCACGTTGATTCTTTTAAAAAGAAGAGAGACCAGCACCATGAACCTTTTAAAGAGCCACCTATTGATATTTATGTTGCTGACCCTATTTTGCCTACAGTTATATATGAAAAGCCTAGTTTTCCCGCAAGGATAAAGGAGCACTCTCTTGTGACAGGCATAATAAATAAAAGTGAGAGAAGAGTTGATGAGCCTGAGGACCAGATCAGGGTCGATCCTCAAGTTGCATTGATTAAAGACCTTGCTACTAATGATGTTTTGGATTCCAATATAAATTTTTGTGCTGTTTCCACTAACCTTGTCACAACCAAGAATAAAGGCCCAATTTCAGGTACTCCAGTGGTATCTGTTAAAATAGGAGATCACAATTATTATGGGCTATGCGATTTGGGATCGAGTGCAAGCGCTATCCCCTATTCACTTTATGAAGAAATCATCGGTGAGATTTCCCCTTGTGAACTTGAAGAAGTTGATGTTACCATTCATCTTGCAAACAGAACAACTATCTCTCCTATCGGGATTGTGAGGGACGTTGAAGTCCTATGTGGAAAGGTAAAATACCCTACCGACTTTCTAGTACTTGGTTCAGAGAGGGACAATTTTTGTCCAATTATTTTTGGTAGACCTTTTCTTAGGACTTGTGGGGCTATAATAGATTGCAAGAAAGGTAAAGTTTCTGTTGAATTCGATGGTGAGCCATATGAATTTAATTTTTCTAAGTTCTCTAAGCAGCCTCGTGGTACTGATTTACCCAGTGATGATAAAATTATTGAAAGTATTGCCTCTATTGCTATTCCCCCTAATGATCCTTTGCAGCAATACATGGAGGACCACGAGAATGATTTGCATATGCAAGAAAGAAATGAACTAGATGAAATATTCTTGAGGCAGCCTGCTATCCTGAAGCACAACCTTCCGGTTGAACCTTTGGGAATTTTATCAAAATCGAAAGAAGACCCGGTGTTCGATCTTAAACCTCTGCCCGATACGCTCAAGTATGCTTATTTAGATGAAAAGAAAGTATATCCTGTTATTATCAATTCTAACCTTTCAGGATATGAAGAGGAGCGATTATTGGAAGTACTTCGTGAACACCGAGGCACAATTGGCTACACCCTTGATGACCTTAAGGGGATTAGTCCATCTATCTGTCAACATACTATCAACCTTGAGCCTGGTGCTAAACCAGTTGTAGATCATCAACGACGGTTGAACCCGAAGATGATGGATGTCGTGAGAACTAAGATTCTCAAGCTTCTAGCCACAGGTATTATCTACCCTATAGCTGATAGTAAGTGGGTAAGTTCGGTACATTGTGTTCCTAAGAAAGGAGGTACAACTGTGGTTCCTAATGATAAAAATGAATTAATACCTCAGAGAATTATTATTGGATATAGAATGTGTATTGATTATAGGAAGTTGAACAAGGCAACCAGGAAGGATCACTATCCGTTGCCGTTCATCGACCAAATGCTTGAAAGGTTATCCAAAAATACCCACTTTTGTTATCTCGATGGTTATTCTGGCTTCTCTCAAATTCATGTTAACACTGTCGATCAAGAGAAGACCACTTTTACTTGTCCCTTTGGTACTTATGCTTACAGGTGTATGCCTTTTGGTTTATGTAATGCCCCTGCTACTTTTCAAAGGTGTATGTCTGCTATCTTTCATGGTTTCTGCGGGGATATTATGGAAGTCTTCATGGACGATTTCTCCGTCTATGGAACTTCTTTTGACCATTGTCTTCACAACCTTAATAAAGTTTTGCAGAGATGCGAGGAGACAAATTTGGTACTCAACTGGGAAAAGTGCCACTTTATGGTTAATGAAGGAATTGTTCTTGGTCACAAGATTTCCGAAAGGGGAATTGAAGTGGACAAGGCCAAGATCAAAGCTATTGAGAGGATGCCCTATCCAAGGGACATCAAAGGTATTCGCAGTTTTCTCGGTCATGCAGGTTTTTATAGAAGATTTATTAAAGACTTTTCTAAAACCTCGAGACCCCTCACTAATCTTCTCCAGAAGGATGTTCCTTTTGTATTTGATGAAAATTGTAAGGAAGCTTTTGAAGTCCTTAAGAAAGCTTTAATAACTGCTCCTATAGTACAACCACCTGACAGGAATTTACCTTTTGAGATTATGTGTGATGCAAGTGATTTTGCTGTTGGAGCTGTTTTAGGACAAAGAGTTGATAAGAAATTAAATGTTATACATTATGCTAGTAAAACCCTTGATAGTGCTCAAAGAAACTATGCTACTACTGAGAAGGAATTCTTAGCTGTAGTTTTTGCTTGTGATAAGTTTAGGCAGTATATTGTTGATTCCAAAGTTATTATTCATACTGATCATGCTGCCATCAAGTATCTTATGACAAAGAAGGATGCCAAGCCAAGGCTTATCAGATGGGTACTCCTTCTTCAAGAATTTGATTTGCAGATTGTTGATAGGAAAGGGGAAGACAATCCGGTGGCGGACAATCTTTCAAGGATGGAAGATATACCGCACGACCCCATCTCAGTTAACGATAGTTTTCCAGACGAGCAACTTGCCGTTGTAAAAGTACAATCTCTTTCCGATCCTTGGTATGCAGATTATGCTAATTTTATTGTTGCAAAGTATTTGCCTCCAGGTCTAACATTTCAGCAAAGGAAGAAGTTCTTTCATGATTTGAGGCACTACTTTTGGGATGACCCACATCTTTTCAAAGAAGGTCCCGACGGGATCGTGATAAGATGCATTCCAGAACATGAGCAGAAGGACATTCTCACACGGTGTCATGATAGTCCCTATGGAGGACATCATGCCGGTGAGAGGACTACACATAAGGTTCTTCAATCAGGTTTTTATTGGCCTACTCTCTTTAAAGATGCTAGAAATTAAGTTTTAGCTTGTGATAAATGTCAGAGAGTTGGTAACATTAGTAGAAGGAATGAGATGCCTATGAATTACTCACTAGTGATTGAACCTTTCGATTGTTGGGGTTTTGATTTTATGGGTCCTTTTCCTTCTTCGCACAAGTACACTCACATTTTAGTAGCTGTTGATTATGTGACCAAGTGGGTTGAAGCAATCCCCACTGAAAGTGCTGATCACAAGACATCTTTGAAAATGCTTAAAGATGTAATATTTCCCAGGTTTGGTGTACCAAGGTATCTCATGACTGATGGGGGATCACACTTCACGCACGGAGCTTTTAGAAAAGCTTTGGCCAAATACGATGTTAATCATAGAATTGCTTCACCATATCATCCTCAAACTAGTGGGCAAGTTGAGCTCACCAATAGAGAGATTAAGTTGATCTTGCAGAAAACAGTAAACAGAAATAGGAAGGATTGGTCAAACAAGTTAGGAGATGCTTTGTGGGCATATAGAACTGCTTACAAAAACCCCATGGGCATGTCTCCCTATAAGATGGTGTATGGCAAGGCTTGCCATTTGCCATTAGAGTTAGAGCACAAAGCTTTCTGGGCTGTTAGAGAGCTTAACGCTGACCCAAAATTAGCTGGTGAGAAGCGTCTCATGAACTTGACTTCTCTAGATGAATGGAGAAGTGCAGCTTACGAGAGCGCTAAAATGTTCAAGGAAAAGGTAAAAAAGTGGCATGATAGGAAGATTCTGAAACATGAATTTAATGTTGGTGATAAAGTTTTGTTGTTCAGATCCCGTTTCAGGTTTTCTCCGGGTAAACTACTTTCCAGGTGGGAAGGACCATTTCATATTGAAGAAGTTTATCGGTCTGGAGCAATTAAGATTAATAATTTTGAAGGCACCAAACCTCAAGTTGTGAATGGGCAAAGGCTTAAACATTACATAGCAGGAGACCCTGTCAATGTTGATGTGAATATAATATACACAACAACCCACGAAGAACATGTTGTAGCCCTGTTTCAGACGCCAGCAGAAGCAGAATAAAGAAAAGGTATGTAGTACGGTAAGGGAAACATCGCGAACCGCCATAAAAGTTCTGTATTACGAGTTTCTGCAAAATTAGTAAAATCCCGAGTCTAAGTGGAGCCGGAGACGACCTCCAGGGGGTCCAGGCGCCCCCCCTGGGCCGCGCCGGGAGGCCGCCTGGACACCCGGGAGCCCGTCTCCGACCCCGCTTTGGTCCGTTACCTTCCTTTCTGTGCATAAATTTTTCCTATATATTTGCCCGGAATGTTCCGGCAACGTATCTTGCGATTTCGCGTGTTTTCTCTTCGATCTGTTTCTGCCAGGGAATCTTTCAGCTGAATTTAGGTGCCATGGCTTCTCCAAGTTCCCCCAAGGACAAGTTCGTCGTCAACGTCATCAACCCTTACCTCGCTGAGGTGAAGAAGCACCCTCAGGTTGTTCGGATGGAGGACGGTGTCCTTCATCAAGAAGATCTGAAAGGACCTATCAAGGAGGGGAGCATCCAGGCCAGGCTGGAAGAAGTGGAGCAAGAAGTCTTCGAGTACAAGAAGATGATCGAGCGTGGTGTTGAAGCTAACTTTGACATCACCAACGAGCTGAAGAACTACTTCCTGAAGGAGATGAAGGAGATGTGGAAAAGCATCACCGCGTCTGAAGAAAGAATTATAGAGCTCCAAGGGCAAATTAATGATCTACATAACCAGAACTGTGAGTATGAACTAAGGTTTCTGCGCATGGGTTTGGGTGCTGAATGCAGGATTCAGGAGACGAGCTTCTCATATGAGACTGGAGAACCCCTTCCATGGAAGCGTTTCGCCAAGGACTACTTGATCAACGCCAACAAGGATGATGAGTGAAATCTCCTGGGGTAATGGCATTCCCTTGGCTTGTTCCAAGCTTGGGGGAGTGCCCGGTATCTTTATCTTTACCTTTTGTCTTTTAGAGTCAAGTAGAGTCGTATCATGTCTAGGGAGGTTATTATATGAGATAGGTGTGTGCATTGAGGTCTATCACTCCTTCGGTGAAGAATTGTATCCGTGAGTGTGGAGTCGTCCATGATGGAATATTAATGAGAAGTTTATTGGTTCCTTTTGGCACTCGGTATTCTCTTCACGCAATCGACCTTATATGATGATTCTTATGGGGAGTATTGACCTTATATCAGGTATGGCTGTGAAAACTTTATTTAATCTTGGCAAACATAGCTTTGGTCATAACAACAAGCATGATTTTCTTAAAGTATCAACATAGCCAAAACCTTTATGTTATTATGCTTGAAGTGTTATGCTGACAAGGAAGACAACTTGATGTGTTATGCTTTTTTCAATGTTCATGCTTTATATTGCTTTGCATCTTAGTCATCATCAGTTGTCTGCTCTCTCAAAACCTTTGCTAGCCTAACTCTGTACTAAGCGGAATTCTGCTTGTGCATCCATACCCTTAAGCCAATACCTTCCATATGAGTCCACCATACCTACCTACTCGTGGTATTCCACTACCACCTCCTAAAATATATAATTTATGTGTTATCCTTAAATGTTCAAAATCTTTTATTTTGTGCCTCTGTTTTAGCTCATGAGGAAGTAATAGCTAATTCATAGTCTTCTTGAATTGGACAAGCTTCACCCCGGGATTGCATGTCTAATGTGCAAACCCATAATGCAAGAAGGAACTGGCATTGAGTGCGCCCGGCTCAAAAAGATAATATAACAAACAAACCCTCCTTCACGCTTTGTTCATGAGAAATCAGAAAACTTTGGCAGTGATTAACAAAGGAGAATAAGAGGATGTGATCGTCCTTGTGCGGGAGCCGTTCCTCGAAACTTGTCCAGCTCAAGAAGTAGTTGAGTTATCTATTAGCATTCGTTGACAAATCATGCACCTCTCAAAACTTGTTTTCATTCTGTTTGATTTAAGGATAGCACATGAGTTTTCCCTACTACCCTAGAGCAGGGCCCATCTTTTAATTTTAAGTTGAGTCAGTTATTCCTACTTCCTTCTATTCTTAAAGAGAGCAGACATTTGATGTTGATAAGGATTCATTCATATAAAGCTGCATTAAGATTTGTCATATCATATCCTTGTTAACATTATCATTCGATAAGTAAGTTGTTTGTCATGCCCAGCTAAGGCAAATATCTTCCTTTGTGTTAACACTTTCACTTCTTGCCTATTAACATGTTATCTCAAAAAGCTTCAATTGATCTCATCAAAATATAAGAGCAAAAGTTAAATCTATTTGTTGTTCTTTGACCAAAGGACATGTTTGCCATGATATAATGAGTTTCCTTAGCCCTACTTTCGAATATAAGTGTTATCACTCTTTTATAAGGGCTTTATGAATTGAAGATTGCTGTTGAGGATATTTGAGTTGGTAAAGAAACTATGATGCTTCTTGTCCGTATTCTATTTATCAACACTTCACTCTCTAAACTTGTGGACAGGTTTACCGAGTTCATATTCGCTTGGGGAAAAGCGAGGTCTAAGCTTGGGGGTGTTGATACGTCCAAAATGCATCACTATTTTGTATCATAATTTATCCTTATTCATTGATATATTTCACGTTACGGTGATGTTCTTATGTTGTTTTGGTCTATTTTACACAGTTTGCAAACTTTCCGATGCTGAAGCAGCAGACGCAGGATTCAGCAGTAAAAAGTGGACACTGAGTTGCTGAAGAAGAATACCTCCAAATTACCTGAAAATTGACGGGAGATATTTTTCAGTCGGATCACGAAGGCACGCGAAAGGGCAACCAGAGGGGGGGCACAGGGTGCCCAGGCGCCCTGGGGGCGCCCCCCCCCCCCCCCCGGCCGCGCCGGGGGGGGCGCCTGGAGCCCCTGGCCCACCTCTGGCCGCCCCCTTTTGCATATATGCTCTCCGTTATCCAAAAACCCTAGAGACGGGAATTTTTACGGAGTTCCGCCGCCGCTCCGTGGCGGAAACCTACAGAGAAGAAAAAGCAATCTCCGGCGGGCAGATTCCGCCGGGGAGATCACCTCCCGGAAGGGGAGATCGTCGCCATCGTCATCACCATCGTCACGGGCATCATCGAGATCATCATCAACATCATCCCCAACACCAGCACCATCTCCATCTTCATCCAAATCTCATCTTACAATCGTAACTTGTGTTGTAACTCGTACTACCTATCCTCTCTACTCCATCGGTGTTGATTACTACTTTGTGGTGAATGCTATTGAGTTTTGTTGGAGAAATATTATTATGTCCAGATTGTTTATCACCTATTTATCCCCACTGATCATGATCTCCTTTATGTCTCGTGAGTAGTTACCTTAGTTCTTGAGGACATGGGGAAAGTCTTGTTGTTAGTAGTCATATGCTGTTGAAGTAATATGTGTTGTTTGATACTTAAGTTGCGTTGTCATTCTACTAGTGGTGTTGTGTGAGTCGAACACCCAACACTTCGCCTTATTAAGGACCTAGGAGAATACATTGTGTATAAAGAATGCTTATGGTGGGTTGCCGGAGTGACAGAAACCTGAACCCCAGTTCGCACGCTTTTGCATAAGGGAATAATGGATCCTCGATCGTATTGCTATGGTTAGGCTTTTGCCTTAAATTCTATCTTGTATTTGCGGATGCTTGGAAGGTGTTTAATCATAAGAGTGCACTCATCTTAGTCTAGAGAGTGTACTAGCATAGATCCACCCACTCAACACTTATCAACACATAACATAGTATCGATACGGAATATGGTGAAAGCACATGACTACCTCTCCCGTGTGTCCTCAGGAACGCTTTAGTCTTTATAAGTTCAGTTGCTAGGCCTCTCCTTTGCTAAGAAAGGATTGGGCCACTTGTTACTCTTAGTGCCTTTTATATTGCTTGCTTTTACCTTCCTGTTGCCTATATCGAGAAAACCCCTAAAAAGTTATCTTTCAGTGCTTGCAGTAATTTCTTGCTCAGAATCTCTTATCAATACCTTCTGCTCCTCGTTGGGTTCGACACTCTTACTTATCTAAAACGCTGCAATAGATCCCTTACGGTTGTGGGTCATCAACACCACGAACACTTTCGGAGACACCTGTAGAGCATCTTTATAATCACCCAGTTATGTTGTGACGTTTGATAGCACACAAGGTGTTCCTCCGATATACGGGAGTTGCATAATCTCATAGTCTTAGGAACATGTATAAGTCATGAAGAAAGCAATAGCAGTAAAACTAAACAATCATAGTGCTAAGCTAAGGATGGGTCTTGTCCATCACATCATTCTCCCAATGATGTGATCCCGTTGATCAAATGATAACTCATGTCTATGGCTAGGAAACATAACCATCTTTGATCAATGAGCTAGTCTAGTAGAGGCATACTAGGGACTTACTGTTTTGTCTATGTATTCACACATGTACTGAGTTTCCGGTTAATACAATTCTACATGAATAAAAGACATTTATCATGATATAAGGAAATACAAATAACATCTTTATTATTGCCTCTAGGGCATATTTCCTTCAATTCCTCCGTACTCGTCGGAGCCGGAGGAGAAGGAGGAGGAGCAGACGGAGGAGGAGGGTGAGGAGCAGCAGCCGGCTCTGATGGAGGAGGAGGTGGACGAAGCAGAGCAGCAAGAGCAGAAGCTGGCACCGGCTCCTGGCTTCAACATGGAAGGTGCGGAGGCAGAGTTTGCCGTCGCCCAAGCGGAGGAGATGACAGATCAACATGCCATCTTGGAGTCCATCCAGGATAAGGCCTATGTGGAGGCCAACCGACGGTTCATCCAGCCAAAACGGACGGTGACTGATGCGCTCCTCAACGAGGTCGAAGCGGAGATGGATGCGGAGGCCAATGCATAGCAACCAGAGGAGCCGTAGGAGTAAGAGCTACGACTGCCGCCCATGTACCCAGAGCTGGGCACGGAGATGGTGGACTTCTGATACGTCTCCAACGTATCTATAATTTATGAATCATCCATGCCATATTTACAATGATTTTATATGGTTTTGGTGCACTTCTATATGATTTTCATGAACTAACCAATTAACCTAGTTCCCAACGCCACTTGTTGTGTTTTGCATGTTTTGGTTTTCTGGAAAATCCATACCAAACGGTGTCCAAGTGCCACGAAAATTTACAGTGTTTTTTTATGGACGAGAAGAGACCAATGCAACTTCAAAGAAGGACCAGAACGTGTCCAGGGGGCACAAGCCTGGGTGGCGCCCCCTAGGGCGCGCCACCTGAGCTTGTGGGACCCTCGGGAACTCCCCCTAATGTGAATCCAACACTCAAAAATCCTATTAATCCAAAAAAAAACTGAAACTTAACCTAGATGATTTTTTTGCCGCCGCAAGCCTTTGTTCTGAAGATATCTCATCTGGAGCTCCGTTATGGCACCCCGCCGGAGGGGGGGAAGTCATCACCGGAGGTCATATTCATCATCTTGCTGCCTTCATGATGAAGAGAGATTAGTTCACCCTAGGGGCTGAGGGTATGTACTAGTAGCTATGTGTTTGATCTCTCTCTCTCTCTCTCTCTCTCTCTCTCTCTCTCTCTCTCTCGATCTTGATAGGGCATGATGTTGATGTACCATGAGCTTTGTTAATATAGTGGAATCGTATGGTGTTCTTCCCTCTCTATCTTTGTTGTGATGAATTGAGTCTTTCTCTCTGATGTATCATTGTTATCGGATTAAATATTTTGGATTTGAGGTTACTTGATGTATGACTTGCATGTGGATACCCTGGTGACAGTGGAGTATTTTACTGAGTCACCTGATATATGTTTTGGTAATCAACTTGCTGTCGGGGAAACGACACATACGGGATCGCGTGGATCCCTTCTACGGTTTGACAGGGAAGAGGAGTGCTGATACGTCCATTTTGCATCATGCTTACAAGTTGATATTTATTGCATTATGGGTTGTTCATACATGTTTTGTCACAATACTTATGTCTTTTCCCTCTTATTTTGCAAGGTTTACATGAAGAAGGGGGAATGCCGGCAGCTGGAATTTTGGGCTGGAAAAGGAGCAAACTCCGGAAACCTATTTTGCACAACTCCAAAAGCACCGAAACTCCACAGAACATTTTTTCGGAAAATATAAAAAATATCTGGTGAAAGAAATCCACGAGAGGGGCCACTGGCTGGCCTCGAGGGTGGGGGGCGCGCCCTCTTCCCAGGGCGCACCCCCTGCCTCGAGGGCCAGCCGGTGGGCCCGAGGTGCCCATCTTCTCCTATATGAAGCGTTTTGACCTGGAAAAAATCGGGAGGAGGCTTTCGGGACCAGACGCCACCGTCTCGAGGCGGAACCGAGGCGAAAACCAATCTAGGGCTCCGGCAGAGCTGTTCCGCCGGGGATACTTCCCTCCGAGAGGGGGAAATCGTCACCGCCCGTCATCACCAACAACTCTCCCATCTTGGGGAGAGCTATCTTCATCAACATCTTCACCAGCACCATCCCCTCTCAAACCCTAGTTCATCTCTTGTATCCAATCTTTGTATCCAAACCTCAGATTGGTACCTGTGGGTTGCTAGTAGTGTTGATTACTCCTTGTAGTTGATGCTACTTGGTTTATTTGGTGGAAGGTCATATGTTCAGATCCATTATGCATATTAATACCCCTCTGATCATGAACAATATTATGTCTTGTGAGTAGTTACTTTTGTTCCTGAGGACATGGGAGAAGTCTTGCTATTAGTAGTCATGTGAATTTGGTCTTCGTTCGATATTTTGATGAGATGTATGTTGTCTCTCCTCTAGTGGTGTCATGTGAACGTCAACTACATGACACTTCACCATTATTTGGGCCTAGAGGAAGGCATTGGGAAGTAATAAGTAGATGATGGGTTGCTAGAGTGACAGAAGCTTAAACCCTAGTTTATGCGTTGCTTCGTAAGGGGCTGATTTGGATCCATATGTTTCAGGCTGTGGTTAGGTTTACCTTAATACTTCTTTTGTAGTTGCGGATGTTTGCATTAGAGGTTAATCATAAGTGGGAGGCTTGTCCAAGTAAGGGCAGCACCCAAGCACCGGTCCACCCACATACCAAATTATCAAAGTACCAAACGCGAATCAGACGATCGTGATGAAAACTAGCTTGACGATAATTCCCATATGTCCTCGGGAGCGCTTTACCTTGCATAAGAGTTTGTCCAGGCTTGTCCTTTGCTATAAAAAGGATTGGGCCACCTTGCTGCACCTATTTACTTTTACCGTTTGTCACTTGCTACCAATTATCTTATCACAAAACTATCTGTTACCTATAATTTCAGTGCTTGCAGAAAATACCTTAGTGAAAACTGCCTATCATTTCCTTCTGCTCCTCGTTGGGTTCAACACTCTTACTTATCGAAAGGACTACGATAGATCCCCTGCACTTGTGGGTCATCAAGACTCTTTTCTGGCACCGTTGCCGGGGAGTGAAGCGCCTTTGGTAAGTGGAATTTGGTAAGGAAAAATTTATATAGTGTGCTGAAATTTATTGTCACTTGTTAGTATGGCTCAAAATCCTTTGAGGGGCTTGTTCGAGGTATCTTCACCCCAAGCAGAAGAGCAAAGAGTTGCTCCTCAACCTACTGCACCTATTGAAAATGTTTGCTTTGATATTCCTTTGGGTATGATAGAGAAACTGCTTGAAAATCCCTATACAGGAGACGGAACACTTCACCCCGACTTACACCTAATCTATGTGGATGAAGTTTGTGGATTGTTTAAGCTCGCAGGTATGCCCGAGGATGTTATCAAGAAGAAGGTATTCCCTTTATCTTTGAAGGGAGATGCATTGACATGGTTTAGGCTATGCGATGATATGGGATCTTGGAACTATAATCGTCTGAAGTTGGAATTTCATCAGAAGTTCTACCCTATGCACCAGGTTCATCGTGATCGTAATTATATTTATAATTTCTGGCCTCGCAAAGGAGAAAGCATCGCTCAAGCTTGGGGGAGGCTTAAGTGAATGTTATATTCATGCCCCAATCATGAGCTCTCAAGAGAAATGATCATTCAAAAATTTTATGCTCGGCTTTCTCATGATAATCGCTCCATGCTCGATACTTCTTGTTCTGGCTCTTATATGATGAAGACTATTGACTTCAAATGGGATTTATTAGAAATAATTAAACGCAACTTCGAAGATTGGGACCTCGACGAAGGTAAGTAGTCAGGTATGACCCCCAAGTTTGATTGTGTTAAAGCTTTTATGGATACCGATGTTTTTCGTGAGTTTAGCACTAAATATGGACTTGACTCTGAGATAGTAGCTTCTTTCTGTGAATCTTTAGCTACTCATGTTGATCTCCCCAAGGAGAAGTGGTTTAAATATCATCCCCCTATTGAAGTAAAAGTAGTTGAACCTATTAAAGTTAAAGAAAAGACTATCACTTATAATGTTGATCCTGTTATACCTACCGCTTATATCGAGAAACCACCTTTCCCTGTTAGGATAAAGGATCATGCTCAAGCTTCAACTGTAGTTCGTAAGAGTAATACTAGAACACCTACACCCTCTGAGCAAATTAAAGTTGAACCCAGTGTTGCCATGGTTAAAGATTTCTTGGTAGAAGATTTAGATGGACATGTTATTTATCTCCAAGAAGAGTCTGCTAGGATAGCCAAACCCAATGCTAGGAATAAACATAAACCTATCGTAGGCTTACCCGTTATCTCTGTTAAGATAGGAGATCATTGCTATCATGGTTTATGCGACGTAGGTGCTAGTGCGAGCATTATCCCTTTTGATTTGTATAATGAAATTATGCATGATATTGCACATGTTGAGTTGGAAGGGATTGATGTTACTATTAAGCTTGCTAATAGAGATACTATTTCACCGGTTGGGATTGTTAGAGATATTGAAATTTTGTGTGGGAAGGTAAAATACCCTGCTGATTTTCTTGTTCTTAGTTCCCCACAAGATGCTTTCTGTCCCATTATATTTGGTAGACCCTTCTTGAATACTGTTAATGCCAAGATAGATTGCGTGAAAGATATTGTCACCGTCAGATTAGGGGACACGTCTCATGATTTTAACTTTGCTAAATTCCGTAGACAACCCCTTGAAAAGGCACCACCCAGTAAGGATGAACTTATTGGCCTCGCCTCTATTGTCGTGCCACCTAATAATCCTTTAGAACAATACTTGTTAGACCATGAAAATGATATGCAAATGAATGAGAGAAGGGAGATAGATGAAATATTCCTTACACAGGGATCCGTATTGAAAAATAACTTGCCGGTTGAAATCCTAGGGGATCCTCCTCCACCCAAGGGTGATCCCGTGTTTGAACTTAAACCTTTGCCTGATGATCTTAAGTATGTTTATCTTGATGAAAAGAAGATATATCCTATTATTATTAGTGCTAACCTTTCAGAGCACGAAGAAGAAAGATTATTGAAAACTCTGAAGAAGCACCGAGCTGCTATTGGATATACTCTGGATGATCTTAAGGGCATTAGTCCCACTATATGGCAACACAAGATAAAATTGGAAGAAAATGCTAAGCCAGTTATTGATCATCAGCGACGGTTAAATCCTAAGATGAAAGAAGTGGTAAGGAAGGAAATTCTAAAGCTTCTAGAGGCAGGTATTATCTATCCCATTGCTGATAGCCAGTGGGTAAGTCATGTCCATTGTGTTCCTAAGAAAGGAGGTATGACCGTTGTCCCTAATTATAAGGATGAATTGATTCCGCAAAGAATAGTTACAGGTTATAGGATGGTAATTGATTTCCGTAAGTTAAATAAAGCTACTAAGAAAGATCATTACCCCTTGCCATTTATTGATCAAATGCTAGAAAGGTTATCCAAACATACTCATTTCTGCTTTCTAGATGGTTATTCTGGCTTCTCTCAAATACCTGTGTCAAAAGGGGACCAAGAAAAGACCACCTTTACTTGTCCTTTCGGTACCTTTGCTTATAGACGTATGCCTTTTGGTTTATGTAATGCACCTGCTACCTTTCAAAGATGCATGATGGATATATTCTCTGACTTTTGTGAAAAGATTGTTGAGGTTTTCATGGATGATTTCTCCGTTTACGGAACTTCTTTTGATGATTGCTTAAGCAACCTTGATCGAGTTTTGCAGAGATGTGAAGACACTAACCTTGTCTTGAATTGGAAGAAGTGCCACTTTATGGTTAATGAAGGCATTGTCTTGGGACATAAAATTTCTGAAAGAGGTATTGAAGTTGACAAAGCTAAAGTTGATGCTATTGAAAAGATGCCATGCCCTAAGGATATCAAAGGTATACGAAGTTTCCTTGGTCATGTCGGGTTTTATAGGAGGTTCATTAAGGACTCCTCCAAAATCTCCAGGCCTCTGACTAATATTTTACAGAAAGATATTCCTTTTGTCTTTGATGATGATTGTCTAGAAGCATTTGAAATACTTAAGAAAGCATTGATCTGTGCACCTATTGTCCAGCCTCCTGACTAGAATCTACCCTTTGAGATTATGTGCGATGCTAGTGATTATGCTGTAGGAGCTGTTCTAGGGCAAAGAGTTGATAAGAAATTGAATGTTATCCAGTATGCTAGTAAAACTCTAGATAGTGCCCAAACAATTATGCTACCACTGAGAAAGAATTTTTAGCAGTTGTGTTTGCTTGTGATAAGTTTAGACCCTATATCGTTGATTCTAAAGTAACTATTCACACTGATCATGCTGCTATCAAATACCTTATGGAAAAGAAAGATGCTAAACCTAGACTTATTAGATGGGTTCTCTTGCTGCAAGAATTTGACTTGCATATTATTGATAGAAAGGGAGCTGAGAACCCCGTAGCAGATAACTTGTCTAGGTTAGAGAATATACTTGATGACCCACAACCTATTGATGATAGCTTCCCTGATGAACAACTAGCTGTCATAAGTACTTCTCGTACTGCTCCTTGGTATGCTGATTATGCTAATTACATTGTTGCTAAGTTTATACCACCTAGCTTCACATACCAGCAAAAGAAAAAGTTCTTCTATGATTTGAGGCATTACTTCTGGGATGACCCACATCTTTATAAAGAAGTAGTAGATGGTATTATTAGACGTTGTGTACCTGAGCATGAACAGGAACAGATCCTATGCAAGTGCCACTCTGAAGCCTATGGAGGACACCATGCGGGAGACAGAACTGCACACAAGGTATTGCAATCCGGTTTTTATTGGCCTACTCTCTTCAAGGATGCCCGTAAGTTTGTCTTATCATGTGATGAATGTCAAAGAATCGGTAATATTAGTAGACGTCAAGAAATGCCTATGAATTATTCACTTGTTATTGAACCATTTGATGTTTGGGGCTTTGATTATATGGGACCTTTTCCTTCCTCTAATGGATACACACATATTTTAGTCGCTGTTGATTATGTTACTAAGTGGGTAGAAGCTATTCCAACTAGTAGTGCTGATCATAACACTTCTATTAAGATGCTTAAAGAAGTTATATTTCCGAGGTTTGGAGTCCCTAGATATCTAATGACTGATGGTGGTTCACACTTTATTCATGGTGCTTTCCGTAAGATGCTTGCTAAATATGATGTCAACCACAGAATTGCATCACCTTATCACCCATAGACTAGTGGTCAAGTTGAATTAAGTAATAGGGAGTTGAAATTAATCTTGCAAAAGACAGTTAATAGGTCTAGAAAGAATTGGTCCAAGAAACTAGATGATGCACTATGGGCCTATAGAACTGCATACAAAAATCCTATGGGTATGTCTCCACATAAGATGGTATATGGAAAAGCTTTTCACTTACCTCTTGAGCTAGAACATAAGGCATATTGGGCTATCAAAGAGCTCAATTATGATTTCAAACTTGCCGGTGAAAAGAGGCTATTTGATATTAGCTATCTCGATGAATGGAGAACCCAGGCCTACGAGAATGCCAAGTTATTTAAAGAAAAAGTTAAAAGATGGCATGACAAAAGGATACAAAAGCGTGAGTTTAATATAGGTGATTATGTTTTGCTATACAACTCTCGTTTACGATTTTTTGTAGGAAAACTTCTCTCCAAGTAGGAAGGACCTTACGTTATCGAGGAGGTCTATCGTTCCGGTGCCATAAAAATCGACAACTTCGAAGGCACTAATCCGAAGGTGGTGAATGGTCAAAGGATCAAACATTATATCTCAGGTAATCCTATAAATGTTGAAACTAATATTATTGAAACCATAACCCCGGAGGAATACATAAGGGACACTTTCCAGAATGATTCAGCCTCTGAAAAGGAAGAGGTACGTGATACGGTAAGTAAACCGACTCCAAAACAGTTCTAAAGGCAATTTTTCTCCGTTTTGGAATATTTAGAAAATAGAAAAATAAACCGCAGTCCGGAGGAGACACGGGGCCTCCTCGAGGGTAGGGGGCACGCCCCCTTCCCAGGGCGCGCCCCCTGCCTCGAGGGCACCCCGTGTGTCCCTTGGACTCCGTTTTCTTGTGGTTTACTCCTTTGGTTCGGGAAAAATTCATTATATATACTCCCGAAGGTTTTGACCTCTGTATCACGCAAAATTCCTCTGTTCTCATTTCGAGCTATTTTCTGTTAAGGTTTGCGAAGCGAGGCATCATGTCGTCTCCTTCCTGCAACAACGAAGGCAACGATGCTTGGCTGATGAGGATAGATATGAAGAGGGAAGGACCCGAGGAGATCCACAAGGAGAAGAAGATCAAGATGGAAGTAGAAGATCCGGCTCCTGCAGTGGAAGAAGGAGACATCCCCAAATCCCTTCCTAATCTCTTTACCTCAACTGAGCTAGAAGCTTTCAGGATGCTTGAGTTAACTCAGATCCGCAACAAGCATCTCACAAGTGAAAATCTTTTGTTGAAGGATTACATAGCTGCTCTCAAAGGTATTATCCGCAAGCTGGAAGATCTCCTACGCTCGATATATGAGGACCCCCCGTCACTGCTTGCAACCCCATCGTCACCAACCCCGAAGAAGGAGACATAATCATATGGGTATGGGCACTCCCCTTGGCAACTGCCAAGATTGGGGGAGTGACCCCGGTATCGTATCACCATCACTCCTATCTTTACCGTTTTACTTAGTTCGATCCTTTTGGTAGTATCTTGATCTATTAGAATAAAGTTAGCATGATCTAGTTGTGAGTTTTTGCTTTCTGAGCTTTATCCTTTGTAATCGAGTCTGTGAGCTATATAATAAAGATTAGTGTTGAGTCGAGGGCTTGATTTCCTCACTTGGGTCATGATAAAAAGAAAGAAAACAAAAAGAGAATCAAAGAGATCATATCGATCTTATGGGAAGTAATGACTTCACATACTAGAGTATGATAAATAAAAGTTGTTGGGAGGTGACAAACATAGTTTTGGTCATCGTTGCAATTAATAGGAAGTAATAAAAGAAGAGAGGCTTCACATACAAATACACTATCTTGGACATCATGTATGATTGTGAGCACTCAATAAAGTATGACATGCTAAAGAGTTGATGTTGGACAAGGAAGACAACATAATGGGTTATGTCTTCTTATATCCGAAATAAAGTATATTGTCATGGATCTTCCAACATGTTGAGCTTGCCTTTCTCCCTCATGCTAGCCGAAACTCCTTGCACTATGTAGAGATACTCCTTGTGCTTCCATATATCTTTAAATCCAGTTTTGCCATAAGAGTCCACCATACCTACCTATGGATCGAGAAAGATCCTTCCAAGTAAGTTGTCATGTTTTAAACTCGCTAAAATATGTATGATTTATTAGTGTGGGAGAAATTAGCTTTATACGAGCTTGTGATATGGAATTAATAAAAGCGACGGACTGCATAATAAAGGTCCTTATCACAAGTGGCAATATAAAGCGAAGTTCCTCTATGCTAAGACTTTGTGCATCCAACCATAAAAACACATGACAACCCCTGCTTCCCTCTGCGAAGGGCCTATCATTTATTCTTGTCTTATAAGTGTCAAGGTGAAATCCACCTTTCCTTTTCCATTTTATCCTTTGGCAAGCACATTGTGTTGGAAAGATCCTGATATATATACCCACTTGGATGTAAGTTTTCATGATCTATTATTGTTGACATTACCCTTGAGGTAAAAGGTTGGGTGGCAACACCATAAGCCCCTATCTTTCTCTGTGTCCGATTAAAACTCCATAAACATAAGTATTGCGTGAGTGTGAGCAATTCTGAAAGACTATATGATAGTTGAGTATGCAGGCTTGCTGAAAAGCTCTTATATTGACTCTTTCCGATATTACGATAAATTGCAATTGCTTCGATGACCGAGATCAAAGTTTGTTAGTTTCCAATGAAGTTTATGATGCATACTTGATATTGTGGATGAATTTTTACTTTAGCATAATGATCATATGACTATATTTATATAAGTTGCTGTTATGAGAATGATCATGATGCCCTCATATCCGTATTCTGTTTTTATCGACACCTCTATCTCTAAACATGTGGACATATTTTTCGATATCGGCTTTCGCTTGAGGACAAGCGAGGTATAAGCTTGGGGGAGTTAATACGTCCATTTTGCATCATGCTTACAAGTTGATATTTATTGCATTATGGGCTGTTCATACATGTTTTGTCATAATACTTATGCCTTTTCCCTCTTATTTTGCAAGGTTTACATGAAGAAGGGGGAATGCCGGCAGCTAGAATTCTGGGCTGGAAAAGGATCAAAATATGGAAACCTATTCTGCACAACTCCAAAAGCCCCGAAACTCCACAGCACATTTTTTCGGAAAATATAAAAAATATTTGGCGAAAGAAATCCACGAGAGGGGCCACTGGCTGGCCTCGAGGGTGGGGGGCGCGCCTCCCTGCCTTGAGGGCCAGCCGGTGGGCCCCAGGTGCCCATCTTCTCCTATATGAAGCGTTTTGACATGGAAAAAATCGGGAGGAGGCTTTCGGGACTAGACGCCGCCGTCTCGAGGCGGAACCGAGGCGAAAACCAATCTAGGGCTCCGACAGAGCTGTTCTGCCGGGGATACTTCCCTCCGGGAAGGGGAAATCGTCACCGCCGTCATCACCAACAACTCTCCCATCTTGGGGAGAGCTATCTTCATCAACATCTTCACCAGCACCATCCCCTCTCAAACCCTAGTTCATCTCTTGTATCCAATCTTTGTATCCAAACCTCAGATTGGTACCTGTGGGTTGCTAGTAGTGTTGATTACTCCTTGTAGTTGATGCTAGTTGGTTTATTTGGTGGAAGATCATATGTTCAGATCCATTATGCATATTAATACCCCTCTGATCATGAACAATATTATGTCTTGTGAGTAGTTACTTTTGTTCCTGGGGACATGGGAGAAGTCTTGCTATTAGGGTATCTCCAATAGATTGTATGTTAGTCTTGTTGGTAAAATGTCCATGTCATCAACCAACAAGCTATCATACAACTACTCCAATAGGTTGTATCTAAGCTATCCAATAGATGATGAGTAAATAAATGTGATTGCTCTCTATTTCACCTTGGAGCTTGTGCAAAGGTTGTTGGTTATTCTACATACAACTTTGCTCTCTCTCCACATTCATTACATGCCACATCACCATTATGTCCTAGGTGGCAAATTTACCAACACCTATCTTACAACTGTTGGAGATGCCCTTAGTAGTCATGTGAATTTGGTCTTCGTTTGATATTTTGATGAGATGTATGTTGTCTCTCCTCTAGTGGTGTCATGTGAACGTCGACTACATGACACTTCACCATTATTTGGGCCTAGATGAAGGCATTGGGAAGTAATAAGTACATGATGGGTTGCTAGAGTGACAGAAGCTTAAACCCTACTTTATGTGTTGCTTTGTAAGGGGCTGATTTGGATCCATATGTTTTAGGCTGTGGTTAGGTTTACATTAATACTTCTTTTGTAGTTGCGGGTGCTTGCATTAGAGGTTAATCATAGGTGGGAGGCTTTTCCAAGTAAGGGCAGCACCCAAGCACCGGTCCACCCACATACCAAATTATCAAAGTACCGAACGCGAATCAGACGATCGTGATGAAAACTAACTTGACGATAATTCCCATATGTCCTCGGGAGCGCTTTACCTTGCATAAGAGTTTGTCCAGGCTTGTCCTTTTCTTTAAAAAGGATTGGGCCACCTTGCTGCACCTATTTACTTTTACCGTTTGTCACTTGCTACCAATTATCTTATCACAAAACTATCCGTTACCTATAATTTCAGTGCTTGCAGAAAATACCTTACTGAAAATTACCTATCATTTCCTTTTGCTCCTTGTTGGGTTCGACACTCTTACTTATCGAAAGGACTATGATAGATCCCCTGCACTTGTGGGTCATCAAGACTCTTTTCTAGCACCGTTGCCGGGGAGTGAAGCACCTTTGGTAAGGAAAATTTTATATAGTGTGCTGAAATTTATTGTCACTTGTTACTATGGCTCAAAATCCTTTGAGGGGCTTGTTCGGGGTATCTTCACCCCGAGCAGAAGAGCAAAGAGTTGCTCCTCAACCTACTGCACCTATTGAAAATGTTTTCTTTGAGATTCCTTCGGGTATGATAGAGAAACTGCTTGAAAATCCCTATACAGGAGACAGAACAATTCACCCCGACTTACACCTAATCTATGTGGATAAAGTTTGTGGATTGTTTAAGCTTGTAGGTATGCCCGAGGATGTTATCAAGAAGAAGGTTTTCCCTTTATCTTTGAAGGGAGATGCATTGACATGGTTTAGGCTATGCGATGATATGGGATCTTGGAACTATAATCGTCTGAAGTTGGAATTTCATCAAAAGTTCTACCCTATGAACCAGGTTCATCGTGATCGTAATTATATTTATAATTTCTGGCCTCGCGAAGGAGAAAGCATCGCTCAAGCTTGGGGGAGGCTTAAGTGAATGTTATATTCACGCCCCAATCATGAGCTCTCAAGAGAAATGATCATTCAAAAATTTTATGCTCGGCTTTCTCATGATAATCGCTCCATGCTCGATACTTCTTTTTCTGACTCTTATATGATGAAGACTATTGACTTCAAATGAGATTTATTGGAAAGAATTAAATGCAACTCCGAAGATTGGGACCTCGACGAAGGTAAGGAGTGAGGTATGACCCCCAAGTTTGATTGTGTTAAAGCTTTTATGGATATCGATGTTTTCCGTGAGTTTAGCACTAAATATGTCCGTAACAATGGTGAAAAAAGGTTTGATGGAAGCATGGAATTGAAGCAACGTGTCAGCATTGTCCTTAGACAATGCAAAATAAATTGTCATGTTGGATATAACTCACACCAAATTGAAACCATCCCCGATTGTTATGGAAGCAAATTTTCTAGCTGGTAGAAGCAAAATGAATTGGTATGCGTTAACTGTTAATACAACATGCATGGTGCTTCGCATCATGGAAACTGACCAATAGATGGACCCGGATCGCTATATGCATCGTTTCCCTAGTACAGATTTGTAAGCAAGGAGGAAGCATTAAGAAAGCAATAGTGCTAGGGAGTAATTGACGAAAATAAATCTTAATTAGTGCACCACATGCAAACCACTTAGGCCCACTTCTCTGATCAGACGTTCTAGGAGACTTCAATCCAATGATGCAGCACTAGTTTGATGGGATTATGGGAAGGCAACTATCAGTAGTTTGATTGCTAGCGCTGCCCCTCTTTTTTTCTTGGACTAGTTCTTTTGGTGGCTTCTAGCATAAGCTGTAATAAGCTGCTCTCTACCTAGGTTAATATAGAAGCTAGACTAATTTTTTTTAAAAATCTAATAGTTAAGACTTGACTAGTAGGCTTCTAAAGAGAATATTTTGGATAGGCGACAACTTATTCTACGGCCCAAAAAAGCTGGCAAAAGAACTGATCCAATCAACATAATACGCATCACTCTTGCATTTATTTCAAAAAAAGAAAAAAGAAAAATAATGCGTATGTTCATGATTGGTGCTGCAGAAAAGCATCTCGGATCGGCTTCTTCTTCTTTGGCTTACACGATGCTTCTTCTAGCACTGTTAGGCCTCGTTTGTTTGGCGTGGGTTGAAGGGGCTTTCAGAGGATTAACCTCGCGAGGCCCAGAATCCTCCGAAATCCCCGTTGGCCCATTTGGTACACATGGTTTCGACAACCCAACACCCTCGATTCCCACCCCTCAAAAAAAAAACACCCTCGATTCCCCTTCGATCCATTTGTTTCCACGCGGTTCAGAAGGCTCGAGGGGGGGCTCGAGGATTTGGAGACGCCGCCGCTCGACTCGTGAAGCCGCCGCCGCCCGACTCCTCTCCAAGACTCCGCCGTCCAGCGCCTCCCCAAGATGCTGCCGCCCGACGCCTCGACGCCGGCTTACCTCCTCTGACGTACTGGACTTCTCTTCGGTGGTATGTCCTCGCCTCCCCTCTTTTCCCCTTGTCTAGGGTTTGCCATCGGCCATTGCTGCTGCCTCTTCCTCCTGAGGTGCCCGCCGTCACCAAGTTGTGGGCGACGATGTAGGGCTCGGTGTCGTAGTTGTCAGACTTGTAGTAGAGTTGGAGCAACACGGAGCAGCGTCCACATCCCTCTGCCTTAATTCACCATCTGCATCTGTTTCCGTGGATCGACTGAGGATATGTACATGTTGAACTACCAAACAGACCGTGGTGCAATGGTTACGGATAGTAATTTGACCACTTGCATGCTTCCTTAGTTCCTTTGTTTTCTGGAGCTCGCGTGTACCTGAATTTTGAGTCGTTCTTGTTCATACTGAATGAGCATTGCGGTTTAGATAGGTGTACAGTGTGCTGGTACAATGCTTGCAGAGTTGCAGTCCAGTAGTTTGAGGACTACCAAGAGTGATATTTTGTTCTGAACTGCAGTACAGTACATGAATTTGAAAAAAAGAAAACGGTGCGTTATCAATTAGACATTTCTTCTGCTTTCATATGTTACCTCAGCAAAGGTACTAGAGTGCTTGCAGATTAGTAATTAGAGGACTTTGTACCATTGCGCTAGTTTCTGAACTCGAGAAGTGCCTGAATTTCGAGTTGTTCATCACTCATGAATGAAGGTACTAGAATGTTTTACCTTGACACTTGTTTTGGTCCCGACCTGTTTTGCTCTGCTTTTGAAATATTTGCGAGCTGGTCCGCCCCGTGGTCTCTGCTTCATTATGTGTGTTAAGTGGTCTTCTTGATATTTATCAATTGGTATGCCTCATATCACCACTTGTTAAGCTAGAGAATTGATTCGTTATATCGTATTATAATAAATGATATGCTACTATGTTATAGTACTAACACTTGGATTAGTGAGAGAGAGAGAGAAACCTTGGAGCATTGCCTGATTGGAATATTCCTCATTTTTCCTGTTTCATTTTTTATTACTGATTGGGAGGGTCTGATGAATGATTATATGTCATCTTACATGCCGCTGATATGTTCTTATTTTGATATCCAGCTGCTTGGGTTCTTATTGGGGTGGACGAGTTTCCTCCATCTTGGGATCCAATTGTCACGCCTAAATTCGGTAATGTACACAAGCTTTTTGGCCTCTAGACCTTGTTTCTTAATTCTTAATCAAAGTACTATATCCTACTTGATAGCTCCTGTAGTCTTATCATTCTCAAGGTTTTAAATAGCGGGCTGGTAGCGGATTGGGGTCGGCGTAGCGGAATGCGGATAGCGGGCGATATTGCGGGCGCTATGTCCGCGTAGCGGATTTGTAAAAACACTTGCAAATTTGAGAATATAGTGTATAGTTTTAAGCCGTTGACAACAATATGACACTTGAATTGAATAATTATCATTTATACAAGCATATAGGCTATAACTAGTCCATCTCGACAATATTCAACCATGCAAAAAAAGAATACCAGTATGAGGCAACACATATACACTACACCTGGTCCATTTGTACAATATTCAACCATGTAACCATGCAAACAAAAACTACCAACGAACCACACAAGTCAGACCACGACCATCACACAAACAAAACTAAAAAACAGATCCAGTTCTGATCATGGAAGATGCACAAGTCATGCGCCATCCTCATCCTCTTCTCCATTTAGATCCATGTCCACTTCTTAGTCTTCTTAATTACAAGTGCAGATTGTTGACTGAATTACCACTGCAGAAAAGAGAAACAAACATAAGGTATTTGACTGAATTACAATACATATAGTTGATTTGTTTCATTTATAAGTTGAACCGAACGGTTTGCCTTGCCATGTCCTGTTGTTGTTTTTGTACTCCAGTACTCTGCAATTAGTATACCACCACCAGCAGCAGCAGCTCGTCTTAGTGGTCACTAACTCTGATTATGTATCTCCGAGTAATGGTAGTAGTCGTTCGAGGGCTAGATGATTGACAACGCTTTGTTGGTTCGTAGGTTGTAAGGACTGAACTTGTTGATTTTGCAAACCGGTATCTATCTAGAATACTGCAGTTCTGGTTCTATATCTGTATCACTGATGGCTTGATTGATGTTTGCTTTTCTACTCATCTGAACTGAACACAACCTTGTCTAGCCATTTGTATTTTGTCTGCGATTTCTAGTGCTAATTATATGATGGAGCTAATTGAACCATTAGAGCAAGTTGATGGGATGAGAAAATCCAGTCTATTTTGGTGACATATCTTTGTACTGGAGCTTAATGTGAGCTGTGCAGTTTCCAACTTGTAGATGTGTGTGCTGATGATGTTGCTATCTTTGTCATTTTTTTATGTGGACTCAAGATGTGTGATAATGATTTCTGTTTTTTAGCCCACTGCAATTGTTTAGAGTAACATGTGGACAAAATTCAGGTTTTGTCCCACAATACACTGCATTGTTTTGAGGTTTTGTACAACAGCTTCCTTTTTTATCTTCTTATTTAAACTTGTTTCATTACTTGTGACACATGACCCCTATCTGCTTAACTAATTTTCTGCTAATTCAGCCCACGCGGCGCTGTGGTACGCGGATGTCGATGCAGAGCAGAGAGATACCTCTAGAAGTCGCCTTCTTGTCCACCTCTTCAGAAGTGCCATCGCCTCGGACATGATGACATTAGAACCCAGTTCCTTTCATAGAGATATGGGGCCAGGAAAACCCAGCAGTTCATTTGTCCCTGCTAGTTAAACTTGGTCTGTTATAGGGATATCCAGGTCCATCTAATAACATGTTATTCTGAAACTGTTTGAGCAATTGTGTGGTGGCATTAGTCTGTAATGCGTTGACAATGGCCACTACTTCAGGCACTGCTAGATGCATTTCTCTACTGCCATGTTGTTTTGTAGTAGTTTTGCTACTTTGCATATTCTGGGAGCAAGTACAATGAGGTTATATGTTATTTTTGTTCACTTGATATCTGCACTGCCCTTCCTTGCATAATTTGATGTCGTTTTACTTGGAAAGATTGCATTTTTAGATGTTTGCACTATCTTATCTAAATATGTCAATCCCTGCCAACCAAATAAGTTTTTCATATGAAGGGAATTGTGGCTGAAGGGGTTTGGTGGTTTCAAGGGGTTTGGGTGGAAGGAAGGATTTCACCCAATTCTCTGAAATCCCCCCCTCCCCAATCCCTCTATGCCAAATGTGGCCTTAGGGTTTAATCAATTCGATGACAAATCAGAGGATGGAATAAATTGAGTGGCACATATATACCACAAATTATAATATCAACTTGATCTACATTCTGTCAATGGATTCTGCATCTATTTTGGTTGGTACTACGAGTAACTTATTTTCTCCGGAACCCAAACATCTCCATGGCGTGACTGAACGACGAGTCCGCCGCCGCCGCCTCAACCCGGGCCCAGTCCACTCTGGCGATGATCCCCTCCACGGCGACGTCGAAGGCGTCCTTCACCGTCTCCAGCTTCGACCTTGGGTCCGCGTACACCAGCCTGGGTATCATCTTGATCACTTCGTCCCGCATCCGCTCCACCGTCTCCGGCGGGATCGCCCGGAGCACGGCCTCGATGCTGACGTTCCGCGACCGCACGTCGTCCTCCGGGATGAACACCGAGTACTTTTCGTGGTGCTCCGGGAGGTGCCACCAGTACTGCAGGTACGCCGACACCGGGTGGAAGAACACCGGGATGCAGCCGGCCACCATGGAGTCGAACGCCGACCGCCGCGTGTAGGAGTCGCCGGAGGGCTGCAGGCAGAAGGTGGCCCTCTGGAACAGCCGCATGATGTTGCCGGGGGAGTGGCACTGGCTGGTGCCCAACGCGCAGCCCAGCTGCTGGCACACGTCGGAGGCCTCGCACTGAGCGATGATCTGCTGCCGGATGTTGTACGGGTTGTCCGGCCGCGGCGCGCCGACGAACGCTATCAGCGACCGGCGCTCCAGTCCGCGCACCCTTTCCTGCCACCGGCGCACCTGGGCGTCGGACCTCGGGTGGAAGTAGGTCGGGTACGGCACGGCGTACTCCCGGCTATGCGGCACCCGTGACACTTCCAGCACCAGCACCGACATCTCCCGCCCGCCGGGCATGTTGAGCAGGTCGGTGCCCCAGCTCGGGTTCATGTTGTTGCTCCGCCGGAAGTCAAACCCCGTCCTGCCGGCGACGAGGAAGTGGTCTCGCCCGCCCAGGCGCGCCCACTCCGGCCGGCGCATGAGCCACTCCGTGAGGGCGACCGACGCGGCGTCCCTGGTGGCGTTGTCGTAGCCCCAGTGGTAGCGGACGAAGTCGAAGCCGGCGTAGAAGGGGACGAAGACGGCGTTGGCGAGGGCGGAGTGGGTCGTCAGACACTCGTACTGCCGCATCCGGTTGTGGAAGATGGAGTCGAGCGCGAACTGGTGCGTGTCGTACCAGCCGTTCTCGCCCGTGAAGTCCCCGTCGAGCGGGTCGGCGAGCGCGCGGCCCAGGCCGGCGTTGCTGACGAAGCCGCACATGTCGGGCCAGCGGTAGTGGTCGCTGGTGTTCTGGCACTCGCGGAGGATGTCGGCGTTGAAGCGCGGCGGCAGGTCGTGCACGTAGACGTACCGCCCACGGCACGGGTCGGCGCTGGCGCCGTCCATCACCGTCGCCCTCATTGCGCCGGCGCTGAGCACGGTGAAATGGTAGTAGAGGAAGGACGCCCACATGACGGTCGCGAGGACGAAGACGAGCCGCAGCGACTGGAACGCGGCGCTCGCCTGCGTGCTGGTCCTCTTGTCCGGGGCCTTCATCAGCCCGTCCGGCCGGCGCGGCCGACCACCGCCGCCCTTGTGCGCGGATCTGATCAGCTGGGAAATCATCCGCGAATTAATCAGACGAAAATTACGAAAATGGCTAAGCAAACACGCACCCCCAGCCGAAGCCAAGAAGAGCAAGCAAGATATCGATCCGGCATACTGACATTAGATGCAGGTGCGCGCGCGTGGCTAGCTCACCAGCTGCACGATAGAGCTTGCGACGCCAATTTGCATGCCGCGGCGCACAACGATTATATATAGTACTCCAGGAATGGCAAGCAAGATCTAGAGGAGGAAGACGAAGACACTATAGTATTGTTATAAACCTAATATTGTAGATCGACGCCGGCCGGCCGGGGACTTGCGGTGATGAACGAGCGGCGTGCGAGCCGCCGGGAGTGGCGGTGTGAAGGAGTAGACTTCACGCACCGTCGAGTTGGGGGGGATTAATTTGACCGGGACATGGGGTAGTAGCCCTGGTGCCCTAGTGGTTGTTTTACTGCTGATCACTGTCTCGTTACTACTAGTTGATGGTGTTTTCTACTACTCCTGGTGCAAATTAATGCGCGCGGTTCGGCGTGCAGCGTTGACACTTGACACTGGACACTGGATAGTGGGAATATTAATTACCCCTACATGCTTGTTTGTTTAACCATCGCAAGTGTACTGGCCCGAGGAAGAAATTGGCTTCTCTCTCTCAAAAACAGGAAGAAATTTGCTTCCTCCACGTGCAAAAAAAGAGGGGGAGAAATTTGGACCGGGCTAGTGCTAATATACATTCTCCTGTTGTACACTCGGACTGTACTACTCCTACTTCAGGAAAAGGCGCGGTGTACGTTTGGTCAACAGAAACTTGGAGATTAATCAAACTGAGCGCTAATTAATCTTCAAGTTTGTATACTACCACTACTGGATTACTAACAGTGCTCTGGCAGATCTTGCACCCATGGATCCCATCGTCGAACCATATTCCTGGTTACATCCAACGCATGTGAAGTCTGACCAATCGGCGACGGCTACTAGTTTTTCTTCTTCTTTCAGATCGAGCGTCGGTTGCTGGTTAGTTTAAAATGAGAGGGAGGCACAGGCACCTGTCGTTCTTTCTTGAGCTCTGTTCAGAATGCAGAGTTTCCAGATTCATACGTGATTCCTTGTCGGTTGCATCGATCAGGAAATGACTAGGGTCTCTTTGGATCCTTTCTAGCTTCTAAGGGCCTGTTCTGAACTCCTCCCACTCCAAGCTTCTTAAAAATTTGGCCCGAAGCCAGCCCGAACGGATTAACTTCGGGAAGCTGGAATTCTCGAAGCCATCGTGGGCTCTAGTGCAATTTTCGGGAGCGAGGGATTCCCAGCTCCACCCTTTTCTGAATCTGGAGTTCTGCTTAATTACGACCAAAATGCCACCGCCAAGAAAAAACGGTCCGACCAGGTAACCCTCGATCCCGCACGCACCCAGCGAGCTCGTCGTCTCCCCTCTGCCTTGTCTTCTCGTGTCAAGACCTCGCCGCCGCCGTTCCCGCCGCCAGGCCCGGCTGCCCCTATCGCCGGTCGGAATCTCTCCTACGCCAACAGATCTGGCCATCCCAGGCTGATTCCCGCCGGATCCCATCCTCAGCGCCACCATTGATGCCCGAGAGACCATCCCTCTCGATCCCATCAGTCGCCGCGGCCGTTCAAATCTTGCAGGAGCAGGAGCTCCTCTCCCTCGCGCGCATGTGCTCCTCCTCGTACTGGCCAGCAGCAGCGCACCCTGGCACCTCCTCCTCCCCTTCCTCCGTGCCCGAGGAGATGACCGAGGCCGAGCCTCCTCGCCTCTGCCTCCGCCTACAGATCTGCCATTGCCAGCCTGTTCCCCGCTGGATCCCGTCCTCGACGCTGCCAGTCCCGCTGTCAGCAAGGAGCTGCGCCCCCATGTGAACGAGGACCTAACCGTGACGCCATTGATGCCCTCTCGAGCGAGGAGTGGCCAGTGTGCAGTTTAGGTCGAAGTGGGCTCCTTCTAGCCGGCCCAAGGTGGCAACAAGAGGCCTGCAGCGCCCCCAGTCGGGCTGCCAGCTCAACAAAGCGTTGAGAGAAGCTGCCTCGCTGCAGAACGTTTTTCCGGTCGCCACCGGAAGTGAGAAGCCGAGCGAGAAGTGGGATTTCAGAAGTTTTGGTGAAGCTGGGGAGTTTCAGAACAGGCCCTAACTCCATGAACTCCACGGTTGAATGGTTGGGCTCCAAGAAGCTGTACTCTTGAAGCTGAGCCCGAGTGCATTGCAAAAACCCAAAACGATGTCGACCCAGCTCCACCAAAAAGAAAATCTGGAGTTCACTCATATTACGGACGAATGCCATCACCAAAGAAAAACGGTTCGGCCGCTCCCCACCCGAATCGGTACCAGCAATCTGTGGGATCACTCGTAATTTTTGTTACTTTTTTCTTCACGATGAAGAGTAATTGTACAGTGTTTTGTGACTGTTTTTCTGAAAACCTGTGAAGTCAGCTGACCCCACAGCTAACACGTAGGTTCGCCACAGCGGCGTAGCCAGCCCTAGCAATATGTGGGATCACTGGTAATTTTTGTTACTTTTTTCTTCATGATGAACAGTAATCGTACAGTGTTTTGTGACTGTTTTTCTGAAAACCTGTGGGGTCAGCTGACCCCACAGCTAACACGTAGGTTCGCCACTGGTTACATACCCATCTCCCTCAATAGGTCTTCCTCTCGTAACCCTACCCCAATTCAACGATGCTTGTGCTTGCCGCCGCACCCGGCTACCCCACTTTGTGGCCGTCTAGCCTCTCCGCCGGCATATTCCCCGCCGATCGCATCCCTTCGGTGCAATTTCCTTGCCGCCAGCCAGGAGCACCAAGCTCACCAAAAGAAGAAGGCCACATCGATGCATCGACACCGGTGACGCTCGAGCCCCCTCGCACGAGCTAGGAGCAGCATCCCCTACTAGGCTGGTTCCACCAGGCCCAAAGTGGCATACAGGTTTCAGGGAAGTTTGTGGCCACCCACGAGATAGCTAGGGTGCCAATTGAACTGACCCTATTTGCAAATGATTCCATCAACTCAGCTAGCGCATTGCGCGACATGGGTGAATATGCTAAGAGGAGAGAGATGCATGGAAGGAGACTAAATCTCACGTTTTATCCGGTGCCATTGAAAGGGTTACCCAAGGGTCTACCTAGAATACATGTGTTTTTTCAAGCGTTCTCTAGTATCACGCACAAAGAAAATGCAATTAACCTAAGCTGGGTCTAAATTGTAAATTTGCAACACCAAAACTTTCTTGGTCTGGAAATACGTAAAATTTGTCCACAAAGTTATGTCGAAAGGATACCCACTCACAAACACCTTACTTTTTATTTTATTTTTGAGGGAAGGCCATCATGGATAGCTTTATTAAACGCAAATAGGAATTACATCATCCAATAACTTGGAAACGAGCCAAGAACGAGGTTCATCAGTCCAAGTGTTACAAGATTTCTTACAAAAAGCATAATTAGCTAGCACATGTGCTACTTGGTTCGCAGAGCGAACACAATGTTTAAAGATAACCTTCCCAATCAATGAAGACACATCCACGCATTGACGAAGATTACTGCTGCAGCATCCCTCCAAATTGTTTGTCCCGAACAATACTCGATCACAATTGATGAGTCTGATTCAGCTTCAACTCGATTGAAACCAAGTGAATTAGCAAATATGAGGCCATCCCTCATTGCCAAAGCTTCCGAAGTGACCACATCAAGCGCATTTGGGATATATTTGCATTGGGCTGCCAGAAAATCACCTTTTTCATCCCTGATTACATCCGCCGAGGCCCCGGAATCTTCATCTATAAAGAAGGAAGTATCAACATATAGTTTGACAAACTTTGGGTTGGGCTTTATCCATTTTTGCTCTCTCGGTTCGTTGTTTCTTGAGTTTGCTTGTTGAAAATTGTTTGTAATGGCTAGGACCGACATGGGCCACCTCACATGTGGTGGTGGAATTCCGTCATGAGTATGTTGTCGTCGGATCCACCAGAGATACCAACTCACAACAGCTATGATCTTATTTATATCCAGATTGGGTTTCAAGGTCAGCGATCTCTCCTCCTCTAGAATCAATTGTTCCAAGACCACCGATCCTGAGCGGTCAATCTCTTTTGCTTTTTCAACAATCTCTAGTATACCTAAGCCCCTCCAAAGTTCTTTAGCAGATATACAATCAAAGAGAAGGTGCTTGATATCCTCAGGAGCTCCATGGCATATCGGGCAAGAGTCATCCGACCCAACATGCTTATTCATGAGTATGGACTTTAGAGGGATGATTCCATGCAGGGCCCGCCAGCAAAAAATCGAGACTTTAAGTGGAATATTAAGTTTTCAAAGCTTACTCCAGACCTACGGGTTTTGTGATCCACTTGGACGGACAGAATTGTGTGCATGCGATCTGAAAGTTCGATACCATTGAACTTTGTAAGCTGATCTGAATGAGAATGTTCCATTCCTCTCTGGATGCTAAGCAATAAAGTCGTCAAAAGCATTCAATGCAATTGGTATTTGCATAATTCTCCTCATGTCCATAGGGTTCATTATTGTTCCAATTAGCTCTTCATCCCATGTTCCTGTACTAGGATCAATTAATTCGCTGACATGAGTTAGTACCGAATGTCCTCTAACTAAAATCACTTTTTTGTCTACACTGCCTGGGATCCAAGGGTCAGCCCATATATTCACTCTTTCCGCCATTCAAATTCTCCAGATATATCCCAACTTGAAGGTATCCAAACCTTTCATGATACTCTGCCAGGTGAACGATGAGCCACTCTATGTACAATTTGCTACAAAGAGGCAAATTAGAAATTCTGTGACCGGTGTAGTTTTTCACTTCCCTGACCAGTGTAGTTTTTCCAATTGATTTGACATGTTGAATCGGAATTATGCACCACCCAAGTAGTTTCTCTGGCCATCATAACTGAAGTTCTATGTTTGCCTTGGACGATGCCTTACCGAGATACAACATTTCTTTGGGAAATGACATATTTGTTGATAACAAGCCGCTTCATGGCCTTTGGTGTCAACATTGTGTAAATGCATGTCTGTAGTGAGATGCATATGTGTACAAGCTGCGTTGAGTGATCAAAGAAATTCATGGCCTTAGATTTTGACTTTTTGCTCGGCAAGATCTCCCATGGAAAAATAAAGTAATAAAAAGGTTTTGTCTGGTCCTTAGGCAACACTTCTTACTTTAACCGTTGGATTTTGATCCAAGGCTCGCTCTCCCTCAAATTCTAGTCGACTATGTTTTTTCTTCCGCTAGCACCAGTGCCACCATCATCATCCCCATGGAAGGCCATATATGGTGGGTACGTCAGCAATAGTACTAATCTTACATTCTTAAGAAGTTGATCCCCACTACTACCAATTCTCTCTACATGCACATCGTCCACGTCATCATATGCCACATCAGCGTTTAGTTTCCATTGAAAACCAATCGGTTCTCTCTGTGACCAGCACCTCTCGATCTCATTCCAGCGCTATTCCCTTCAGTACGACAAAAGCACAAATTCCTCGCCACGGACGGCGGTAGAAATCTAGTCCTCCCCCACCCCCACAAGTACTTTCTAGCTATTTGGTTCAGTTCACCTTTTCCTTCCACTTCCCCTCCCACCTTAATTACCAATCAGTCCTGCCTCTCCTCGCTACGTCTTCTTAATGCGCCTAACAAATCAGCCACCGCTGTGCAATCGCCTTGGCTCGCCGGTGCACGCCAAATTGGCGCTGGTACATGTAGGCTATATAGCTATGCCAATAGCAGCTCGACTTCTTCAACCTGTAGGTTAACCGATCCGAGATGGAGAAACGAGAAGGATGGGCAGAGAGAAGGCGGTCCTTGGAGGATTGTGGTGGCCGCTGTGTCCGTGATAGGGAGAGAGCGGAGCGTGTTGTAAGGGAGTCGAGGTGCAGAGAGGTAGCAAAGAGTTGTTGTGAGTTTTATTTATTTTTTCATCCCTAATTTAGCCGGAATCAGATCGTTCCATCGAGCTAGAACATTTACCAACTTTCCTTTCGATTTTCTCATATTCTGCTCGCCAAAAGCAAGGTGGGTAGATGATTGTCAAGCATCTGGGTTGTTAGAGAGGAGCCTCTAGGTGGACGGCTCGGTGACGTGCTGATAGAGGCGAGGGAGGCTGTTCTACTGAAATTTTTCTATTAAATTGTACTCATTACTTCAGAGAAAGATCAAAGATGGATGGTCGTATGTACACCAAGCTGGATCAGCGGAGCTTACTACGTTGCATTAACCATACCTTTGTGGTCATCAACTGAAATGGACTATTTTTTCAAGTATTATTTCACAGATTACGGTTTGCTGTTCCATTACTTGGTGGCATGATCTGTATTTCCTTTTTAAATGCATTCTATAATTATTTATTCTTTATTATCCTTACTGGTATTTGTTTCCTTGACAATAGAACAAGAATTGATTTGAATTCTTTCCACCGGTTGTGTCAAAGCTCCGGACACCGCATCTATTGAAGACACCACACACCACTTGCAGATGCTTAGTTTCCTCACTCAAACACAACGGGGGCATGCGTTCATTCTTTGATGACTTTTTAATATGCAAATTTATCTTTCTTCCCCCATCAAGCTACACATGGGTGGCACTTGGACACGGTCACCAACACCAACCTGACAAGAACCCACTCTAATTTTATTGAAGTTTCTAAGCACATGGGTAACAAAATATCTTCTAACTAATAAATTTTGTAAGTCTTGAGAGGGTCATGATGCTTCTGTCATTTGTAGTTTTTAGAATATTTGTTCGCTAGCCCACTATATTTACATGCTCTATACAGTTACATTTCCTGCAATCATTTTCCATCTACTGAATCCTATCAACCAGATCATGTAGTTGTTCAAACGGATTAAAGAAAATGGCTCTTTGAACTGATCGTAACTCGACTATGACACCCATTGTCGCAGTGTTATTTTATATTAGAATCGGTAATAAATAAAAATTAGAAGATGCACGCCCTTTTCAAAGGCTAGAAGATACAAGTAGGCAAAGAGAGCCTTTGTTTGAGGCGTCGATCCCCTTTCCCCATACTTGAATATATGGGTATGCTCTTTTAAATATATTCTCATACGTCTGAATCACCATTTCATTCACTATTTGATTCACTAATAATGCACACATAGCACTTCCACTTTAGTACATTATTTGCTATCACATGTATATAATATAGTTGTCATTGTTCTCTTGCAAATTATTTTCTTAAAATTCCCGCTGCAACGCGCGGGGTATCTTCTAGTAATTATTAATTGCCACCATCGGGGTCAGCCCCCTTTTCTATCCCACTAAGATAGGGCGATTGCAATTGTGCTTCTTTCCGTTAATGACTCCACCACTCTAAATCCCTCCTCTCCCATTGGAAAAATATTTGGTGCACCAGTGCTGGTGGTGCTACTGGTGCACTGAACTCATGTTACACATTCTAAAATGTTTAAATTTTTCTAAAAAATAGCACATTCACACAACATTAATGTAGGCTGTCACAAAATTTCAATTCAAAATTCGAAACATAGCTCGGAAAGCAAATATGACAAATCAACATGGAATAGTACATAATATAGGTTGGGCTTCAGATTTGCACCATTATCACATTGATATCAATATTTTCATTTTTGCATCTAAAGAAATGTTTCAAATTTTATGACAACATACACCAATATTGTGTCAATGTGCTCGTTTGTGTTCCAGATTTTAGAAAATGTTCTATGGCATCCGGTGCATCGGTAGCACCACAAAGCAGGGTGCACCATATACATTCCCCTCCCCCATCTCCCTAGAACGTGAACCACTTTGATGAATTATACCCACTTTGTGTTTGCCTTCTAGGAATTGTGAGCTTGAAGTTGTTGGGAACTTGAAAAAATTGAGACTCTATTGGCAAGTTGCCTGATTTTTCCAAGTTAATCACATTTCTTTTCTTTTTTGCTGCGGGTTAATCATTTTTTTACATCAGCACGAAACATGGATATAAGAAAAATAGAAACAAAAAAAGGAGATGTCAAACTAAGGTAGAATAAATTAAGGACATTAGTATTACCCTATAGGAACAAGAAAAATAAACAAATAAACCTAAAGCAAATGATGATGAAAACGTGCACACATATTGTATTGAATTCAAATTATTCCATAATATACAAGAAAAAATATATAGTGTGACTTATCGACAACTTGACATGCAAACAAGAGTGATCCCTCACTAACTTATTTATCTTAACATACAAGCTTGTCACCTCACCATACAACCATGAATAGGATAAGGCGCACCTTAATATGCAATCCTGCATGGGAAAAGATCCACTACAACATTCAATCATGCATGGGAAAATACTTTCCATTCAATTGTTCCACTTATCTTCAATACATATTTTATAACTATGCGTAATCAAATATAATAAGTCTTATTTATTTTAAGAGCTCTTTTACGGTGATTGGGGAGTTACGCAATGTAATTTCCTGTAACTCCCCTTTTGATTATTTCCCACCGTTGATTTTAACATGTTAATTAAAATATTTAATTTAATCAAGAAGGGTATTATGGTCCGTGGCTTCGCTCGGTCAATCCCACGTAACTTGTCACATATGGCCGATCCCATCTCACGAGTGACGGCGGTGACGGCCCGTGGATCTGGACGCGACGCCGCCGGCGCGAGGACCTAGGAAAACCGGAGTCGAGGGCCGCCTTCCCGACGTCCCTCCAAGCCGTTCCTCTGATCGAGCACCGCGGCGGCTCTCCCAGGCCGCAACATCATCGAAGCTGCACCCGCTCCGCCGAGGTCGATGGAGACCTGCTCCTACAGCGGCCCTAAAGCTTTGAAGCTCTAGTTTGGTCTTATTTTGGTACGTGTTCCTGTAATCTTACTAGCGAACCATTGATTCTGGGGATTAACAACAGTAGTATAATCCATGGTTAATTGGATCTGTGTTGCATGATTGTATTAGTGGTTACCAGGCCAGCAAACTGATTTGAGGATGAGCAAATGGTTGAACCTTCTAGCTAGCTTCTTGTTGGATTTCCTAGATGAGAAGTTTATGAATTGTTGTGAATCTTGGATTGGGAATGCAGCCTCTTCGGGGGGGGCGGCTAATTCTCGCTAACACTTCCCTAACAGGAATTGTGTACTACTACATGAGTATGTTTTTATTGGCTAAAGGTGTGATCGTGAAATTAGACAAACATCGTAAACGTTTCTTCTGGCAAGAGCATGAAGGACGTAAACGATACCACCTGGTTAAATGGTCCAGGATCTGTCGCTCGAAAGATAAAGGGGGCTTGGGGGTTAAAGACCTCCGCAAACAAAATATTAGCCTTCTGACCAAGTGGTGGTGGAAGCTGGATACGGAACAGGGGCTTTGGCAAGATATAATCCGGGCTAAATACCTGAGGAAAGACTCGATTTCCTCGGTCAAAGCTAAATTTGGGGACTCTCCTATCTGGAAAGATATTATGAAAGTTAAGGATGTATATCTTGCCGGCCGAGGGGTTACTCTTAAGGCTGGGAACATTACTAGGATGTGGCTTGACCCTGTTGGTTCTGATCAGCCACTGTGTAGTCGATTCCCTATTCTCTTTGAGATTTGTAATGATCAAAACATTACGGTGGCCAAATTCAGAGAAGGTGTGGGGACTGATTTCTTCAGAAGAAATTTACATCCGCCGCTTCTGGAACAATGGAAAGAACTTCAGGATGTGGTTAACTTGTGGCCTCGTTCTGATGAACCGGACACGATTAGTTGGTCCTTGGGGGGTGGTAACAGAAGCAAGTTCACCACCAGGTCTGTCTATAGTTATCTGGAGAGGAATATTGCAGGGAGTAACTATAGATGGATTTGGCGAGCCAAGATCCCTCTTAAGATTCAAATCTTTATCTGGCAGCTTTCCCAAGATGCTGTGTTAACTAGAGATGTTATGAATAAGAGAAACTGGATGGGGAACCCTTCTTGTTCTTTCTGTGATGAGAGGGAGACCTCTCAGCACTTGTTCTTCACCTGCCCCGTGGCCAGGGTTGTTTGGAGGACAGCAGGTTGTGCTTTGGGCACAGATGTTGGTCCTAATAATTTGTGGCAATTTTTCTCTTGGTGCTATATCTTCCTTCCTGATGGAGAAAGATTTTATACTTTCTGCTTGGCGGCTATTTGCTGGGCTATTTGGAATACCCGTAATAGTGTCACTTTTGAAAAAAAGAAGTTACGATCTCCTCACTACTAGAAAAAAGGCTATAGGTAATATCACTATTAGTGGCGCACCAGAGATGTGGTGCGCCACTACTATATAGCAGTGGCGCACCACAAACAGGTGCTCCACTAATAGTGACATTACTAGTGGCGCACCAGGTGTGGGGTGCGCCACTACTATGTTTTTGAACAGTAACCAGCCATGACCAGGCTTACCAGTGGCGCACCAGGACAAGGTGCGCCACTACTATTTTTGATAGTAGTGGCGCACCTTGCCCTGGTGCGCCACTGGTAAGGCTGGGCATGGTGGTCCAAAAAAAAAACCATAGCAGTGGCGCACCCCTTCACTGGTGCGCCACTAGTATTCCTGGCTACTAGTGGCGCACCAGTGAAGGGGTGCGCCACTGGTAACCTGGGAGCAGTAGCTAATTAGGCAGCCACACCTACCACACACACTCACTTTCCCCCCTCCACCAAAACAAATCTGGTCGTCTTGCTCCTCCTCCTCACCTCATTTGCACCATTGATTCACCCAAATTAAGTGGTTAAATTTCCTTTTTTTGATAGGTAAGTAAGGGGAAAGCTTTCTTTATGTTCTAGATCTACTTTTCTCTCCGTCTC
>LR738715.1:72932571-72948629 GCA_902687465.1 Secale cereale | reverse complement strand
GGCCAACGCCGGCCTTCGCCGCGCCGGCCTGGGCTCGGAGACCCCTCCAGCAGCAGAGACGCCGCCTCCCCGGAGAATCCCCTCCCGCCCGGCCGCGGCACCCTCCCTGGAGCAGCCGCTCCCGCCCCAAGCCGCCGCCGCACGCCCCCTCCTCCCTCTTCTTGGGGACGGGATTGGGGCCGAGGAGGAGCCTGCCCTTGTCGCCCAGCAGCTCCCGCTCCAACGGGCGCGCCCACGAGTCCGGCACCACCAGGCACCAGCCGCTCCTCCCCTCCTCCGGTCCGCCCTCCTCCCTCCCCCCATCTCCCGTGGCATGCTCTGTTATCTTCTCTCTTTTCTTGTCCTGATTTTTACTGATGGAGTTATTTGTGAGCAGTACTACTCCCTAGTGATCTAAACGATCTTACATTTCTTTACAGAGGGGGGGAATGAAATGAAATGAAATGAATCCACCAACTACAGTAGAGTAGACCATCACACTAGTACTAGTAGATTGACAGTTTCACAGACAAAAAGGTCGACCACTCTTCCCTAAACACTAGCTCATTCAGTTTGGAGGGGGAAAAAACATAGGAAGGAATGGGATTCCAGAGGAAAATTAATTTTCTTCCTCTAGATGCATTCGGTTTCTACTTTCTAGGCAAGAACGTATGAATTTCTTACAAATACTGCCCATTTCCTATGTTTTTACTTTTTAGAGGAAACTACACCTCCACTCAAACTTCTTTTTTTTTGGGGAATGTTATCTGGCCCAGGAGAAAATCCCCAGTGAACCCCCTCATAGCCACAGGATCAAGATCTGACGGTGGCAGTTTTCCGATGAAAAATGCACTAAAATAAACAAAATAAATTTCATGCTTTTTTGGCAAAAATGACAACCCAAAATGCCATGCTATTGCAACCCAAAATGCCATACTACTAGTTCAGCAATGCACCACAAGGACAGTTTCAGCATTTCACTTGATGCCTATTTTTGGCTTGGCTACTCTTCCTACTCCTTTATTGTGCCACACTACACTTACCGCTGCCTGGTGTAGCTGCTGCTCTGCTTATGGCAATTCGTAACTGCCCCTCCTAATGTGGCTGATGAATCCGTAACGTCCATTGTAATGTGGCTGATGAATTGATCTCGACTAGTTTGTATTTAAGGTTATATATTGGGTCCCTCTTACTTTCCACCATGGATGGATAGTAGTAATCTGCACACTGTTTCCACATTTCAGTATCCTGAATTTGAGTAACTCAGTTCTGATGCCACTAGCATCTTCAGTCTTGCAACCAATTAGTAACAGGTTCTCATACTGCATACATGGAGTATATTCCTTTTATACTTAGACTTAAACGTGTTCAACCACTGAGGGTTCTGTTGGGAGTTCTCTGTGTCCTACAGTATTAAATGGTCATGCATAACTGGCCTTGTCCTCTTGCTGTTGCCCAAGTGGTTGTCCATTTTGAGCTTCAGTGCTCTGCATGCGCTGCAAGTACAACACTGCACCTGATGTTTCTTTTTATGAGTAAATAATTGCTTTATGTAACTTGGATGCGTGGTCAGTCATCGGTCATTATATAATGATCACACTAATTGTCTGTTTCATATATATATATGGAAAATTAGTTCAACTTTTATTACTAATTATATGCTTCAAGCCATGAAATGCATTAGCAGTACTAGTATGGTTATCAGTACTAATGGCTGAACTCATTATGGTGGTTACTATGCAAGTTGTTAACTGCATCGGTTTTCAACTAAGTACTGTGGTTGTTTTTGTGCCTACGAACACGGTCTGTTTTATATGAGCTAGGTTACTTTGTTAGCTGCAAAGCATCAGTAATCGTCTGAAGTAATTAAGGTTGTTACTGTCTAAGTTGTCATTGCATTGGTTTTCAACTAGTGCCGTCGTTGTTGTTGTGCATATGGAAGATATGCCATTTTTTGGCATGGTGGCCTCTGACTCCCTATAGTGGTAGATTTGCTTTGTGCTGAAGTAGCTATCTTGTGATGAGCCTTGTGCGGCTGTGTGATTTGAACACATATTTCAGGAAAAAAATTCAAGTATGGAACATTTTTTGCTGTCTACACGGCTATGTATTAGACAGTGGAACATGTTTGTAGATAATATTTTGAGAAACAACTAGTTACTGGTGGCAGATTTTACCTAAGACATGTAAAATAACTCAAAAAAGATAACTGAAGAAAACAAGACTGAATGTGATTTTCCTGTTATGTCTAGTTCTACACTTCTACTATATGTAGGCCTTTTTTGTCCATATGAAAGCAGAGGACCATATGGTCTGTGGCCTTTTCATCCATATGAAAGTAGAGGCACATTGTGGTGCTAGTTTGCTGGGTTTTGTCTCCGACCATCGATCGTGTCGTGATGATTTTGCAGGTACCCCGAGAGGCCCTTGAGTTTGCCGGAATGTCGATTAACTTCCGTTCCGGCAAGTTCGGGTACTCCATATGTCCTATTTTCAGCAAAGGTCATGCTGAAATTTTCCGTGAATTTTAGCATGACTTTGCTAAAAATAGGACATATGGGGTACTTGCGACTAATGCATGGGCCGGGGTATCTTAGTACTTAATTAAGTAGGATCAAGAATTAAGTAGGACTAGTTCTGAATAGCTTCTATCAACGACACTCTAAATGATAAAACCGTAGCTTTTAGGATGCCTCGGTGTCGACAAACCCTAAGTGATGAGACCATGATAATTCCTCACAAACCCTAAATGATGAGATCTTGTTCCTTGACAATAACCAACTTTTTGACCAAACTTTTTTCCTATTTAGAGCGAACATGGCCGACAACGATGAGGCCGGCGGTTCGGGCGGCAAGCCATTCTGGGAGCTGTCCCAGGAGATGGAGGAATACCCTCACCGCTATGAGGACGCCGCGGAAGACACCGATCCCGACTACACAACCCCTAGTGGCGTCGGGGATGACACCACTGATGGTGCCGCCGGGGATGCCACCACTGATGATGGCAGCGAACGCACAGATGGCAGCCAACCGAAGAGGCAACGGAAGGACCGGCGCCCGAACGTGCTCGGCACCGTCAAGGAGGAATTTACTGAAGTGTCCTCCAGTGGGCATCCAACGGCGCCCAAAGAATTAGTCAGTGGGTACGCGGGACAACTCGAGTGCATTGTCCGGAGCACCGTCACGATCAACACCGAGAACCTAAGGCAACGTGAACGAGGGAATTTGCGGATCCTCCTCTTCACGAAGCTGCACGAACGATACAAGTTCCCCGGTGACTTCGCAAACACACGCCTCTTAGGGAATAAAGTGAACAGTGCCGCCCTCACGAAGATGAGCACGGCCCTGGCTTCTTGGAGAGCCCGGGTGAAGAAAATGATTGAAAGAGGTGATAGTTATGAGAAGATCAAGGAGAAAAATCCTTCGATCAGCAAAGCTGACTACCTGGAGTTCAAGACCAAGTGCGAGAGCAACGCATCCGTGGAATCAAGTCAGTGGGGGAAAGAAATGCGGGAATTGAACTTAGGGGTCCACACACTCGGTCCCGGCGGTTACAGAGTGGCGGAACCTAAATGGGACAAGGAGGACGCGGAGCGTGTCGAGCAAGGCCTACCGCCCCTCTTCGATAAATACCGCCATGAAAAGCAGACCAGGAACTTTATCAGAGCCCGGTACAAGGAGGACCCGGTAACAAAGGAGCTTACCACGGATCCGAAGGTGAAGGCGCTTGAGCTTGTTCTGGTAAGGAATACACCCCCGCGTAATTAGCTCCATATGGTTGCATTCTAATTAATGAAGCCAAATTTCTAAATGGTTCACGTTACTTCCGCAGGAAACTGAAAGCAGTAGCGCGGGGTCCCCGTCTGCCCCTTGGGACACCACTTTAAATAGGGCGTTGAATGTAATGAAACAGAAGGATAAGTTAGCTGGTACCGCGGAGAAACCCAATTGCAACAGGCGTCGTCTGTTCGGTTCTCAGGAGACGCCTCCAGCTGCCGCCTTCACCGAGACTCAAGCAGCCGAGGTGGGAAATATTATCAGCCCCACCACACTCAAGAAGGTGGTCTCTGAGCAGACCTCGATCCCATTACATCAGCAGAAGCCAAAGAAGGGACGGAAAAGAAAAACTAACAAGGGTGCGAGCCAGCCGGCACCGAGTACGATCCGTGCTCAGGACGGGCCACCAATACCTAAGGATATCATGAGGGCGGTGCATGTGGCGGGTAGGCCGATGCTACCGGCTAATCTGTTCAAGGCTGCAACCGGTGCTATGCGGAGTCTGCATGACAGTGTTCTTTCTATGGAGAAGCGGCGTCTCTCCGAGAAAGATGACTCATACCCGGTTTTCGTGGCCAAGGTGCCAGAGGGCAAGGGCTTTGTCGATGGCACCATCGGGAGTATGATCGTCCTGCGGTTTGATGACATCTTCGCTATGTTTAACCTTCATCCGCTGCACTACACCTTCATTCGGCTATTTTCGCTCAATATGGAGATGCAGATCATTAGAGACAAGACCCCGGACATCGTGATAGTCGACCCCTTCTACATGCGTGCCAAGCACTTGGACAGCGCTGGGGACCGGCAAGTCGCGAGTTCATACCTCGAAGGCGTCATTATGGCGAACAAAGATAAGGATACCTTCCTCGTGCCTTACTTTCCCGAGTAAGTCATCCCCTCACCACCCCGTAACATATGATTTCTTAGATTTCGATCGTTCTTTTTTTTTCCTAACATTCCGTGTTTTGTGCAGTGACACACGTTGCACACTCATCCTCTTAAGCCCGAAATATTCCACGGCCACGTATTTCGACTCGGACCGTCAGTCGAAGAAAAACTACACAAATATCAAGAAAGTTCTTGATGATGCTCTCCCCGGCTACGCCAAATCTGGAGGCACCTTCAGGAAGGAAATGTGTAGGTACGGCAAGCACGTGTTCACCCACGTAACGACGTTCCCCTGCGTCAAGCAGCCGCCTAGCAGTCAGAAGGATGCCTACTACGCCCTCCATCACATGCGGGCGATCGTACGGGACCATAATCACCTTATGCTACCAAAGGGTCTCCAAGATTGGGCCGCACGCTTGTCGGCAATCCAGGACATGGACATCAGACAAGAATTCTTTCGCATCCAGTCGGAGTTTGCGGAAATCATCTGTCAAGATGTCCTTCGTACCTCGGGGCAGTTCCACCTCAAATATCAACCGTCCAACAGTGAAATAGAAACAACGCTACAAATGCAGGCTGACAACGACCGCACATTCATGACGCCGACGGATGACGGCGGCTTCATCCACGCTCCGGTCCCTGAGTCGAGTCGAAGAAAGTATTGATGGTATGTAGTTTTGAAATGTCGATTAGCTCGTGTTGTAATTAAACTTTAATGAACTTGTATGTCTCTTTAGTTTGGACAGTCGTTCAACTTATATGTAATCGATGCTATTTATTAGTAGGACCATGAACCGTGCTATTAATGTGTTGCTTTTCTCTTCCGATCCTTTTGTTGCATACTTATATATTATCTGTGAATTGCTACTAACGTTTTGTTTGTCTAGTGCATAGAGATGCCGTCGTACGTCGTGTACAAGGGTAGGGTTCCCGGAGTCTATGACGACTGGGAGGAGTGTCGGAGACAGGTTCACCGTTTCAGCGGTAACAGTTACAAAGGGTACACCACTAGGGCGGAGGCGGAAGCTAGATACGAGCGCTATCTAGAGGGAGAGATGAGGGAGCGGAGGAGGAACCGGATGAAGACTAGTTTCATCGCGATGATGCTCATCGTGACCGCAGCTCTCTTCTATGTGATGGTAGTTTAGATGATATCAACTTTGTAATGTGACGACAAACTCGCTACTCGGTCTCGAGACCTAAACTTGTCTAATATTTGAACTTTGTTCGCTATTTCGAATTCGGAGACTAATGTGATGAATTGTATTATGTGCTGTTTATATTCTATGATGTATTGTATTTTGTAACCTGTGCAAATACCAGAAATGCAAAAAGAAATTCCTAGAATTAATAGTAGTGGCGCATCATATAGCACATTAGTGGCGCACCCAGTTAAATAACAGTGGCGCACCCCATAGGGATATCAGTGGCGCATCAGTAGGGACCCCTGCTGCAATACCAGTGGCGCACCATCTTGCACATTAGTGGCGCACCCAGTTAAATAACAGTGGCGCACCAATATGAATACCAGTGGCGCATCCTTAGGTACCCCTGCAGCAATACCAGTGGCGCACTAGGTGGCATACCAGTGGCGCACCAGTGGTGCGCCACTGTTATTGGGATTAACAGTGGCGCATCATAGGTGCGCCATTAGTATTCCTTATTAGTGGCGTGGTATTAGTGGCCCACCCATGGTGCGCCACTAATGGCAATATTGGGTGCGCCACTAATAGCCTTTTTTCTAGTAGTGCCTTTTGATATTGTATACTCTGCCTGTGGAAACATGTTGTACTGGGCAGGTCTGCTGAAAGGAGAGGATCGCGAAGCTATGGAGCGTGGTGCGAAGATTCTGAAGACAAGTGCTGCGAACATGATGCGTCTGTGCGCCCCGCCGGGTGATTCGAGCTGAGCTGATGATGACTGAAGTCTCTTGATGACCCCGAGCTCAACTCTCCGTTTCCTCCCTGGACTGATTTCTAGTGGTTTTCAGGCCGTATTTCTTGAGCTCCTGCGTGAGCCTTTGTGATGGTCGATTGTTAGACCCATGTGACAACTCTTATCCCCTAGCTGAACTGGTAGACTTGTGATAGCGTTTCTTTGGTGTCGTTGGGTTTTCGCCCCACGGCAAATTGCCCGATGACGGGTATTTGTGGTGGGTTTCCCAACGATGCTTTGAACTCGCTTTACCCTTTTCTCGTTTCCTTTTCGTTCGGTCTGGGACGGCTGTATTTCCGTTATGCTTTTAATGGAAAGGGGTAATGCCCGGTTCAAAAAAAAGCTAGCTTCTTGTTGTATTATGGTTCGCTAGATTGCAAGTGCCAGGGCTAATTTTAGTGGGTGTTTCAATTAGACTAGTATGAATACTAGTGCTCCATGAATTGGGATTGGGCAGACTGCATCCGGACATGAACTAATCAACTCGTGAGACAATGGCTAGCTAACTGATGGCATGTTTCATGCCTACTGTTTACCTTGTTCATCAGAATCAAGTTTCTTATGGTACAGAGATGAAATAAGCGACTACAGGGACACATAGTTTTACTTTGCAGAGTCAATCGGTTTGGTTCTCTGTGCTAGTAGCCTACCGGCAGAGAAGGTGTTAAATAGGTAGCCTATTAGCAGAGAAGGTGTTAAATTAAAACTGAATCTTGTAACTGATTGCTGCTGACGAGACTGGTTAATAGGTATATGTATTATATGTATAGAAAGTTAGCTGTAGCTTGCATATTGCAAAGTAATTTGTTAATTGTAGTCTAGTTAAAATGGCACTCAGACAATGCTAAACGGTGAGAGGAGATACATTGAGTTTTAAATATATATCCATGTGCTATCTTGGTACAATATTCTGAGTGTGGGTTAATATACAGGTTTGACAACTTTGTGTGTGAAGGGTGGTTTTTCTGACAACCTTCAATATCGAGGCAAGTTCATGACGGACCTCTTTCATTGTATGCATGGTTGTCTTGTTGCATGTGCTTCAATGTACTTTGTTCTTCACATCTGGTGTTTCAACTTGATACTTCTAGTTTCAGTCAATCTACATGCTATTTGACAGTTTACTTTATAGTTTAACAATTTTCTCTATCATGCAGTTGTTGATACCTCACGATCTGATAAGCTCAATAGTGTCTCTTCTGGTAGTGGCGTAGCTTGAGGAAGCAATGCCTTAGGAACACGCGGCAAGAAGAAGTAAGCAAAATTCTGTAGGGTGCTCGGATTTGAGGATGATGTGTGCGCTCCATGTGTGAACCTTTTATTATGTACTGTGCCCAAAGCTATGTGTGAGATTTATTTCTGAGACCCAAGCTATGTGTGAGAATGTTGCAATGTCTGAGACCTTAGTTCTTGAATTATGCTCCATTTTCACATATTTTGGTCTTTTGAACATATGAAATGCCCATGATGGACTAATGCTAGCTAAACGTTTCCAAAAATTTTCGAGCAAAAAATAGAAGTGCGTGGCAATTTTTGAATAAATTGACAAAAATGAACAATGCACCCTTTTGCGAATTAGAAAAAGTGGATCCAATGCAGTTGGGCCTCCTCATCAAGTGACTCTTCAACTTACGCCGCTCCCGTCGTCACTCCCCTACCCAATCTCGTCCCCCTCTACCACTCCACCTCGCCGCCACTGTGCCCACCCGCTGGAGTCACCTCGAATATCGTCGCCACCAAACCAAGCTCCACCACTAGAGGGCAGCACCGACCGCGTCGCGGCCATCGTGGCCCCAACACTGCACCTCCCAGCTCGGTGGAGGTCATCAATGCCTCTTGCAGGATCAAGGTAACGTCTTTAGGTCGATGGATGCACCTTTGTCTTTGGGGGCGCTCGGAGAGGGGCCGAAGACGATGACCCGAGTGTCCGTTCAGGCCACCGCCAGTATTGCATTTTGTTTCCGTACCCAACAATCTTGCTTTGCCCAACCACCTAGACATTTAGCTTTGTGTCACTCCTCTGGACCTCCCAACCGAAGGAATTGGTCTGGTTCCCAGGAATCAACGATACGATCACGTTCTTCCCCACTTCAGATCCATCTCCGGCGTGCCATCGATCTCCTTTAACAGTGAGTCCCCTACCCCTCCTTGGCTACCTCTCCTCTCCTTCGCAAAGGGCAGCTCGCTTCCTCATTGTTGATGCTTCAGCCGACGAGGAAGTGTGCCTATGCTGCATGGATCATAGTTGGACGGCGGCCCCCCGTGTTCTACTTCTCCTCGATGATGGCGATGGCCACGGACGTGTTCGGACTCTGTGCGGTATGACACAACGTCGTCCACGGTAGCCACGATGTCCATGTCTCCGTGCTCCCCCCATGTCGACCTGGAGCAACTCGCCACTCAGCGACCTTAACCACGCGCCGGCTTGGAGCTTCAGCCTCCGTGAGGTGGCCTGCCGCGGCCTGGAGTGTCGATGGAGGTGGAACAGTGGAGCGTCGGTGCAGGTGGAACAAGCAGTTTCCTAGCTCGTGACCGGCGGGATCGAAGGGACACCTAGTCGGCATTTATGCCTAGAGAACTTTTCTTCCTACTCGTCGGATGCCATGAAGAAAATTGTTGAGGAAATGGGGAGCGGAGGTGTGGTGCAGTTCTTGCCCAGCATCTGGGATCGTTTTAATAGCGGGCGTACGTGAGGAGACAACCAGCGTTGTGATTAATGTCGGCTAGCTCGCGAACGAACATGTGGCCGGAGTAGGTATCTCGGTGCACATGCGAATTTAATGTAGGAAGGCGGGGAGTCTTGAGCCGTTTAATTGCGACGAGGAGGCATGTTCGGCTGGGCCTACAGCGGGCGGCGCCTTCGGCCGACGCGCCACTTCAATGGCGGAGGCAGTGATAGGTCGCGTCTGCTCTGGGCCTACTTCAATGTGGAGCGGCTGCTCTACAGCGGCATGAATGTGGATAGATGGCACCGGGCGGGAATGCCCGCTGGCGAGGAAGGAAGGGGTTTGGGTGGGCCAAGGTGGTTAGAAGCGGGCGTGGGTGTTGTCAGGACGCCCGCAAAGCCCCGAATGCATCAGGACCGCCCTGCGTACCGGTACAGTCCCGCGTTGGACGGGTGATTTGAGGGTGTTGGAGATGCCCTTAGGGCATTCTGTGGTTGAGACGTATGGCCTTTCCTCTAAAAATAAATATCTGAATTTTTTAAAAAAAAATTGTGGGATAAATATCTGAATTTATAATTGCATGAGATCTATTTCCCATTTGTTTTTTAAAATGACTGACAAGCATACAAAGGAAAAGTCATGGGTTTAGTAACATAATGTAGAAAGTCTCTCGGAGGTGCTCAAATGGTAGGGTGTGCGTGTGTGTTTATAATGATGAGTATATGCGCGTATATACGAGCGCTTACGTCTGTATTATGTTCAATTTATATTTTTGGCCAAAACTGTTATAATGATTATTTTGGCCAAGGAAATCGCATTAGCCCAGGCGCAGGCAAGAAATAGACTTGCCAAAATTTTGGTCGCCGATGGTCAGCAGTCTGATTGATGGATCAACCCTCATCACGCGATGTATCAGCCCTTATCACGTGAATTTCGGCCCAATCATTCCGAATTTAATGGAGCAATTAAATTTTATAGTCATCGATGGATCAATTCTTAGCACGCGCGTATATATCGCCCCTCCCAAATATTCTGCTGCCACACTTCCACCTTTACCATTATCTGCAATCTCAGAATTTAATGGAGCAATCAAATTTAATGGAGAATTTTCGAAAAAAATATGACGGATCTACCCTTGGAAAAACTAACTGGCCCCATCAAAATTTTATAACGGTCCCACCATTATATGTAATTTCCCGTAATTCTACTTTTGTAACTCTCCGTAACTCTTATTTTCCCACCGTCAGATTAAGGTGGATGGACGGCTCCTAAAATCGGCAATCACTGTAACAGTTGTATTATTTTAAAGTTTAGTTCTCATCTTATCAAACCAAAAACCAATTCCCGCAACAACATGCGGGGTACCCTCTAGCATTGCATAAAACTTGCATGTAATATCTGTGTTGCACTCAATGTTCAAACAACGAAACAGTAATGGTGTAGATTAATCAACTCTATAGAAGTTTTTTTAGAAATTGCCTTGTTCACAATTTAAAAATGAAATAAAACAGAAAAATGGGAAAGATAAATTTAATAGGAAAACGAAACGTAGAACATCAAAAGAAAAAAGGAAAGGAAACAAATGAAAAAAAAATACAGGCCGAACAAAACACATAGAAAAAACAGAAGAAGAAAAACATACAAAATCGGCTGAGGAGCATCTTTATATGGGTTGGCCTGTGAGAAACGCGCGTGAGCGCTATTTTCCAATAACGAAAAAACGGGTGCAAGAAACCTCCTAATCGGCGCATGTTGTCTTGGTTAACAGTTCTGACATCCACACGTTCGCGTCCATGGCCGACCCATTCACACTATGACCCGGTCCCTTTGCCAGGATGCATTGGGTTCGCTCAGTCAACTGTTGTCTTTTAAAAAAATAAAAAATAAAAAATACTGTGAATACATAAAAGTTCAAAGAATTCAAAAGTCCACGAATTCGAAACAAAATATTATGATTTATAAAATAATTTCACAAAATTCACAAAAGAATAGTGCACTTGTAAAAATAATCATCGATTTTGAAATAGAAGTTCACGACTTTAAAAAGTGCATAATTTTAAAACAAATCGCAAGCATGAAAAATTGCCAAATTTAAAAAAAAAAATCATAATTTTTGATAATTTTTTGTATTTGATTTTTTCAAGAATTTGAGGAAAAACCACGGATTTGAATCAAAATCACCTAAATTTAAAATAAAAACAAGTTGGAAAGAGTTCATGGATTTGTGAAAGTTCATGAATTTAATAAAAACAAAAAATAAATAAAAAGAACAAAAAACACGAAAAAATAGAAAACAAAACGAAAAAACCAGGAAAACTGATGTTGGGGAAAATTAGAAGAAAAAACACCCGTCAGTACAATCATTGAAGAGGTTCCAGAAAAAACCAATTAACATAAACCTACGTGGGCGATCCCATTTACATTCACAATGCAGTAGAGGGGTGTGCGTCAGTTAGCGAGTTGTATTATAACCGGCGTTTAAGGCACGGAATATGAACCGCAGGCCGGGTGCGATGAAGGAAGACGGCGAGGTGTCACCGTTAGATGAGTATTTAACAAAAAACTACCACATTTCGTGTAACCGTGTCTATAAACTACCACTTTACAAATTTGTGCCGAAAACTACCACTTTACGACTAATCTTTGACTAAAAACACTAGTGACTACTTCGGCGGAAATTAAACATGATTATGACAGGGTTGGCCCACACGTAGGCATCGACGTGGCAAACGGTAGTCAAGTCCGTTAGATTGACTGTTATGACATGTGGGCCTGTATGTGAGTCATAGTAAAATTTCTTGAGTTTTTAATGAACATACTATTTTTTTTTCCGAGAAACATATAGTACTAAATACCGCCAGTAAGGCTAATCTAACCACGCAGGCCCAGTGGTCAGTGGCCCATCTAATACTAACAAACCATTAACCTATCCTAAACCTACGCACTAACCAATCACATAACCAAATCTTACCGCCGGCGTCGCTCTGCCCAGGCCGTCGGCGGCCGCGCTGCCGGAGTAGAGCCGGCCGGGACGTGACACGGGGATGCCTAGGCCGCCGCCCGGTGGTTCGCTGCGCCTGCACTTCGCGCCACGGGGAGGCCCATGCCGCCGCCCTATTGCTCGGCTCTCCAGATGCGGGCGCACCATGGCTCTCCTCCTCGCGCCGACGAGGCCATCTCCCGTCCATCCGTCATGTCCGGAAGATCCGCCACCTCGCGCTGGTCATCTCCACAAAAGAACTCGTCCGCGGCTGCACTATACCAACCGAATAAAGCCGTCTTCCTCGCTGGCACCCGAAGACCAAAACCGTCGATTCGTCGTCTACAGGGCCTCCCCGACCTCGAAGCCGACGCCATACGATGAGTTGTGAGCTTTCCCATCTTTTTCTTCTGCTCTAGTCGGCGCGTTGGTTTCGTAGTCATCGCTCCACGAGCTTCGAGCTCCGACCGCCGCCATGGCCGACGAGCTCCATGCTCCGGAGTTCCTTTGCTCAAACTCGTTGCATCCGTGCGCTCCTAGCGTTCCCAGAAACCCGTAGTACCGCTTAGTTTGCTCGCTAGCCAGCCGCAACCTCACGTCCGTGCACAGCCGAGCTCCGCCGCCGTTTGAGCTTGTTGCCGCTGCCGCCGCTACAGCCCGCCCCAGCACCAGCCTCTGCCATATTTAGACGCGGCGCACCGTGAGCTCTCCAACGAGCCTAGCCGTGCGAGCAGCCATCACCGGAAACGGCCAGACGAGCTCCGGCACAAGGTGTTTGTTAAAATGCAAGAGAGAGGAGGAAGAAGAGGGTTAACGTGTGGGCCTCATTTGTAATAACGGTCAAAGTTAACGGTCAACCTGACTTGTGGGCCCATCCTGTCAGAAAGGCGTTTAGAAGAGACGAATCAGGCACTTTCACGACATGGTAGTTTTTTGTCAAAGATTAATGAAAAAATGATAGTTTTCGGTACAAATTTGTAAAGTGGTAGTTTATAGGCACGGTTGCACGAAATGTGATAGTTTTTAGTTAAATACTCCCGTTAGGTGGTGGCCAAGTTGAAAGAATCGCCGATCCGTGAAATACGGATCTCGCGTTTTTTTTTCTCCGTTTCGGTCCCTTCAGATACCTGATAAAATTAAGCATCTCAATGAATCCCGTAATGCACTGTTCACCACTTGCTAATTAGGCAGCGTTGAGCACGAGACCGTGAGAGAGGGAGCCTCACGTGCTCAAGACATAGTCAAAAATAGTACAGTAAAGTAATGATTTGTTCTAAGTTTCCCCTACATCCTCAGGCCCTCCTTGGATTCTCGTTTTCCTCCTAGTACACTTGTAAAATACGTATACAGGTCTTCGCCCGGTCATTTTGGTTTCCGGCTGGAAATAGTTCTTGGCTGGTAAATTACACCTAGAAGTTAAATACTCCCACCGTTCTTAAATATAAATATTTTTAGTCATTTCAATTGACAACATACGGATGTATTTTAGAGTGTAGATTCACTCATTTTATTTTGTATGTAGTCATATGTTGAAATCTCTATAAAGATTTATATTTAGAAACGGAGGGAGTACATTTGTGTTAAATTACAACCATAACAATCGCGGCTTCAAGCTCTAGTTCATTTTCTTTTTGTGTTTTGTTTCTTTATAATTTCCTTTTTTTCTCATTTATTTTCCTAAAATTGACAGAGAAAATTATCTACTGCCCTTTCACAGTCATATGCAAAAAAACAGTGAAGTGACTAAGCCATATGCGGGGTATTGCTAGATAGTTTCGGAAACCAAGCCAACGTGTGATGCTGCAGTGATGTCTACGCTAACGACTGATTTGGCCGCGAAAGAACGTTTGAATACGTGACAGAACTTCGTTACAAAATTTGTGCGAGAAAGTTAATTAATGTCCGAGCCTTGCCACCCTGTCGAGCATCCCGTCGACGGCGATGTCGAAGGCGTCCTTGACAGTCTCGAGCTTCCCCCGGGGATCGGCGTAGACCACCTGCGGGATGAGTCTCACCACCTCCTCCCGCATCCGCTCCACCGTCGCCGCCGGGATCGCCCGGAGCGTGGCCTCGATGCTCGCCGTGCCCGCCCGGACGCCGGCCTCCGGGATGAGCACCGAGTACTTCGCGTGGTCCTCGGGGAGGTGCCACCTGTACTGCAGGTGCGCCGACGCCGGGTGGAAGAACACCGGGATGCACCCGGCCACCATCGCGTCAAACACCCACCGCCGCGTGTACGACGGGGGCGAGCCGCCTGGCGGTGGATGCAGGCAGAAGGTCGCGCTCTGGAGCAGCCGCATGGCCTTGACAGGGGGGTGGCACTCACCGTCGCTGCTCCCGGTGGCGCAGTCCGGGTCCGGCTGCAGGTGCCCACACGCGTCCGACGCCTTGCACTGGGCCATGACATGGTCGTGGATGGTCGCCGTTGCCGCGTTGTCCGTCCCCCGTGGCTTCTCGGAGACGAACGCCATGAGCAACTTCCGCTGCAGGCCACGCACCCTGTCCTGCCACCGGAACACATCGGCGTCGGTCCTGGGGTGGAAGAAGGTCGGGTACGGCACGGCCAAGTCGCTCGCGTTCGGCGACAGCGACGACTCCAAGACGAGCACCGTCAAGTTCCGGCCGACGGGCCTGGCGAGGAGGTTCGTGCCCCAGTTCGGACCGCCGGAGTTGCCGCCATCCCTCGCCAGCTCCCGCGCCGTCCTCCCGGCGACGAGGAAATTGTCGTGGCCGTCCTGGCGCCGTTGCGGATCGCTCAGGAGCTGCCCCTTGAGCCACTCCGCCAGGTCGACCGACGCGGCGTCCCGCGTCACGTTGTCGCGGCCGGCGTAGCGGGCGAAGTCGAGGGCGGCGTAGAAGGGCACGAAGATGGCGGTGGCCACGGCGGTGTGGTTGGTGAGGCACTCGTACCGCCGCATCCGGTTGTGGAAGATGACGTCGAGGGCGAACTGGCGCGTGCCGTACCACCCGTCCTCGCCGGTGAGGACGCCGTCGGCCGGGTCCGCGAGCGGCCGGCCGAGGCCGGCGTTGTCGATGGACTCGCACATGCCCGCGGGCCAGCGCCCGCCGCCGTTGGCGTCGCCGCGGCAGGCGTCGCGCGTCATGTCGGTGTTGAAGCGCGGCGGCAGCTTGTACACGTGGATGTACCGCCCCCGGCACGGGTCGTCGAGCTGTGAGAAACGGTAGTAAAGGAAGAAGGTTACCGCGAGGACGGCAGCGAAGCACAGCCGCCGGAATGAGCCGGCCACCGCGCTTTCCTTGGCTCCGACGACGGCCCGGCGCGACCGCCCTTTGGGTGCGCCGGGTTTGCCTAGCTGACGCATCCCGAAGCGTGAAAATGGCCACACGCTATTGACCACCAGTGTTGGAGTAATTTGTGAACTGGTTAATGGTGGTAAGATGGGTTGCTATGAGAGCCTATAGAAACATCGAGCTGTCAGTCTGTGACTCGCAGACCACTTGTATAGTCGGTTGACCGAGATCGAGTTAGGCATCCACCATGGATTCGTTGCTTGTTTGATACTCTACTACTGCACACAGGACAGAGATTAGCGTTGACACCATGGTGATAAATGCGTAGTTTAGTATCTCCGCATTAATTGCCACTGGAGTAACCTGATTTGTCGTGCCATTTCAAGCAAGGTAATACATTCCTGCCGGTAAGAAAAGCTCAAGCCTCCTGAGCCACCGAAGATTGATCCTCGTTTCACTCGAGATTTGCCTTTTTAGCAGCTTGGATGAAAATTAGCTAACCAAGGCTAGCCCACACGATTTTTTGACTCGGCATACCATAGTGTATTTTTTTAATTGTTTTTTTTGGGTGGGGGGGGGGG
>LR738715.1:72917300-72932506 GCA_902687465.1 Secale cereale | reverse complement strand
AAAAGTTCAAATGACGGACGTTTGAAACACATACTTGGAGGGGAAGAAGAGGGATACAAGCACTCTTCCATGCCCTACAATGTCACACACTCGCATAGGTAGCGTGGCGACCGTCGTCGTCGGGTGGAAGATCTGGACAACGTTCACCAGCGACGACTATCCCTAGCGCTTCATCACCACTTCATCGATGGCGGTAAGTCCTTTCATGCCCGATTTATGCTTTGATTTAGGGTTTGACAGGGCTTCGATTTAAGGTTTGATTTGGTGATAGTTCAGTTTGATTTAGGGTTTGATTTATTCATTGAAGCCATATACCATAAAATATTATGATATGTATGATATATTAGTCCATGACACTATCAACTGTGAGAGCCGGTGCTCAACTGTACCGTAAAACCCAATCTAGATAGATAACCCCATTATTTTTGGATGCAACTTGGCCATGCTGGTTATTCTAGGTAATACACACAGTTGAAAATTAAACAGTCTTGCTAAGTCTCAGTCGAGTCGAGTTGATTGAGACTTCGTTAAGTCTCAGTCGATGCTATATTCATAAGATTCTGCATTGAGATTCATGTGAAACTTTTTTTAATTTTTTTCTCTCGCTTGAATGATATGTCACTTGACTAAGATTTGATTAAATCTGAGTCGACTTAGACCTAGCCACATTCAAAATTAAAAACAGATTGGCTGTCGTACGAACATGAAAATCGCCAAACAGTACAAGGCATACATTTTTACACAACGATCGATCACACGTACAGCAATCGACACACGGACACATCTTGCAAGCTGGACTGGCCGGGGAAAGTAGGTACGTAGATGTCTAGAAGGTTTCTACAGATTAACACACACCTTGCAAGCTTGACTGGCCGGTGAGAGTTAGAGGTCGACGACCCTGAAGTGGCCTCGGTTCTTGACGACGACGTCGTACATGTGGACGGAACGGAACCGCGCAAAGTCTCGCGGGAGCGAGATGAGGTCGAGGCTGCCGTCGCGGCGGTGGAGCTGCACGACGGCGGGGTCCTCGTAGTAGCGCTCCCATCCCAGCGAGGCCAGCCGCCGCTCCAGCGCCCGCAGTGACCGCATCGTCTCGTTCGCCGGCACGTACACCAGCACCTTCCGGCTCGACGCCTCCCGCTCCAGCTCCATCACCCCGTCCTTCCGGAACACCCACACTCCGCCCGCTGCCATCGATGTAGTACCGCTCTTTCTGGCTAGCTCTAGCGTCGCATGCAGCTCCTGCAGATGAGTGCGTTCGTGCGTGAGGCACATGTCTAAATATAAAATCGTCGTCGTTAACATTGCCGTCGCACGGCGGAGTACGTACCAATAATGCAAGGCAATAAGAGCATCTCCAACAGCCGCGCTATACTAGCGCCGCGTCGCAAAAAACGCAATTTTAGCGCGCGTGCAACGCGCCGGACAGCTCCAGCGGGCGCGCAAAAATCGCGCGCGCTAAAACGAGTTGGGCGTGCTGGCGAAAGCCCCATCCCGCGCGGTTAATTTGGGGCGTTCACTTCCGCGCGCGGCAGACTCGAGCGCGCGCGCGAACTCCCCTTTTTCCTCCTTCCCACCCGCGCGCGCCGGCGCCCGCGCCCCTTCCACCATGGATGCGCACACCGGAACCCCGCTCACCCCGTTGTACAGCCGCGACCCCCCCGCCGCCGCCGCAGCCGTCGCCGAAAACCCTAGCGCGGCGAGCGTTGGCGCTGGCGCCGCCGCCGCCACCGGAGCTCCGCCATCTGTCGGCCTCGCGCGCAGCCTCTTCTTGCCGCCACGGATGACCACGCCGACGAGTGGCGTCGCGCCGGCGCCGTCCCGTGCTACCGCCGCACCGTCAAAGCTCCCCAATGCGTCGGAGCCGAAGAAAAGAAAAATATCCGCGAAGAAGAAGGCGGCGGACGGCTCCGGCAGCTCGAAGAAGAAGAAGCTTGCAGGGCGGCGGACGGCTCCGGCGTCTACCGAAGCGCCGGCGAGCTCAATAGTTGAGCCGGCGGCTGACGCGCACCACGTGCTCGACGAAATGCCCCCAAGGTGAAAAAAAATCCAACTTTTATTTTCTTGTTATTTGTTCAATGCATCATCATATAGATTTCTTTATATTTGCATTTGTAGTCTCAACGATGATGCATACATGTCAACTATGGGTGTTGGGTCCAACAATTCGCATTGGTCTCAAACCAATGAAATCCATTTGGACGACCATGAGTTTGAGGTGGACGAGGAGGGTGAGGGCATTGTCGAGGCGCCGAAAGGAAGAGCGGGCAATTACACCACCAATAATGACAAATTACTATGCAATACTTGGTTGCAAGTGTCGAGGGATCCATCCGTTGGAGGTGATCAAAGTAGAGATGCTTATTGGGGGCGAATGAAAGAACACTTTGATGCTCAGAACGTGAGTGGAATTGACCGCTCCGAGAGATCACTTCGGTCCCGATGGTCGACAATCAACTCGGATTGTCAAAAGTGGGCGGCCGCACAAAAGGCAGTTGACAAGCTTAACCCAAGTGGGACAAATGAGGATGATAGAGTAAGTGGCATCTCATACATGTTCATCATACTTTTTTTGGTGTCCGAAGTGCTAACTTGTTTTGTTTTTCTTGTAGTACAACATTGCACAAAACTTGTTCAAAGAAGAGACGAGGACAACCAAGAAGGGGAAGATCAAGAAAGGAAAGATCTTTACCTTGCCTCATTGCTATGAAGTGTTGAAGGATGATGAGAAATGGAAGAAGCGTGAAGATTTGGATGATTTGCATTTGAGCAACAAACGCAAGCGCATAATTGAGTTGAATGATGATGATGAGGAGGAGGATGCATCAAGTGAGGACGACAAGAGAAGCCCCACACCCAACTCGGTTTCATACTCGAAACCAAAACGACCGATGGGTGCAAGAAGGACAAAACCGAAAAGAAGAAGAGGAAAGGAGATGATGAGCTCACAAATGCTATGGAAGCTATTGTGAAGGCAAGAAAAGAAGCGAACGAGGTGAGGAAAATGGCAAGGAACCAAGATGCCGCGGCCGAGGAGAGGAGGTTGGCGGCCGAGGAGAGGAGGGTGGCCGCCGAGGAGAGGAAAGTGGCATTGGAGGAGAGGAAGGTGGGCATGGAGGAGCGAACTAAGTTGTTGGAATGGGAAAAACACTTGTTCTTCTAGGACACATTAAAGACTATAAGCTACGCGGAAGGGGCGCACTCTCGCGTAGTCCACATCGACAGAAAACACTGTGTCGTGAATAATTATGATTGTCTGGCCACGTCTCCATCGCTCGCTGGCCCATGCCCTCCTTGTTTACTTCGTTCCGAAGAAAGAAAACGAGAGCAGGAAGTTACCTCAATCCCCATGCATCAACTCTGCCGACGCACGCAAGCTCCCCTTCCCTCTTTCCTCCTCGATCGATCAGTTCTCCATCCGCATCCGCCTCTTCCTCCTCTTGTGTTCACCCCCTCCTCCCTTAGCCCTCGTCGTCGACCCGCAACGCCATAGCCTCCCCGCGCCCATTTTCCTGCTGCTTGTCGGCGATTCAGGAGGCGGAGGTCAAGGTCGATGTGCAATGGAGCTGCAGCTGTGTAGGCAGGATGGCGGTGCCAACGGTTGGGAGCTGAAGCTATACGGTGCGGATGGCAGTGTCGTTGCAGCGGCGGAGGAGGAGGAAGAGGGTGTCAGCTGCTTTCGGCGCAAAGCGTGCATCTGTGCTGTCGAATCCGGCAAATTTGACTATTTTGACCTGTTGTGGCAACAAATTCACAGAATGAACTGCTCGCGAAACTAATTCACCCCCGTAACCCTTTTGTGTAGCGCCTGCCACGACGGCGCTGCACCCTTCTGTGCAGCGCCTGCCTTGGAGGCGTTGCACGCCTGTCCACCGTGGCAGGTCCCTGGCCCGCATCCGGCCGTGCAACGCCTCCCACTCAGGCGCCACACATTGTAATGTGCAGCGCCCCCAAGCCAGGCGCTGCACTAGCAGTTATCCAGCATGCATTGTAATGTGCAGTTGTTCTCTAGATAGATACGGACATGTGCAGCGCCTGCTACAGAGGCATTGCACTGTACAGTGCAGCGCCTTGCAGGCAGGCGTTGCAATGTACAGTGCAGCGCCTCTGTGGCAGGCGTTGCACATGTGATTAATAGTAGAACAAATATAGAAATAGAGACTAATTCAACACATATAGAAATAGGCCAGGTTCAACACATATAGATATAGAGACTAGTTCAAGACATATATAAATAGGACAAGTTCAACACATATAGAAATAGAGAGTAATTCAAGACATATAGAAATAGGACAAGTTCAACACATATAGATATAGAGACTAGTTTAACACATATATAAATATGACAAGTTCAACACATATAGGAATAGAGACACTAGTCCGACATAGCGTTCGACATTACAAAAAGAGACACATATAGAAATATGATTAGTTCCTTCCGTGCTTGCTGGCTCCTGCTCGGTTCTTCACACATGTCTTCTTGACCTTCCTAGGAAGAGGAACCCGCTCCGGCTGCGGCTCCGCCTCCTCATCCTCATCGTCATCCAAGTAATCATCCAAAGCCGCCATCCGCGAGGTTTCGACCGCCCTTTTGCCTTTCTGGGTAAAGTCATCGGGTGTGTATTTCTTGTATTCCCTCCTAGGTTTTAACTTGATTGCAGAATGAGGCTTGTACTTCCCCAAGACCATATCGTCAGGAGCCTATGCAAACACAAAAGTTAAGGAAAGACCGTGTGTGAGCATGTAGTTAGCAATGCAACAACAACCGTACCGTGAGCATGTAGTTAGCAATGCCATACCTCTTGGGTGACCACACCAACATCCTCATCATCCAAAGGATTACCATCGCCAGAAATGGGATCTGATGGTGTCGCCGACCCAGAACGTTCTGGTGATACGTACTCGGGGTCACGACAACCGAAAAGATTAGATAGCCACCTTAACTTTTGGCCCTGGCGCTGCAACATGAACAAGTGAATGAGAGAACAAACGTGCAAACACATGTTAAGTGCTAGTTTGAAGGAGATGTGAACCTTAAGGAATGCTCGAAGGGCACCTTCCCTATCGTCTTTGCCAGCCGGGGTTGTTTCCAGTATACTATCGGTCTCATCGGCTGCTTTCTTGATCTGGGCACGCTATGAACACAAATGGTATTAACGTGTTAGGCAAGCGAAGATGTAAATAGTGTGAATGGAAAAGAGTAAAGGGCAAATACCACAAAGTTCATCATTGGGCCTGAAGGGATCACTGAGCTTCCTTTACGAATTAATGAGTTGTACTCGTGCTGGGCTATCTCATCGAATACGGTGGGATCATCCAAAATATCCTCAGCATACGCCGGCTTGCATACCTCCACACGGGTTCTTGCAAGGAACCATGTGAGATAGTTGTTGAACGCCAACGGGCAGTGCTGACGAAGCGGGGCTCCTTTGTTGCGCCTAGCTTGATCAACAGCATACTGCCACTTCACAACAAACTTCCTGTGATGCTTGGCCCAGTCCTTGATCTTGCGCTGCTTTTTCCTATCCAACCTGAAAGTTATAAACATACTATTAGAACCAACGATGAGGCCGACAAACATCTAGGTGCTAAAGGTTAGTTATATCTTACGCGTGTAGCACTTGATCCGTGTCCTCCCATTCCGGCGGGAATGCCTGGAACAAACCAAACTGGCGGTACACCCGATGTAGCAGGTGAACCTCGACCGCCCAGTTGCATATGAGTGGACACCGCATATGCCAGAGTTCCCTATCCCTAGTGCACATCGGATTGAGCACGAACTCCATAGGGTTCCCAAAACTCTCTCCACTGCCATACGGTTCCCATACAACCTGCAAAAGGGGATACAATGCAAAATTGATATCTAGTTAAGATATAAGCATGATAAAAACTTATGCAATATCGACTAACCTGCTCAGCCGTGATGGCGTCCATCTCGCTCCTGTAGAGCTTGTACATGACCGATGGATCATCCGTCATCTCATTTAACACATCCCACTTGTAAGCCCAAGTGGGGAGCCGTAGTGGGTCCTGTTTATCATCCCAAGGCTCGTACTTCACGGTCTTCGGTCGTCCAACCGGCAAATGCTCCCAGCTCCATATGAAAAGAGCGAGCAAACAACCACCGATACCTCCAGATAGCCTGCAACTGGCTTCGTCCAACTGCACATAAAAAAGAACATGATCGTATTAAAAGCAAGATCGCATTCAGCATGTACCAATGAGATGAAATATGAACAACTTCATACCTGTCTATACAAGTAAGCCAGTGTCGCCGAACCCCAACTCCAATTGCTATCGAAGACGGTCAACGCCTTCAGCCACATCCATGGAGCATTCTTGCCTGTGCCATCAGCAAACAAAGTCCTGGATATAACATACCACATGTAGACACGAGCATGTGTCCTCACCGTGTCATCATCAGCCTCCAAAGGGCAAGTACCAAAGTGCGTGGTAATCCAGGTGTAAGGGGCACCGGCTGCGACTCTTTCCTTCTTCTTGCCTTCATCTGCTGGTTCCTGAGGCTCTGGAGGAACCATGCCGATAAGGGCTTCCATCTGCTGGCGCCACCCATCTGAATCAGTGCTCATACATAAAGGAACGCCATCGACAGGAAGACCGGTGATCATTGCTATATCCTGAAGCGTCACCGTCATCTCCCCGGTCCGTAGATGGAAACTGTGCGTCTCAGGCCTCCAGTGATCAATGAGCGCGGTGAGTGCCGCAGCATTGTTGGGTGGCGTCGACCGGCTGACCAGCTGAATGAAAGGGAGAAGTCCTGCCTCCCTAACATAAGGTGTGTAGCGCTCATCATAGCGCATCCACCCAAGGTTGACTCTGTGAGCCCGAAGCTTCAGAGGTGCAAGTTCCTACAAGCAAGACAAATAAATCATTAAATATGGGGTATGTGTTTGAAAATTAACGGAATAATTAACAACGGCAAATTTCATTATTACCCGTTGATCCACGGACATAGCGTAAGACCGGTGTTGTTTGTCCCAGTGATCATCGAGAAGCCACTCCATCAGCCTAACCATTTGAATTTTTTTGAAAAAAGGTATCCAACATAGAAGAGTTTCCAACATAATGTAGTTTTCCATCTAAAATAACATCTAACTCATCTAAAATAACATCCTAACTCATCTAACATAACATCTAATACCATATAACATAATGTAGGTTTCCATCTAAAATAACATCTAACTCATCTAAAATAATATCCTAACTCATCTAACATAACATCTAATACCATCTAACATAATGTAGGTTTCCAACATAGAAGAGTTTTTTCAATACATACTAACTAACTAAGCCTACTTCAATACTAACTACACTAACATCATCCTCCCCCTCTCCTAAATTCATCTAACTCATCTAACTAAACTAACACTACTTCATACTAACTACACTAAGATAATCTAATACCATCTAATACCATCAAATACCATCTTACATAATCATCTACAAATCACAAATCCCACATATGCAATATTCTAATCTAATCTAAAAAGAATTACACAAATCTTGCAAAAAAAGAGAAAATGTATGGATAGAAAGAAGGGGATCGGAGGAGTGTACCTTGGAGAATCGAAGGGGGAAGAAATCCACGGACAAAAGCTTCGGATCTGAGGGTTTTTGGGATTGAGATTGAGAAGGGGGGAGGAGAAGATGCAGCAGCCGCAAGGGTTAATGGAAGGGTGGGGATTGAGGCGCTGCACATTACAATGTGTGGCGCCTGAGTGGTAGGCGTTGCACGGCCGGATGCGGGCCAGGGGCCTGCCACGGTGGACAGGCGTGCAACGCCTCCACGGAAGGCGCTACACAGAAGGGTGCAGCGCCGTCGTGGCAGGCGCTACACAAAAGGGTTACGGGAGTGAATTACTTTCGCGAACAGTTCATTCTATGATTTAGTTGCCACAACAGGTCAAAATAGTCAAATTTGCCGTCGAATCCAGCTCACGCCCAGCCCCGACCGGACGGCCGCGATTCGCCTGCATGCCACGGGCATCGAGAAGGCGACCGCGCCGTATGGGTCGTGGGCGTCGCCGGAGACGGCCGACTCCTCTGGGTTGAGACGCGCCCCGAGGAATGAGGGTACGCAAAATACAACCCGCTCACTCCCTCTCGCTTGCCCCCAAACCTTTGAGCCTATCGTTCGAGCGCGTGAAGCTGATGATTGCTTGCTTTTGACTTGCCTCTACTTCAGACGCGCGGTTCTCGTGAAGGAAGGGGCGGCAGAGGTTCGGATGTGACGCTGCAGGAGTTCGTCATGCGGTCCCTGGCGCGGGAGTACGGCGGTGACGCGTTCGCCGTGCAGTGGGTGTCGTTGTGTTCTCCAATTACAGCAACCAGCACCTGTACAAGCAAACCATCGGAGGTGCGGAGGAAGCTTTAGCAATTGATGATTGCTTGCTTTTTCAGTGCTATGAGTACGTTCATGCGGGAATAGGTGCATTGCTTCTTCATACCACATTGGCACTCCACACTTTTTTTTGCGGTAGCATGACCTGACTTCTGAATTTTCTTCAGATAAGTGTTCCTTCGTATCAGTTTCAAACTATTTTTGTCCTCTTGCTGACTACATGCGCGTCATGTTGGGGACTCCATATTTGACGGATATACAGAGCAACATCTCCAGAAACCTGAACTGAAATAGCTGTTGTATTATTATTGATTAAACTGTAACTTCAATTTCACTAGCAAAAAAGTGGTTCTGCATTTTTTAGCCTATACTGTGATTGATCAGAGGGGTGCCACTGTACACCGCTTCTCCTTTTTAAAAATAAATAAATAAATATATCCTGTAGTTGTACTCCAAAATGGCTCCTTTTTGGTTTCAGATAACCCGCCGCTACCTCTGACAGCGGATTATGGTGGATCAGTTGTCCGCAGAGGACGGTGCCTTTGATCCTCACTTCAGTCGTTACGTCACTGTAATGGAAGATGATTAGTACTCCATATATGGCATGTCAATGGTGCTTTCTACATTCTTTTAAGAAGAAAAATGAATGCAGTTTGACCACAGATCAACGCAAGAGTAGCTCAAATCCCATCACAACAGTTGCTGCTGTGAGTACAAGTGTTGAATGACTTCTTGAGCTTAAGATCCTTGGGGATTATATAAATAATGTTCTCAATGTTTACCTTAGAACCAATTGTGCTGCTCAGCGGGAATGGCTTCTATGCCTTTCCACTCATTGATCCAACTGAAAAACGCATGGCATGTATTGAATGGAGTGACCCAAACATGTCATGTGATAAAGCACAACTATGGGTTGGATATTTTTTCCAGCAAAGGGTAATCTCTTATTTGCATGCTTTGTTTTCTCAAATTATTTGCATGCTTGTCTATTGCACCTTTTTCGGTGAAAAATGATATTTACTTTACCAGCTGCTGTTACGCGGAAGGATGTGCTTCCATCCTTTTTTTTTCAATATACTCAAGGATGTTATTGGAACATTTATCAGTGTATTTTTAATGACCATGACTGCACATTTCAGATCACCCTAAACCTATAGCCAGTTCAGGAAAATGCATGCAATTTTAGGTTTTATTTAAACCTTATTTTGTGGGTTATTGTAGCACCAGATGATCAATTTGATCATTTTTTTATTCGATCCTGTATTCTGAGAAGCAAAAGATGAATGATTCAATTGTATGTTGATTCAGTTACGCATGAATGCTTCTTAATCTTATTCTAAGGTTTTCATTTTTATTACGATAGTTATCTATGCAGAGAGGTGGAAAAACGTATTTTTAATACTCAATTTTGAAGGTGAGCATTCAGATTTTAAAAATTGAGGTTTTAATGTTGGAAAAGTTGTGAACATCAAGTATCCAATTTATGTATTGTTCCAATTCATGTTCGGTTTTCTAATTGGTGGTAGGTGGTAAGAATTTTGTGTACATAGTTACCAAAATATTTGCTACCTAAGCAATGGATAGCTCAGTTCATCTATATTACTTGGAACTTCTGCTATGATGTCACTGTTTTCCCTTTTAAGGCTGATCTATTCACTGAATGTGTTGTATAGCTATGTCCTATTATTCCAGTCATCAACTTTCATATTATTGTACTTCGGGTCTAATGCAATAACACTACATAATACAAATAGGTAAATGAAAGGGGCGCTTTCCACCTGGCACCGCCCCAACTTCCTCTCCGGCGGCGCCACAAGGTGGCGCCCCAACCACTAGTCTTTGTTCAATGAAGCGCAAATGGAATATGTCAACCTTGCCCGTGAAGAAGTCTTGATTCAAAAAAGAGCCATGATCCGCACAATGGGTGGCGGCATGGGTGGCGGTGGCCTCGGCGGCATGGGAGGCATGGGCCTCGGCACCATGGGAGGCTTGGGTGGCTTCGGAGCCATGGGAGGCATGGGTGCACCTCCGGCCGCCATGGGAGGCATGGGTGCACCTCCGGCCGCCATGGGAGGCATGGGTGGCTTTCGAGCACCCTCCAACGCTATGAGAGGCATGGGTGGCTTTGGAGCATCCTCCAACGCTATGGGAGGCATGGGTGGCATGAGTTTTGCTTCTCTCATGGGAGGCATGGGTGCACCTCCGGCCGCCATGGGAGGCATGGGTGCACCTCCGGCCATGAGGAGTGGAATGTCTTTCGATGTGCCTCACACACATATCCATGAAAATGCCGTTGAAGAACTTGCCAAGACCGTCGGAGCTACAAGTGATGCGGTGCGTGATGAAGTTAGGGAGGAAGATTCATCGGCGGAAGAAGAGGAAGAATCGTCGGCGGAAGAAGAGGAAGAAGACAAAGAAGACGAGGAAGATGGTTGATGTGTTTATATGTCTTGAACTTTGTTGGATGAACTTGTATTTTAAACTTGGTTTGCATTTTGAACTTGGTTGGATGAACTTGTGGGTCTGACTTTTTATGTATTCATCAACTTGTTTGTATTAAATTTCACATGTTCATTGCATTTTGATTGAATGTTTCAAACTATTTTGTGTCCAAATGCCATATTTGGCGCTGCTGTAGCGGCGCGCGCTGCATTTTTGCGCGCTGCTGGAGCGGAGCGCGCGCGCTGCATTTTAGAGCTACCGCTGGAGCCAGCGCTGCGCGGCGCGGCAAACCAGCCGAAGCGCGCGCGGCAAATGCGTTTTTTGGACGCGGCGCGTAGCGCGGCTGTTGGAGATGCTCTAAGTGACGCGGGCCATCGTATGCACACCGGTAGAGGGGCTTCACGTGGAGGCTAGCTAGCTGCTAGCTGCAGCTTTGCCCCGGGGCCAATCCGGGCAACATTGTAGTTTCCAATTCGAGCAGCGCGGTACAAATTATATGCAAAATTGCCAACTTCAGCCGCAAGCGGGTCGAGTCCACAACGAGTATCAAGGGCATATACAATAATTGATAAAACAATGTTTTTTTAAGTTCTGCATGTAATTTAAAGATGATAATGAAAAAATGTCTAAAATGAGTTATTTCGTAGCTTTCTTTGTGATAAGACATTTTGCTAAAAAATCATCTCTTAAATAAGAAAAGATAGGTCTTTTTTAATAATTCCTCCATATTTTGCCTCAGCATTATGTGTCACTTCTAAGATATCACCATTGTACATGTCTAACTATGCCAAGTATTATGGAAGGACACCAAGATAACGATGGCTATCCCCGAAAAAGGAGAATAGGATGACTAGTTAGGGCATGCCTTCGAAATGGCTACGAAGGTCTGGTATAATCTGGACTTGTCATCCAACCTACGCCCAATTTGGCAACTAAGAGCATCTACAGCTGGATACAAGAAATCTGACCCCTCAAACGTCCGCGGACGGGCGTGTCCGCGAACATTGACCGGTCAGTCCTCAAATAATCTCTTCCACAATCTGATACCTCAATTTAGAAACCTCAAATCCATACTATTGTATGCAATATAAAACCTAATCTAAATGAAGCTCGTCTGACGCCATCGTGCCCATAGCCGGCGGCCGGCTGCGTCCATCGAAGTCTTGGTCCGGTCGTCGACGAGGTAGAGTAGGACATGGGACACGCACCGGCTCACATGACTCAAGGCATCGCCGTCTCCCATGACCTACTCTTCCTCGTCGGAGCTCGGAACCTTGAGAGTGTCGGTGAACGTGAGATTGATGATGTCCGTCCTGACAAGAGTCGGCGACATCCACCACAATGCGGTTGTGGGGCCCGGACTGGTGCACCATAAGGTATGCTGGAGAATGCGACTCCGCCTTGCCAACGTCCACCGCTGCGAGGGATGCCGCCGTCTCCGGCACCCGCTGCCTCACACGGCGGGTACGCCGCCCTATTTGCATTGGACGACGCCTATGAGTTCACCTGCGGCTCGACACGCCAACAAAGCGGACAACAGACGAACCGCACCGCCTCCGTTGAGGCAGCGGCGACACACCTCTCGACGGATCGGTGCATCATTTGGCAGACACAATGCATTCCCAACGGAAGGAGTCCGGTCGCTGCTGTCAGACGGTCTCCCCCCGGGAGCGACGGCGCGCAAGCCGAACGGTCATCTCCTTCTCAGGGTTGCGTGGATGAGCTCGGGGTCGAAGATTATGGGTGTGTGGCACTCGGATCCGCTGCCCGCTATGCCGGAGAAGGCCAAAGATCGTCGGACGGGAGTTTAGGTGACGAAGTGGAGTGGTTAGGGTTTGACCCGGAGAGCTGATGGGGACAAATATATGTGGGGTTGGATGGGCTATAGTGGCCGGGTGTGACTTGACTGACTCGCGAGGTTGCTCCCGGGCTTCCCCTTATCCGCTCCTTATTTGGGCTGGATATGAGGTGCCACTCAACCTAGACGTTTGAGGGCGATTTGAGACACCTATTTGGGTTATTTTTTTATCGGTCAGATATTAGGCCATCTGAATGTATGAGGGTTTCTGAGGCGTCCCGGCTGTAGATACTTTAAGGGAGTGATCCCGCGTAGACATCCAATACCTGTTCAGCCTGAATGCACGAACATGGACTCGCTTGGCCACGTCAGTTACTCGTAGGAATCCATATGCACGTACAGTTAAACATTGAAAACGCATGGATTTGATTAACAAACACAACCACCCAAAAGGAAAACCTATCGAGATTCAACCAACACGAGTAGCTTATCACTCTAGTACGTACTTCAGACGGGCACGAACTCGGGAAACACCGTACAGCAAAAGAAATATATTCTCATAGTAATAGTCACAACGATATACCAGACGTATAGTGAATTAACACACACACACGGAGCTTCGGTTGCAAGCTTAACTGACGGGAAAGTAGTAGCTGTGTACGTGAGTAGTAGAAGTTAGAGGTCGACGACCTTGAAGTGGCCTCGGTTCTTGACGACGATGTCGTACATGTGGACGGAACGGAACCGCGCAAAGTCCCGCGGGAGCGAGATGAGGTCGAGGCTGCCGTCGCGGCGGTGGAGCTGCACGACGGCGCGGCTCTCGTAGTAGCGCTCCCAGCCGTGCGCGCCGAGGCGCTGCTCCAGCGCCTGCAGCGACCTCATCGTCTCGTTCGCCGGCACGTACACCAGGGCCTTGCCGCACGGTCCGCTCCGGGTCGACGTCGAGCCGGCCGCGTCCTCCAGCTCCATCACCCCGTCCTTCCGGAACACCCACACGCCTCCGTCCGCCATGGTGGCTCTTTCCGGCTAGCGCTAGTGTGGCAACTGCTGGTGCGTGCGTGAGTGAGAGGCACATGTTTAAATATAATATCGTCGTCGCCGTCGACGTTGCCGTGGCCGTCGACGTTGCGTAACAATAATGCACGCCAATCATCATGAGCGTGGGCTAACGAACGTACAGGGGGCGTGCACGACGCGGTCATGGGGCCTCCATTGGACGGTAGCTAGCTATAGCTGCAACTTGGCCCCGGGGCCAATCCGGGGCAACCGCGTAGTTGCCAAATCGAGCAGGGGTTGGCCGGCGGCCGAGATATGTATTCGGAAAATATGGAGGTGATGGCGCGCGGCAACAGTACCGCCAGCATGTGATACGTCCGCCTAGGCCCCAGTTCGAATATGCATGCGTGCGTCTCTCAACGATGTCGAGTGGAGTAGGTGGTGTGTGTGAGGAGGGTGTAAGATTGCGGAAAAGACCAGGTACAGTTGACATAATATCCAGATATATTATAAAGCTTCATCAAAAGTAGTACAAAGCCGAACGAGCAGCTGAAATGTTGTTGTCGCCGCTCCTGTACCCAAGTCGGTGTGACATTACCGATGATAGCTGAAAAGTCTTTGTGCATGTGCCTCAAGAATTGTCGTCGTTGAACCCTTAAATCAATCTAAAAAATCCAACATAAAATTTGGTTCTCGCACACGTACAATAAGAAACCTTAACCTTGCCGCAAAGAGGAGCCAGCAAGAATCTCCGCCCAAGCTCAATCTAATCAGTCTTCACGGGCAAACTTGAGAAGTATCGAAGCCCGAAAGACCGACTCAAAGATGGAGTGCGGCTAGGGCTGGAAAAAAAGCTCGAAGCTCGCGAGCTAAACGAGTAGCTCGTGACTCGGCCCGAATCGACTCAAACTCGAAAAATAACGAGTTGAGTCGAGCTTTGATTTAAGATTGTTTATAGACCAAGTTAAACGAGGCAATCTCATGAGTACTCGTGTAACTCGTTAGGATCGGTACAAAAAATCAGCCACTCCCAATCTAAAAAAAGTCAGCCACTCAGCACCCTGCGTCCCAGACGCACAACACAAGACCCAACCATTGAAGGCCTAGCCGCCTAGGAGAGTCAATTGTTACAAGGAAATTACAATTGGTTAGTGATGTATATGTTTAATATATACATAATCATTTTTATTATATTTAAGGGTTGTATATTCATATATTTAACGAGCTTAACAAGCTAAACAAGCCAGCTCGCGAGTTATACGAGTCGAGCCAATCTTGGGTTTGAGCTCGTTATAGTAACGAGTCGAGTCAAGCTAGCTCGTTAACGAAACGAGCTCTAGCGAGTCGAGCCGAGCTGGCTCGACTCGACTCGAATTCCTGCCCTAAGTGCGGCTATACACATGAGCGCCACCCCTCCGTGTACTAAAACCCTAACATATCTACTAATCGGAGTCAAGGAAGTAGGTTCCCCAACCCATCATCAGCAGCCAGAGCAGTAGGTAGAGAGCAAGCGAATCCACAGGCTTGTCGATGGAGATCCTGAGGAGGAGAGCTTCATCCTAATTGCTTTGTGTGTGTGTGTGTGTGGTGGTGGGGGGGGGGGTTGTA
>LR738715.1:72782385-72917190 GCA_902687465.1 Secale cereale | reverse complement strand
GTAATGAATATTTCTTCTTGTTCCATCCGACTTGCCGTCCTTTTCGCCGGTTTTTTCATAGATTGTTGAAACTTTAGTGGAACTAGATAACACCCCGCGCATTACCAATGAACTTATCAAAAATAAAATGAGAATATATGAGAATACCAGTGCATCACATTCAACCTAGAAGTAAATGAAGGGCCGATGCATGTTATATTGTCATGTGACATTCAATTTCAATTATCATTTTTTGAAAAATAAAAATAAAATAATGACACGGAAAGTGTAAAGTTGCGCTACTAGAAAAAAAACCTAGTAGTAGCGCGGGTGCCCGTGCTACTACTACGACGCTACAACTAACTAGTATTAGGCTGGTGCCAACGCGGGGCGGTATCGCCCCGCTATCGACCGGAGCGGGGCGGGAGGGAGGCGGGAGTGGGGCGGGACGACAGCGCCGGGCGACGGATCCGTCGCCGGGCGGTAGGGGGCGGTATCGCCCCGCTCTCGCCCGCGTTGGCGGCGGGAGGCGGGCGATAGTGCGGCGGGAGGCGGGCGGTAGTGGGGCGGGGCGTTGGCACGGCGGGCGGTAGCGCGGGCGGTAGTGGCGGCGGCAACGGCTAGCTGACGTGGCGCGCTGTGATTCGTCCACGTGGCTATAAATCTGAGGAGAGAGAATCTGACGTGGCTATAGCCTGCCACTACAGCCCGTGCACTGGCACCGTGAGGTGAGAGTGTGGTGAGAGTGGGGGTAAAAGCTGACGTGGCGGGGCGGTAGTGGGGCGGTGCGTTGGCACCAGCCTTAGTAGCGTTGGTTAAAACAACGCTATTGCTACCCCTACCTAGCAGTAGCGTGAGTTGGCCCGCGCTACCGCTAGATAGCTGTAGCGCTGCCCATATTCCTACACTGCTGATAACCCCACGCTGTTGCTTTTGGCTAACCAACGCTAATGTTAACATTACTTTTTTTTCTGCTCTGTATTTGCATTGTATTTATACATGCTTTATGTGGTAGTCTAATCATATCATAAATATACAATATTCTCATCATATCATACACATAACAGTCTCATCATATCATCATATTATCCAACACAAATGATGTCTCTCATCATCATCTCGATATAGCGATACAAGTTATGTGACATGTCTCGAAGAGCAATCAGATACACATGTTTCATCATCTATATCTAAACTATGATATTAGAAGAGAAGAGTGATCACTATGAGCAAGAGCACGATAATGTAGTAGTTCTTGAGACACGGTTTCGATCCCTCTCTCGCGGTAGCATGAACCTCAAGTAACTATCTTCCACTTCTGCTCTGCTATCGAACCCTCTATGGCTGCCGCCCGGGAACCGGTACACCCGGGCCTGACACTATGGCCACTCGTCGTACACTCATGGAACTTTCCATATGTACACGGCGTTGCACTTCTTCGCCATCGATGATCTATATATCTTCATCGTCACCAGATGAATTCATCGATAATATGCAACATAATATATAATTGAGCAACACGAAAAGATAGAGTTAGCAAATACAAGCAACATATTATAAACATAAATAATGAAGTTCATTATACCCAAACTAATTAACTAGAGTGATCTACGCTAGTTGTGGAGGACGGTTTACATCACAAAGTTTCGCCGTGCATAAATTCAAAGTTTCGTCATATAGAAAGTAGTGACTAAACAGACACATTGTCATCGCCAATCACACCAACATGTCGTGACATCCATACAAAGCAAGGAGAAAGGATCCGAGTTGTGCAAAAGGCTTCAAGTCGAGACACTGAGCGGCTACATGTGTTCGAACGCCAGCCCGCGGCATTGGCTCTTCTTCGTAGAACATCCCTGTTTTTTCGACAACCTCCTTCATGATGATTTGGGCAAGTTCACGTTGGATGTGATAAAACTCTGCTCGGAGTCGATGATTCGTTACGTTTCCAAGTTTCTTGGCCCATTGCAGAATGTCGACATCGCAGGAAGTAGGTGAGATGCGAAGTTTTTGCCGATCCCTTCTGTACTCCAGCATGTGGTGGATGACGTAGAATCCAACACCGAGACTATTATTCAATTGCTGGATGCAGCAGAAGTCGGTCTTATGGCCGAAACACGGTACATGGTTCTTTGTCTTCTTGACCCTGTCTTCTTCACCTCGATGGCCGTAGCTTATAATAGCACTGTCAAGAACACTCTTTATGTGTGTGTAATCCTTGTTCTTTATGTTCTTCGACGAGTACAAGTACATAAACGTGGGAGTATCGTGGGTAAAGAATGACGAGGACGGCGCGCCCCCTGTTGCGCAAAATAAAGTACACCTCAAATTAGCCTTCATGCGTGCAAAGTAAAGATTAAAAATTCACAAAAGAATGTACGTGTCATAGAGGATACCCGCGGATGACTTACATGGGATGAGAAGGCATGAGAATCGTCTTTGTGTCCTTATTGGCTACCATGAAGTCGGCGATGTAGTTCCTCGCTTATTCACGGTGCTCTGGGCAGACTTCCAAGAAGCCCTCATGCATAAAGTATAGGTCCGCGACTGAGATAAAATATATTTGCTCGCGCCTGGTGATGTAGTTCATGTAAAGGGCATAAAGGCGGACGAACGTAAAATCCAACTTTGTCATGTGAAACATATCGAAGAGATAATCAAATCGAAGGAAGAACTTTTTCGCGGGGACTGTCTAGACGTACAACGTCCTTTGCTGCGACACCTTAACTGCGTAGAGCGGGTATCTTGGATCTTTTGGGGTGAGAAGGTTTTTCTCTCTCGACAGCACATCGTCATTAAGTCTCCTTAGATCGACGTCTATGCCCTCTAGCGCTACCTCAGGTAGGATAGGATCTCCGAGGACATGTAATTTTGGCGCAACTTTGATGTGTATATTGAAGGAAATATGCCATATAGGCAATAATAAAGTTATTGTTTATATTTCCTTATATATCATGATAAATGTCTTTTATTCATGCTAGAATTGTATTAACCGGAAACTTGATACATGTGTGAATACATAGACAAAACAGAGTATCCCTAATATGCCTCTACTAGACTAGCTCGTTGATCAAAGATGGTTATGTTTCCTAACCAAAGACGTGTGTTGTCATTTGATCAACGAGATCACATCATTAGGAGAATGATGTGATGGACAAGACCCATCCGTTAGCTTAGCACTACGATCATTTAGTTTTACTATTAATGCTTTCTTCATGACTTATACATGTTCCTCTGACCATGAGATTATGCAACTCCCGAATACCGGAGGAACACCTTGTGTGCTATCAAAGGTGACAATGTAACTGGGTGATTATAAAGATGCTCTACAGGTGTTTCCGAAGTTATTTGTGGTGTTGGCATAGATCGAGAATAGGATTTGTCACTCCGAGTGTCGGAGAGGTATATCTGGGCCCTCTCGGTAATACACATCATAATAAGCCTTGCAAGCAAATGACTAATGAGTTAGTCACAAGATGATGTATTACAGAACGAGTAAAGAGACTTGATGGTAACGAGATTGAACTAGGTATGATGATACCGACGATCGAACCTCGGGCAAGTAACATACCGATGACAAAGGGAACAGCGTATGTTGTTGTGCGGTTTAACCGATAAAGATCTTCGTAGAATATGTAGGAACCAATATGAGCATCCAGGTTCCTCTATTGGTCATTGACCGAAGACGAGTCTTGGTCATGTCTACATAGTTCTCGAACCCGTAGGGTCCGCACGCTTAACGTTCGATGACGATCGGTATTATGAGTTTATGTGTTTTGATGTACCAAAGGTTGTACGGAGTCCCAGATGAGATCACGGACATGACGAGGAGTCTTGAAATAGTCGAGACATAAAGATTTATATATTGGACGACTATATTCGGACACCGGAAGTGTTCCGGAGAAGTTTCGGATAAAATCAGAGTGCCGGAGGGTTACCGGAACCCCCCGGGGGGACTAATGGGCCACATGGGCCTTAGTGGAGAGAGAGAGGGGCGGCTAGGGCAGGACGCGCCCCTCCCCCTTGGGTTCGAATTGGACTAGGGAAGGGGGGGCCTTTCCTTCTGAGTTGTCAATTCAACGGCACCTGAAATATACTTACTTGCAACAAAAGATAAGTGGTAACAGTGATATGATAGTGATAATGGTGATAGTAAAAGTAAACAGCAAAAAGTAAATAGTGAAGGTAAATGGCAAAAGTAGCAACTAGTGACAAGCAGGGTTTAAAACACTGTAGGCTAGGGAGATGGATGGTTGGGCGCTGCATGGATGAGATAGATTCTAACTTGGGGCACGGCACACGGAAAAGTAATGATCATCTAGGCAAATATCAAACATTAGGCATGTATCCCGTAAGTAGTTGTACGTGCTTGCAATAAGAACTTGCACAACATCTTTTATCCTACCATCCCGCTACGAACGGGGCCAGAAGGAACTTATGGATATTAAGGTGCTCCTGTCAAAGAGCACCGGAACAAAGCAATGAACTCAATGGATACATGTAATCCTCAAACTACGGACCATCCCCTTTGGTGTCCCAAGCTGTCACTTTTGGGATCGCCGGTTCCGAACCGTAACAGGTGCAAACAACTCATAGATAGGATCACGAACACAAATATATTCATGCAAACACATATGGTTCAGATCTGAAATCATGGCACTCGGGCCCTAAGTGTCAAGCATTAAGAATAACAAGTTGAAGCAAAGATGATAAACACCATAGTAGATGATAGGCAACATGCCCCCAACGATCTGACAAACTATTACATGATCTAACTCATCCAATCCCTACCATCCCCTTCGCCTACAGCAGGGGAATTACTCACACATGGAGGGAGAAGTCATGGAGGGATGATGGAGTGGTGATGATGATGACGATGGCGACGATCTCCCCTCTCCGGAGGCCAATTCAGCCTCCAGATTAGCCCTCCCGAGGAAGAACAGAGGGTGGCGGCGGCTCCGCGACGGAAAACTACGAAAGAACTTCTGATCTGGGGTTTCCGTGTCGCGTGTAAAAATACGAGGCAAGGTAGGGCACCAGGGGGTGTGGGCCCCACCCAGGCGACCCCCCGGCGTGGCCCAGGGGGGCGCGCCCACATGGCGCCTGGGCACCCCCTGGCCCCCCTCTGGCCCCACTTCTGGCTCCTGGTTCCTTCGGGTGCGTGTATTTTCTGTGATTTTTCGTGGATTTTTCTGAGATGCTTAAAAATCCATTTTCCTGCACACAATAAAACCATACAGGCAGCTCTGCTGAAAACAGCGTCAGTCCGGGTTAGTTTAGTTCAAATCATGCAAGAATGAGGTCAAAACAATATCAAAAGTGTTTGGAAAAGTAGATACGTTTGAGACGTATCAACTCCCCCAAGCTTAGCATATTGCTTGTCCTCAAGCAATTCAGTTCAACGAACTGGACGCGACAAAAAAAAACTTTGACAAACTCTTTTGCTTCATTAGATGTATATAAGCATGTACTACGAAAAGAGTTTAGCAAGTATTGAAACAGTACTTATGAGGACAATGCAAGGAGCAATCCTTCTTTCAAGTGACCAGTCACAAATACTTAAAAGTAAATAATATATTACTGAAAATCAAGACCAGATTACATTGCACATAGCTTGAGCATATTAGGGTGGTATCTCGCTAGCCTCCATGAGTGAAGCAAAACATAAATGCAGAAACTCCTCCAGAGTTTTAAAGGAGACTAGAACTAAGAATTTTAGAATAAATCATATCACAAGTATGCAGAAGACAATGTAATACTTTGGGACAATGCACGTTACACTCAGAATGACAATTATGCTCTCATAATTGGTGCTTTGAAGAAAGAAGGTGAGACTCTCGAACCGTGGCTTTTATTGGCAAGGTTGAAAACCCGTGGTCGGAAACAAAAACTAAACATGTACCAGAGCTCTTGGTTTTAAAAACAGAGATAAAAACGTTTTGAGAGGTGCATATTTCGTCAACGAATGCTAGCAGATTACTCAATCACTTCTTGAGCTGGACAAGTTTCGAGGAACGGCTCCCGCATGAGGACGATCACATCCTCTTAATCTCCTTTGTTTATCACTGCCAAAGTTTTCTGATTTCTCATGAACAAAGCGTGAAGGAGGGTTTGTTTGTTATATTATCTTTTTGAGCCGGGCGCACTCAATGCCAGTTCATTTTCGTATTAGGGGTTTGCACATTATACATGCAATCCAGGGGTGAAACTTGTCCAACTTAAAAAGATTATGAATTAACTACTACTTCCTCATGAGCTAAAACATAGGCACAAAAGAGAAATGCTTTTGATTAATTTCGAGATGGTACACGAAAGTCTTTGTTAGGAATGGCAGGTAAATACCATGTATAGGAAGGTATAGTGGACTCATATGGCATAACTGGTTTTAAGGATTTTGGATGCACAAGCAGTCAGTCCGCTTAGTACAGGTGGAAGTTTAGCAAAAGACTGGGAAGTGACCAACTAGAGAGCAATAACGGTCATAATCATGCAGAGCGACAAAGCAACATTGAGTCGGGCATGAAAGTGATATAACTATTCTGAAACTCAAAAGATCATCAAGGCAGAGTAGACTTTTTAGTCTTAAACATGTGTAAGCATGTGCCAAGTCAATCCAAAAATTCTCTAAAGGGAAATACCACCTTAGTATACCAGACTATGAACAGTGCAATGCATGTAGATCATTTCAATAACACATTATATACTCTAGTTATTCGAGACTAGCCACAAGGAAAGCATGAACCACCGAAAGAGCATTGTAAACATAGCACTATGTCGCTACAAGCTGGTCTCTAGATCATAAGTACAGGCATATGTACAAAAGTAGAAACAAAAAGAGTTCATACCGGTCTTCCCTGTTGCTTCCCTTCAGTCGATCTTCGTCATTACTGCTTGTCACTTGCACGATCGAACGTAGGAGATATAATTAAATGCCATCACGGACTCGAGCTGAACTCTGAGAACAAAGCAAACTAAAGAGAGAAAGGAAATCTTTTTGGATTTTTCAAAGGTTGAATAAAAGCAAAAGAAAGAGAAAATATTTTTGTTGTTTTTGCAAAGAGAGAAATAAAGAAGAATGGGCAAAAACTTCGAAAAGATCAAAGTGAATAAAACGGATAACACAATGGAAAAGTGAGAAGGGCACGTACTCCCCCAAGCTTAGGCTTTTGTTCTAAGTTGGTAGCAGCTACTGCCCCCAGGAGCCTCCTGCTCCGGGGGTATGGTGGTGAGTCCAAGGGTCGTAGAATGATGCTGGCGCGTACACCGAACTCCTCGGAGTCTCCCACGAGGAAGGTTCTGAGCGCCAAACAGAGGAAGAACCTTCACCAAACTCGGTGGCGGTCTCTTCCTGAAAATGTGGTAACTCACCGTGCTTCTCCTCGGCGGGCACAACCCCCTCCATGGGGTTATGAAACTGATGCTGGACCATGAACTCATCGAACTGGACAACATCAAAGGACCATCCGTTCCTGCGAGAAAAATCAAACAAAAGAGGTGCAGGTAGACGGATCTCGCGTTCCGCGGTGATTCCGAAACACAAGATATAAACAAGATTATCAAGCTCAGAACCCATGGTGACAAACTTATGCCTTTTCATAGCAGCAAGATCAAAGCTTAAATAAGTAAAAGGATTATCATCAGGGTGTGGGGTGCCTCCAAGATGTTCTAAGATAAGTGTGGCATAAACGCCACCATATAAGTCCCCCTTGTTACCGTTCATAGCAAGGCGTCGAGCAATTAAGGCACCCAGATTATAATCAGACCTCCCTGAGAGGGCTGCTGCCGAGATAGCAATATCCGGAGCAGAAATGCTGCTCGTGTTGTCACGAGCTAACACCCCTCTGGCAATATAATATGCAAAATACCTGAGGTGAGGAAATAAGATGCTGGAGATCTTCGACCGATGAATATCCCTCGTACCCATGCTGCAGAGAGAGTTGATGACGGTTTTCAGCTCGGAGGGCTGAGTGGCCATCCTAGCCGTCCTCCCAACGTTCGGTACACCTATTATTTCACAAAAATTTCCCAAAGTCATGGTGATAAGATCATTGTAAATTTTAAACTCAATAGCACCTGAATCAGGATTATATCTAAAACTGTTAATGAAACTGGAGGTGAGTTTTTGATACTGGGTAACACGGCTCGTGACGAGTCGTGTCAAACCTGCATTAGCACAAAGATTATAAAACTCATCCTTGATTCCCGCAGCTTCCATGAATTCATCACATGGAAATGTCATCGCACGTGCTGGACTTATATCTTCCAACAACTCCAGGGGCACATGATCTTCATTATAGCTCACCCTAGCAGTCGATGGTGAAGCTGCGGCTCTAGTAACTCGATCAGAGTGTGCGGGCCTCCTCTTCTCAAGCCACCCTTTTGCCCTTCCTAACAAACTCATTTCTGATTTTTTTTGCAATTTACAAAAATGAGGATTAAAACAAGGTGAGCTAAGGCAAACTACTCAACTCACTTGCCCAAGGCATAAACTTGCATCAAAACTTGAAAAATAACTTTCTACATATGCATGCAAGCTCATCTCTACAGCACCAAGAACTACTAAATACTCACAAATGAAGCCACCAATCAAAAATCTAATTGGAGGGGTGGAGGAGTCACATACCAGGGAGTATTTGCTCAAAATTTCAGCTCAAATGAGGGGCTGTAGAGAGAGATCGAAGAATCGCCTCCAAGAACAGCAAGAACACAAGAACAAGTGCAGAACTCGGGTTTTTGGAGAAAAAGAGAGAGGGAGGAAGAAGACATACCTGGAGGGGGGCCCTGTGGGCCCCAGACGCCCTGTGGGCGCGGCCAGGGGCTGGGCCGCGCCAGCTGGCCGCCTGGGCCACTGGCGGGTCCCCCTGGCTGGCCCCAGGACTTTCCGGGTCTCTCCCGACGTGGAAATTTTTATTTAAATTTTTCTGGAATTTTTCTGAAAACTTCACTGTTGAAATTTTTTCGAAGTTCAAAAAGCTGCGGAACTCTCTGAAAACTTGAAGTAATGAGGAGTATTGTGAAGCTTCAAAACATAAATACTTGGTACAGCAAGTAGGACAAAAACTAAAAACAAATGAAAATATAACAAGCTCAACTTTTTATCCATATAAAACATATTGGCTAATAAGGTTGATCAAGTCTTACCAACAAACAGGCGATATATAGAGCAAAAAGTCTCACCTCTTACGAAGTAATCACTGAACCTTTACCTTGATGGACATTGTCCCTACCATGATAGTTTTGTATTTGTGAGGCACATGTAGTGGACAGTCCCATTCTCCAATTTTCACGGTCTCGATATTCTCTATAGAGTTGAGGGCATGCCTCCTGTCGATCTTCTTTGGAAAATATACCGTGTGTTCTTTATCATTCACATGGAAGGTAACCTTCCCTTTATTGCAATCAATAATAGCACCTGCGGTGTTAAGGAAAGGTCTACCAAGAATAATGGACATGCTCCCATCCTCGGGCATGTCAAGCACAACAAAATCAGTAAGAATTAAACAATTAGCAACCTCTACGGGAACATCCTCACAAATACCTATCGGAACAATGGTTGACTTGTCAGCCATCTGAAGGGAGATATCTGTAGGAATTAGTTTCTCTAAACAAAGCCTCTCGTAAAGAGAGAGAGGCATAACACTCACTCCTGCTCCAAGATCACATAAAGCAGTTTTGACATAATTATTCTTTATGGAGCAAGGAATGGTGGGTATACCTGGATCACCGAGCTTCTCAGGAATCTTGCCACTGAAAGAGTAGTTAGCAAGCATAGTAGATATTGCATCATTAGGAACTTTTCTTTTATTAGTGACAATATCTTTCATATATTTTGAATAAGGAAGTAACTTAATAGCATCAGTCAAAGGGATTTGAAGAAAAAGAGGTTTAATCCACTCACAAAACTTATTATAATGCTCTTCTTCTTTAGATTTGATGGACTTACCTGGAAAGGGCATGGGTTTCTGTACCCATGGTTCTCTTTCCTTCCCATGTTTTCTTGCGATGAAGTCTTCTTTAGTGTACCTCTTACGTTTGTCAGGTGCTTCTTCTTCTCGAACTTCAGGCGGATCATTCTTCTCATTATTATTACCTTCAGGTTCAGCACCGTCTTCAGTCTCAACATCGGAGATAGATACGCTGTTAGGATCAATAGTTGGCTCTTCATCTGCAATAGGATCATTAGAATTGTCAGTCTCCTTATGTTTCTTCTTTTTCTTTGGAGAGCTAACAATTTCTTCTTCCTGCATTTGAGAATCCTGCTCGATTATCTTCGGATGTCCCTCTGGATAGAGAGGATCTTGAGTGCTAGTTCCTCCTCGGGTCTTAATCCCAAAAGCCTGCAAATTATCTTGTTTGGCATTGTTAGCAAGCAAATCTCTTTGCACTTTAGAAATTTGGTCAACCTGAGTTTGAACCATTTGAAAATGCTTCACAAGACATTGAACATCATTAACTGTTCTATCTAAAACATCAAGCAGTCTTTTGATAGCAAGGGAATTATCATGCAATTGACTTTCTATCCTCTCATTAAAATGATTTTGTTTCATAATAAAATTATCAAACTCATCGAAACATTGATCAGGAGGCTTACCATGAGGGATGTCACTTGCGTTGAAATCTAAAAGAGAGTGTACCTCTACCATAGGAGGGTGAGTAGTAGGCTCACACAGCTTCTCAATAGGGGGTAGATTCTTCACGTCTTCAGCTTTAATACCTTTCTCTTTAATAGACTTCTTTGCTTCTCGCATATCTTCGGGGCTTAGAACAAATATGCCCCTCTTCTTTGGTGGTGGAGGTGGTTCAGGGACGGACCAATCTTCATGGTTTTTGGCAATCCTGCCCATCAAATCTTCCGCATCGTCCGGTGTTCTTTTCCTGAAAACACAACTAGCACAACTATCCAAATAGGACCTGGATTCATCAGTTAGACCAGCATAGAATATATTGACTAATTCATTCTTAGGGATTTCATGTCCTGGTCTAGCCCGAATCAGACCGCAGTACCTCCCCCAAGCTTTAGGGAGGGACTCATCCTGCAACTGTTTAAAGTTATAAATTCTTTGTAAAGCAGCATGTTGCATGTGAGCAGGAAAGTACTTATCAACAAAAGAGTGAGCTAAGTCTTGAGGACTCTTAATGGAACCGCATGGGAGTGAATCATACCATGCTTTAGCATCTTCCTTCAAGGAGAAAGGAAGAAGCTTGGTGATATAAAAGTATCATATCTTCTCATCTGTGGTAAACAGGCCACCTAACTCACCGAGTTTAGTCAGGTGTGCAATAGCATCATCATTTTCTCTGCCATAAAAGTGGTCAGCTTCAACCATAGGTATAAGTGAAAGATCAACAGAGAAATCATAATCAGGATCATCAATGCATATAGGAGATGTAGCAAATTCAGGATCAGGAACGGTTTTGTTCTTCAAAGAGTGTTTTTCAAATAGTTTCTTAATAACTTCAGGGTCAGAGCCAGAAAACTCTGTCAGTTCCCTGCATAGATCTTCATCAAGCATATAGTAATCATCATCAAGGAGCCTCTCTTTGAGTTTACTCAAATCAGGATAATCATAAGTTTCACCAATAGGGTAGCGAGTACTAGGAAGTTCAATTCCAGACTTTTTAGCAGCAGCAGCAATTTGTTTCTCAAGAGCATAACCAAGCGAACTAATATCATCAAAAGTAGTAGAGGCATCATCAAGAGTATCGGACATAGTAACAGATTCAGTAGGAGCATCATGTGGTAGTGGTGAGGCAAACTTACTCATAACAGAAGGTGAATCAAGTGTAGCACTAGTGCTCAGAGCAGTACCTCTTCTTGTAGTAGATAGTAAGATCGGAACCTTGGGGTCTCCTTTCTTACCCATAGTGGATGAAGTGCAGTAGGTAGGATACCTCAAGTAGACTTGTAAATATTGCTATGCTCCCCGGCAACAGCGCCAGAAAACGGTAGTTGATAACCCTCAATCGTAAGGGATCGAGATAGTCTTCGCGGGTAAGAATAACCCAATTTATTGATTCGACACATGGGGAGCCAAAGAGTATTTATAAGCTTTGACAGTTGAGTTGTCAATTCAACCGCACCTGAAATATACTTACTTGCAACAAAAGATAAGTGGTAACAGTGATATGATAGTGATAATAGTGATAGTAAAAGTAAACAGCAAAAAGTAAATAGTGAAGGTAAATGGCAAAAGTAGCAACTAGTGACAAGCAGGGTTTAAAACACTGTAGGCTAGGGAGATGGATGGTTGGGCGCTGCATGGATGAGATAGATTCTAACTTGGGGCACGGCACACGGAAAAGTAATGATCATCTAGGCAAATATCAAACATTAGGCATGTATCCCGTAAGTAGTTGTACGTGCTTGCAATAAGAACTTGCACAACATCTTTTGTCCTACCATCCCGCTACGAACGGGGCCAAAAGGAACTTATGGATATTAAGGTGCTCCTGTCAAAGAGCACCGGAACAAAGCAATCAACTCAATGGATACATGTAATCCTCAAACTACGGACCATCCCCTTTGGTGTCCCAAGATGTCACTTTTGGGATCGCCGGTTCCGAACCGTAACAGGTGCAAACAACTCATAGATAGGATCACGAACACAAATATATTCATGCAAACACATATGGTTCAGATCTGAAATCATGGCACTCGGGCCCTAAGTGTCAAGCATTAAGAATAACAAGTTGAAGCAAAGATGATAAACACCATAGTAGATGATAGGCAACATGCCCCCAACGATCTGACAAACTATTACATGATCTAACTCATCCAATCCCTACCATCCCCTTCGCCTACAGCAGGGGAATTACTCACACATGGAGGGAGAAGTCATGGAGGGATGATGGAGTCGTGATGATGATGACGATGGCGACGATCTCCCCTCTCCGGAGGCCAATTCAGCCTCCAGATTAGCCCTCCCGAGGAAGAACAGAGGGTGGCGGCGGCTCCGCGATGGAAAACTGCGAAAGAACTTCTGATCTGGGGTTTCCGTGTCGCGAGTAAAAATACGAGGCAAGGTAGGGCACCAGGGGGTGTGGGCCCCACCCAGGCGACCCCCTGGCCCCCCTCTGGCCCCATGATACGTCCAAAATGCATCACTATTTTGTATCATAATTTATCCTTATTCATTGATATATTTCACGTTACGGTGATGTTCTTATGTTGTTTTGGTCTATTTTACACAGTTTGCAAACTCTCCGATGCCGGAGCAGCAGACACATGATTCAGCAGTAAAAAGTGGACGCTGAGTTGCTGAAGAAGAATACCTCCAAATTACCTGAAAATTGACGGGAGATATTTTTCAGATGAATCACGAAGACACGCAAAAGGGAAGCCAGAGGGGGGCCACAGGGTGCCTAGGTGGCCTGGGGGCGCGCCCCCCTGGCCGCGCCGGGGGGCGCCTGGAGCCCCTGGCCCACCTCCGGATGCCCCCTTTTGCATATATATTCTCCGTTCTCCGAAAACCCTAAAAACGAGATTTTTTACGGAGTTCCGCCGCCGCTCCGAGGCGGAACCCTACAGAGAAGGAAAGGGCATCTCCGGCGGGCAGATTCCGCCGGGGAGATCACATCCCGGAAGGGGAGATCGTCGCCATCGTCATCACCATCGTCACGGGCATCATCGAGATCATCATCAACATCATCCCCAACACCAGCACCATCTCCATCTTCATCCAAATCTCATCTTACAATCGCAACTCGTGTTGTAACTCGTACTACCTATCCTCTCTACTCCATCGGTGTTGATTACTACTTTGTGGTGAATGCTATTGAGTTTTGTTGGAGAAATATTATTATGTCCAGATTGTTTATCACATATTTATCCCCACTGATCATGATCTCTTTTATGTCTCGTGAGTAGTTACCTTAGTTCTTGAGGACATGGGGAAAGTCTTGTTGTTAGTAGTCATATGCTGTTGATGTAATATGTGTTGTTTGATACTTAAGTTGTGTTGTCATTCTACTAGTGGTGTTGTGTGAGTCGAACACCCAACACTTCGCCTTATTAAGGACCTAGGAGAATACATTGTGTATAAAGAATGCTTATGGTGGGTTGCCGGAGTGACAGAAACCTGAACCCCAGTTCGCACGCTTTTGCATAAGGGAATAATGGATCCTCGATCGTATTGCTATGGTTAGGCTTTTGCCTTAAATTCTATCTTGTATTTGCGGATGCTTGCAAGGTGTTTAATAATAAGAGTGCATTCATCTTAGTCTAGAGAGTGCACTAGCATAGATCCACCCACTCAACACTTATCAACACATAACATAGTATCGATACGGAATATGGTGAAAGCACATGACTACCTCTCCCGTGTGTCCTCAGGAATGCTTTAGTCTTTATAAGTTCAGTTGCTAGGCCTCTCCTTTGCTAAGAAAGGATTGGGCCACTTGTTACTATCAGTAACTTTTACATTACTTGCTTTTACTTTCCTGTTGTTTATACCGAGAAAACCCCTAAAAGTTATCTTTCAGTGCTTGCAGTAAATTCTTGCTCAGAATCGCTTATCAATACCTTCTGCTCCTCGTTGGGTTCGACACTCTTACTTATCGAAAACGCTGCAATAGATCCTTTACGGTTGTGGGTCATCAAGTACCGTTTTCTGGCGCCGTTGCCGGGGAGCGTAGCGCTATTGGTAAAGTGAAACTGGTAAGAAGTTTTTTATAATTCTGTTTTTATTTTTGCTATTTGCTGCTCCTTGTCCTTATGGACAACCCTATTATTGGATCGTTGCTTGCGGGAAGACGCCCCACACCTGTGGTGGTTGATCCTCCCCCTACTGAAATTGTGCCTTATAAAATACCAGCTGGTATTATTGATTATGTTTTAGCTAATCGTTACGCAGGAGACAGACATCCCGGTGAACACTTGCTATATCTGTCACAACTATGTTCATTATTTAAGCTTGCAGGTGTATCGAGGGAGTTTGTCATGAGGAAATTGTTTGTCGTATCACTTATAGATAAAGCTTCAGATTGGTATGGGCTTCTCGATAACTCACACTTGCTGGACTGGCAGGAGCTTATGTCTCTCTTTTATACTAAGTTTTATCCTCTTCATGAAATTCATCGAGACAGGAATTATATCTATAACTTTAGGTCTCGTGACGAAGAAAGCATTGCTCAAGCTTGGGGGAGATTGAAGTCCCTAATGCTCAAATGCCCTATTCATAAGCTTCCCAAGGAAATTATACTTACAAATTTTTATGCCAGGCTTTCTCGTCAGGATAAGGAGATGCTGGATGCCTCCTCTAGTGGGGTGTTTCAGAAGAAGAGTGTTGAAGAAATGTGGGATCTCCTTGAAAGAATCCGGAGGAATACCGAAGATTGGGAAATTGATAAAGGTATTGAACCCGCTATAAATTATGAACATGATTATATTGAGAGCTATGTGGAAACTGATTACTTCAATACTTTTTGCTCTAAGATTGGTCTTGATTCCCATCTAGTGATTGATTTGTGTAAGAATTTTGCATCTCACGCTGATTCTTTTAAAAAGAAGAGAGACCAGCACCATGAACCTTTTAAAGAACCACCTATTGATATTTATGTTGCTGACCCTATTTTGCCTGCAGTTATATATGAAAAGCCTCCTTTTCCCACGAGGATAAGGGAGCACTCTCTTGTGACAGGCATAATAAATAAAAGTGAGAGAAGAGTTGATGAGCCTGAGGACCAGATCAGGGTCGATCCTCAAGTTGCATTGATTAAAGACCTTGATACTAATGAGGTTTTGGATTCCAATATAAATTTTTGTGCTGTTTCCACTAACCTTGTCACAGCCAAGAATAAAGGCCCAATTTCAGGTACTCCAGTGGTATCTGTTAAAATAGGAGATCACAATTATTATGGGCTATGCGATTTAGGATCAAGTGCAAGTGCTATCCCCTATTCACTTTATGAAGAGATCATCGGTGAGATTTCCCCTTCTGAACTTGAAGAAGTTGATGTTACTATTCATCTTGCAAACAGAACAACTATCTCTCCTATCGGAATTGTGAGGGACGTTGAAGTCCTATGTGGAAAGGTAAAATACCCTACCGACTTTCTAGTACTTGGTTCAGAGAGGGACAATTTTTGTCCAATTATTTTTGGTAGACCTTTTCTTAGAACTTGTGGAGCTATAATAGATTGCAAGAAAGGTAAAGTTTCTGTTGAATTCGATGGTGAGCCATATGAATTTAATTTTTCTAAGTTCTCTAAGCAGCCTCGTGGTACTGATTTACCTAGTGATGATAAAATTATTGAAAGTATTGCCTCTATTGCTATTCCCCCTAATGATCCTTTGCAGCAATACATGGAGGATAACGAAAATGATTTGCATATGCAGGAAAGAAATGAACTAGATGAAATATTCTTGAGGCAGCTTGCTATCCTGAAGCACAACCTTCCGGTTGAACCTTTGGGAATTTTATCAAAACCGAAAGAAGACCCAGTGTTCGATCTTAAACCTCTTCCCGATACGCTCAAGTATGCCTATTTAGATGAAAAGAAAGTATATCCTGTTATTATCAATTCTAACCTTTCAGGATATGAAGAGGAGCGATTATTGGAAGTACTTCGTAAACACCGAGGCGCAATTGGCTACACCCTTGATGACCTTAAGGGGATTAGTCCATCTATCTGTCAACATACTATCAACCTTGAGCCTGATGCTAAACCAGTTGTTGATCATCAACGACGGTTGAACCCGAAGATGATGGATGTCGTGAGAACTGAGATTCTCAAGCTTCTAGCCGCAGGTATTATCTACCCTATAGCTGATAGTAAGTGGGTAAGTCCGGTACATTGTGTTCCTAAGAAAGGGGGTACAACTGTGGTTCCTAATGATAAAAATGAATTAATACCTCAGAGAATTATTATTGGATATAGAATGTGTATTGATTACAGGAAGTTGAACAAGGCAACCAGGAAGGATCACTATCCGTTGCCGTTCATCGACCAAATGCTTGAAAGGTTATCCAAAAATACCCACTTTTGTTATCTCGATGGTTATTCTGGCTTCTCTCAAATTCATGTTAACACTGCCGATCAAGAGAAGACCACTTTTACTTGTCCCTTTGGTACTTATGCTTACAGGCGTATGCCTTTTGGTTTATGTAATGCCCCTGCTACTTTTCATAGGTGTATGTCTGCTATCTTTCATGGTTTCTGCGGGGATATTATGGAAGTCTTCATGGACGATTTCTCCGTCTATGGAACTTCTTTTGACCATTGTCTTCACAACCTTAATAAAGTTTTGCAGAGATGCGAGGAGACAAATTTGGTACTCAACTGGGAAAAGTGCCACTTTATGGTTAATGAAGGAATTGTTCTTGGTCACAAGATTTCCGAAAGGGGAATTGAAGTGGACAAAGCCAAGATCGAAGCTATTGAGAGGATGCCCTATCCAAGGGACATCAAAGGTATTCGCAGTTTTCTCGGTCATGCAGGTTTTTATAGAAGATTTATTAAAGACTTTTCTAAAACCTCAAACCCCTCACTAATCTTCTCCAGAAGGATGTTCCTTTTGTATTTGATGAAAATTGTGAGGAAGCTTTTGAAGTCCTTAAGAAAGCTTTAATAACTGCTCCTATAGTACAACCACCTGACTGGAATTTACCTTTTGAGATTGTGTGTGATGCAAGTGATTTTGCTGTTGGAGCTGTTTTAGGACAAAGAGTTGATAAGAAATTGAATGTTATACATCATGCTAGTAAAACCCTTGATAGTGCTCAAAGAAATTATGCTACTACTGAGAAGGAATTCTTAGCTGTAGTTTTTGCTTGTGATAAGTTTAGGCAGTATATTGTTGATTCCAAAGTTATTATTCATACTGATCATGCTGCCATTAAGTATCTTATGACAAAGAAGGATGCCAAGCCAAGGCTTATCAGATGGGTACTCCTTCTTCAAGAATTTGATTTGCAGATTGTTGATAGGAAAGGGGAAGACAATCCGGTGGCGGACAATCTTTCAAGGATGGAAGATATACCGCACGACCCCATCGCAGTTAACGATAGTTTTCCAGACGAGCAACTTGCCGTTGTAAAAGTACAATCTCTTTCCGATCCTTGGTATGCAGATTATGCTAATTTTATTGTTACAAAGTATTTGCCTCCAGGTCTAACATTTCAGCAAAGGAAGAAGTTCTTTCATGATTTGAGGCACTACTTTTGGGATGATCCACATCTTTTCAAAGAAGGTCCCGACGGGATCGTGTGAAGATGCATTCCGGAACATGAGCAGAAGGACATTCTCAGACGGTGTCATGATAGTCCCTATGGAGGACATCATGCCGGTGAGAGGACTGCACATAAGGTTCTTCAATCAGGTTTTTATTGGCCTACTCTCTTTAAAGATGCTAGAAATTATGTTTTAGCCTGTGTAAATGTCAGAGAGTTGGAAACGTTAGTAGAAGGGATGAGATGCCTATGAATTACTCACTAGTGATTGAACCTTTCGATTGTTGGGGTTTTGATTTTATGGGTCCTTTTCCTTCTCCGCACAAGTACACTCACATTTTAGTAGCTGTTGATTATGTGACCAAGTGGGTTGAAGCAATCCCCACTGAAAGTGCTGATCACAAGACATCTTTGAAAATGCTTAAAGATGTAATATTTCCCAGGTTTGGTGTACCAAGGTATCTCATGACTGATGGGGGATCACACTTCACGCACGGAGCTTTTAGAAAAGCTTTGGCCAAATACGATGTTAATCATAGAATTGCTTCACTATATCATCCTCAAACTAGTGGGCAAGTTGAGCTCACCAATAGAGAGATTAAGTTGATCTTGCAGAAAACAGTAAACAGAAATAGGAAGGATTGGTCAAACAAGTTAGGAGATGCTTTGTGGGCATATAGAACTGCTTACAAAAACCCCATGGGCATGTCCCCCTATAAGATGGTGTATGGCAAGGCTTGCCATTTGCCATTAGAGTTAGAGCACAAAGCTTTCTGGGCTGTTAGAGAGCTTAACACTGACCCAAAACTAGCTGGTGAGAAGCGTCTCATGAACTTGACTTCTCTAGATGAATGGAGGAGTGAAGCTTACGAGAGCGCTAAAATGTTCAAGGAAAAGGTAAAAAAGTGGCATGATAGGAAGATTCTGAAACGTTAATTTAATGTTGGTGATAAAGTTTTGTTGTTTAGATCCCGTTTCAGGTTTTCTCCAGGGAAACTACTTTCCAGGTGGGAAGGACCATTTCATATTGAAGAAGTTTATCGGTCTGGAGCAATTAAGATTAACAATTTTGAAGGCACCAAACCTCAAGTTGTGAATGGGCAAAGACTTAAACATTACATAGCAGGAGACCCTGTCAATGTTGATGTGAATATAATATACACAACAACTCACGAAGAACGTGTTGCAGCCCTGTTTCAGACGCCAGCAGAAGCAGAATAAAGAAAAGGTATGTAGTACGGTAAGGAAACACCGCAAACCATCATAAAAGTTCCGTATTACGATTTTTTGCAAAATTAGTAAAATTCCGAGTCTAAGTGGAGCCGGAGACGACCTCCAGGGAGTCCAGGCGCCCCCCTGGCGCGCCCCCCCCTGGGCCGCGCCGGCAGGCCACCTGGACACCCGGGAGTCCGCCTCCGACCCCGCTTTGGTCCATTACCTTCCTTTCTGAGCATAAATTTTTCCTATATATTTGCCCGGATTGTTCCGGCAACGTATCTTGCGATTTCACGTGTTTTCTCTTCGGTCTGTTTCTGCCAGGGAATCTTTCAGCTGAATTTAGGTGCCATGGCTTCTCCAAGTTCCCCCAAGGACAAGTTCGTCGTCAACGTTATCAACCCTTACCTCGCTGAGGTGAAGAAGCACCCTCAGGTTGTTCGGATGGAGGACGGTGTCCTTCATCAAGAAGATCTGAAGGGACCTATCAAGGAGGGGTGCATCCAGGACAGGCTGGAAGAAGTGGAGCAAGAAGTCTTCGAGTACAAGAAGATGATCGAGCGTGGTGTTGAAGCTAACTTTGACATCACCAACGAGCTGAAGAACTACTTCCTGAAGGAGATGAAGGAGATGTGGGAAAGAACCACCGCGTCTGAAGAAAGAATTATAGAGCTCCAAGGGCAAATTAATGATCTACATAACCAGAACTGTGAGTATGAACTAAGGTTTATGCGCATGAGTATGGGTGTTGAATGCTGGATTCAGGAGATGAGCCTCTCATATGAGACTTTAGCAAGATATCCATGGAAGCGTTTCGCCAAGGACTACGTGATTAACGCCAACAAGCATGGGTGAAATCTCCTTGGGTAATGGCATTCCCTTGGCTTGTTCCAAGCTTGGGGGAGTGCCCGGTATCATTATCTTTACCTTTTGTCTTTTAGAGTCAAGTAGAGTCGTATCATGTCTAGGGAGGTTGGTATATGAGATAGGTGTGTGCATTGAGGTCTATCGCTCCTTCGGTGAGGAATTGTATCCGTGAGTGTGGAGTCGTTTATGATGGAATATTAATGAGAAGTTTATCAGTTCCTTTTGCTGCACTCGGTATTCTCTTCACGCAATCGACCTTATATGATGATTCTTATGGGGAGTATTGACCTTATGTCAGGTATGGCTATGAAACTTTATTTAATCTTGGCAAACATAGCTTTGGTAATAACAACAAGCATGATTTTCTTAAAGTATCAACATAGCCAAAACCTTTATGTTATTATGCTTGAAGTGTTATGCTGACAAGGAAGACAACTTGATGTGTTATGCTTATTCCAATGTTCATGCTTTATATTGCTTTGCATCTTAGTCATCATCAATTGTCTGTTCTCTCAAAACCTTTGCTAGCCTAACTCTGTACTAAGCGGAATTCTGCTTGTGCATCCATACCCTTAAGCCAATACCTTCCATATGAGTCCACCATACCTACCTACTCGTGGTATTCCGCTACCACCTCCTAAAAGTATATAATTTATGTGTTATCCTCAAATGTTCAAAATCTTTTATTTTGTGCCTCTGTTTTAGCTCATGAGGAAGTAATAGCTAATTCATAGTCTTTTTGAGTTGGACAAGCTTCACCCCAGGATTGCATGTGTAATGTGCAAACCCATAATACGAGAAGGAGCTGGCATAGAGTGCGCCCGGCTTAAAAATAATATAACAAACAAACCCTCCTTCACGCTTTGTTCATGAGAAATCAGAAAACTTTGGCAGTGATAAACAAAGGAGAATAAGAGGATGTTATCGTCCTCGTGCGGGAGACATTCCTCGAAACTTGTCCATCTCAAAAAGCAATTGAGTTATCTATTAGCATTCGTTGACAAATCATGCGCCCCTAAAAACTTGTTTTAATTCTGTTTGATTCGAGGATAGCACATGAGTTTTCCCTACTACCCTAGAGCAGGGCCTATCTTTTAATTTTAAGTTGAGTCAGTTACTTCTACTTCCTTCTATTTCTCAAAGAGAGCAGACGTTTGATGTTGATAAGGATTCATTCATATAAAGCTGCATTAAGATTTGTCATATCATATCCTTGTTGACATTATCATTCGATAAGTAAGTTGTTTGTCATGCCCAGCTAAGGCAAACATCTTCCTCTGTGTTAACACTTTCACTTCTTGCCTATTAACATGTTATTTTCAAAAAGCTTCAATTGATCTCATCAAATATAAGAGCAAAAGTTAAATCTATTGTTGTTCTTTGACCAAAGGACATGTTTGCCATGATATAATGAGTTTCCTTAGCCCTACTTTCGAATATAAGTGTTATCACTCTTTCATAAGGGCCTTATGAGTTGAAGATTGCTGTTGAGGATATTTGAGTTGGTAAAGAAACTATGATGCTTCTTGTCTGTATTCTATTTATCGACACTTCACTCTCTAAACTTGTGGACAGGTTTACCGAGTTCATATTCGCTTGGGGACAAGCGAGGTCTAAGCTTGGGGGTGTTGATACGTCCAAAATGCATCACTATTTTGTATCATAATTTATCCTTATTCATTGATATATTTCACGTTACGGTGATGTTCTTATGTTGTTTTGGTCTATTTTACACAGTTTGCAAACTCTCCGATGCCGGAACAGCAGACACAGGATTCAGCAGTAAAAAGTGGACGCTGAGTTGCTGAAGAAGAATACCTCCAAATTACCTGAAAATTGACGGGAGATATTTTTCAGATGAATCACGAAGACACGCAAAAGGGGAGCCAGAGGGGGGCCATAGTGTAATGCCCCGGATGTAATACTTTCCCTTTTGGGTATATAATATATCTCCGGCTTCATCTATTTCCATTCTGGGTTCTTTGTCTTTCGGGCTTTCGTCGTTTTGTTGTGTGAGTGTGTGGCATTCATTCATATCATGTAGACATGTGCATTGCATTGCTTATGTGTTGTCGGTTGCATCCGGTTCCGCGTGTCCCTTCACGTTGTCCGTTTCGCGTTCCGGAGCTCCCTCACGTGTCCGTGACGTCCCGTAGGCCTACTTTGTTGTTCGGGCGTTTAACGTTACCGGTGTGCCGCGAGGTTGTTGTCTGTGTTGTTGTTTTGTTGTGTGCAACCCGCCTCTCAAATCTCGTCTCGTTTAGACTCCGTTGACTATCCCATCCGTTGCTCGTGTGGGTCAAAAGTGCCTTCACTTCGTGTCCCGGAAACACCCCTACTGCAGTCTTTTATCTCCTCCTAGGCCTTTTAAATCTACCCCCGCGATCGGATCCGTTGGATCGGATCGGAGGGCTCCTAAACACCCCAAGTCTCCAAACCCTAGAAAAACTGCTATATTTAGACCCCCTAGGTCTATTTTGGGCATCCCCTTCTTCTTCCCCTTCTCCACTATTTTTTTCCCTTTTCTTTCAGATCAATCAGATCCCCAAAAATTCTCCCGCAGCCATCGAGGCAGCAGCCGCCGACCGGGACGAGGGCGCCGATCCCCTCGCCCGATCGAGGGGTCAACGCCCGCAACACTCCGCTCCAGGGGCCCCTCGTCGCACCCATCCATCGATCTCCAGGCTCGGGAGCCCAGGGGACCACATCGTCGGGCCTCCTCCCTTGGGCTCCAGGCGCCGGCCCGCTCCCACCGCCGCTACTCCACATCGCCAGGGAGCCGGTCCCCACTTCGCCTGGAGGATCCACCGCGCGCCACCGGGCCTGGGCCCGTACACCGCCAGCGCCCCCGCTCCTGGTTCCAGATCGCCACCGCGCCGCGACTGGGCCGCCTCCCAGCCGAGAGCACCTGGGCCCGTGGCCTCTCCCTGGGCCGCCGCCTCGTCAGCGCGCCAGGCCAGCCGCCTCCAGCGCCCGCGGCCCGTCCGCCGCCCCGTGGGCCTCCGCTTCTCCAGCCGAGCCGGCCCGTCCCCGTCCTCCACCGAGCCGCCGCTCCTGGGCCGCCGCGGTTCCCACCAGGCCCATCGCCAGATCCGGGCCCGTGGACTTCCAGATCTGAGGTTGTTACCTCTTTCAAACCCTAGATCTAAGTCCCTGTTATGTTTAATCTGAAATGCTATGTTTGAACTGTCCTAACTTTTTACCTGATGCTCCGTTTTGCGCGTGTAATATGTCCAGACGTTCGTGGAGTTGTGCTCTACGTTTTATCTGTTGTAGTCATGCATGTTAGATGTCTTCTAGGTGCTTGTTTTGCTGTTGCAAGAGTGCATCATGAGTTAAACTGCTGCTATGTGTTATTTTTATGCCACCTTTGCCATGTGATATCTTTTAGCTCGTTTGTCCGAATGATGCAAATGACATGTCCACGTGTTCGTCTTGCCACGAACTACGTGTTGCTTGTGATAGGTTGCATGGTAGATTTATTATTGCCTTGTTATCATCGTTGCAAAGTGCCATGTGGCTGTGATGTGTTTTCACTTGTTATGAAATGCCATCTTGTTGAGCTCGTTGCAATCGTTGTGTTCACCTCTATGTTGCATGCTTGTGTGTTTCGGGATCACCTTCATGAGTACTTTGATGAGGTGCTTACCCTTTCCCATGTTTAGTTTCGAGGTGACTTAAACATGCTCTTTTAGTTGCTATGATGATATTGCTGTTTTAGGACTTAGTGGTTTTTCACTAAGTCTGAAATCTGTAACGTTCCGATGCCATGTTCGTGTGATGTTCTAGGACAAAGCATGATAGTTTTGGAGTGGTTTTTGATTGTTCCTAGTAGTATATATTGTTGTATTTCCATTCATGTCCTCACATGTCCATTTTAGTGGCTGTAGCATGTTTATCTTTTGCTCTAAAGTTTCAATAAAATTCTGCTGCCAGAATTTTATTGTCAAGTTCAATATGTCCAAGATCATTGCTATTGATCCGTGACTCCGTTGGGGGTGCACCTTGGACATAGTTGCTGTACTATATGTCTAGTTTGTGTTCATGCCTTTTTCCATGTTATTTAAATGCTGTAGCTCAATTATTTTGAGCTCCGAAGTTGCTATGTTGCTGTAATTTTCAGCTTTCGCTCAAATCTTGTTTCGGGCATAACTTTTAGCCCGTAACTCCGATTTCAGCGAATCTTATATCAAACTTGATTGTTTTCTGTGTAGATTAATAATATCAGATTGTTATCATGTTTTGAGGTGATTTGCTTGAGTGATATTTTCCGTGCTCCATGTGCATCCTTAGTGCATCCATCATGCATTCATCTTTTCCGAGTGCGCATTGCATCTTGTTGATTGGTGCTTGGTGTGATTGTTTTGTTTAGAGCCGGAAGCTGAGACCGAGTACGAAGTTGAGCACGAGGTTTCCAACGAGGTTGAGCACGAGGACCCTTCTTACGATCCGAACGACTTCTCTTCAGGCAAGATGACCGAACCCCGATAACATTACTATCTTTGCCTATTGCTAGTAGTCTCGATCTATAGTTTTGCCTCGATGTCCATGATCTTCTTGTCAGCCTCCTACTTGTAAACCATTGCCATGTTTAACCAACCTACCTATGCAAACCGTTGCTTGGCTAAGTACGCTTCGCTCAGCCCTTCTTATAGCGTTGCTAGTTGCAGGTGAAGTGAAGATGCTTGCTCCATGTTGAAGTTTGGTTGGGTTATATCACACTATATAAATGCTTAAAATGAAATCATCTATATATTGGCAAGGGTGGAAGGCTAAGCCTTTTGCTTGGTGATTTGTTCCACTCATGCCGTTAGGATCCGTATAAGCCGGTATTATGTTCCTTGATTATGCGTTCCTAACACGGTTGGGGTGTATGGGACCCCCTCGATAAACCGCTAAGTGCTAAGTCTTTTCCAGCAAGTCCCAACATTGGTACTATTTGCCTAATAACAAACTAAACTTGCATAGGGAGTTATAAACCCTTTTTCTTAATCAACAACCCCGGGCCAGTGCTCCTCATGAGTGTTGGTCCGAAATGAGCAGAATGCGGGGCCACCTCAAGGAAACTCGAGGTCTGGTAAAAACCCGTAGGATGTCTCATCCGGTCGTGGCCTGAGACGAGATACGCGCGGCTACTATCAGGGTGTCGGCACGCCGGGAGGATTTGCTGGATTAGCCTTACCTTAGCTCGGTATATTTTGAGCACGGGATTCCGAGGATACTCGGGTCTTCCCACTTTGGAGTTGCGACTCCGCGGATCGTGGGCTTGTAATGGGTCAAGTTGGAACACCCCTACAGGGTTTGAACTTTCGAAAGCCGTGCCCGCGGTTATGTGGCAGATGGGAGCTTGTTAATTCCGGTTGTAGATAACTTGACACAATGTTTCTAATACACTACCAGCGTGTGTTCCGTGACTGTCAATTTCCGAATAGGGATTCGGGAGTTGAACACGGAGGGGTTATGATTGTGGAGCTTGTAGCTAGGATCACTTCGTGATCACTTCTCGCCGAGGCTTTCTCTTCTCGCTCTCACTTACGTAAGCTAGATGCTAGTTGCTGCTGCAGACACTTATTCTTTTCTTCAGCCTTTTTCTCACCCAAAGGCTTTGATAGTCTTGTTACCCGGAGACGGGATTGCTGAGTCCTCTGTGGCTCACAGTTACTTCACACACCAGATGCAGGTCCAGCTGTGAGCTATCCAGGTGATGGCACCGAGCTGGATTGGGAGTACGACGAGGAGCGTAGTCGGTACTATGTGCGCTACCCGGACGATCAGTAGTGGAGTCTCTTACTAGGATTCGATCCGCCTGTGGTTTATTTATCTGAGTTCGGTACTTTGACATTTGGCTTTTGCCCTTAGAGGGTTGTGATGTTCTTAATGTATGATGTTTGAGACTTGTACTGTAATTCTGTGACGTGGCGAGTGTAAGCCAACTATTTTCAGTTTACTATCCCTCTTTTACATGAGATGTGCAAAGATTACCAAACTTGAGATCATTCTAGGATGGATTTATGCCTTTAAGTCGTGCCTCGACACGTAGGAGGTATAACTCCATCCTGGGCATTACAAGTTGGTATTCAGAGCCTTCTCCGACCTAGGAGCCCCCACTTTTTGATCGAATCGTTGACGATCGAGTCTAGGCACACACTGAAAACTTTTTGAGTCCTATATTATATCGGAGAGTAGGATTTCTTTGCTTCTCATCCCCTTTCTCTCTGGTGAGGACTCCTGACGTCTACTCTTGTCTCTCCTATCTTCAAAATTTGCACAATTTTTTTTTAGGAATCCCGCGAGTATTCTGGGATTGTTTCGATGTTCTTGTGACAAGGATATTGTTCCCGATGCCTCCTGTTACCGAGGAGTTGAGCTTCGGGGTATCATTGTAACAAGCATATCGCGACAGTACTAAATACTTAAGACGGCCGACATCGAAAATCTCCCCTATACGGCCAGTGGCAAGATAACCCCGACATCACCCAGTACTGGGGAGGTAGTTCGGGAGTATTGCCATAGCTTGTTATAGTGGATGCTTTTCGAAGGTCCGAGGTACACAGTTTCCGAGAAAGACTGGTTATGTGTTGAAGGATGGATACACCTGGATGTAGGTTTAGAGTTGATTGCGCGGTGCTTCCCGTGTATCCCCAACACCTGATTGCATAACTGGAATCTTTCGGAAATCTATAGGTGGGTTTTATCCAGTAGATCGTAGGCATTCTTCCAACGAATGCAGGTTAGTGAGTTCGGGGTTCGACATTGAGTGAAAGGGTTATATGGCCGATGTTACTATCAGGAGTTGCATCTTAAAGGGTCCTTGGCTATGCTGATCCGGGGATTGCAAAACCTTTTCGTAACGCGTTCATATGCTTTCAGCACAAAGATGTTAGAACGAAACTCCTCTCTTGTGTTTGTTCCCGTCTGTACCTTGTTGTTTTCTTATTTTATCCTTTTGTCCCCTATGTGGCTTCTCGTGAAGATTGATGTTATCATTTAACTGAGAATATCATTCGTTCCTCTTGTTCGGATGATTTCATTCGTTCTTATTGTTCGAATGATTATTGTGAAGACTTGTTGCAATTCATTCCATTGATTCGGCTTATTCCTTTTGTCAATCAGTTGCTGATTCGTGGTCATCTCTTACAGGATGGCTCCGAAAAAGGTTCCCAACGCTAACCCAGAGGTGGAAGAGGTTCCAGAACATCCTCCTTCCCCTCCTCCTCCGCCTGAGGCTTGGAGAGCAATTATGGAGACTACAGCTCAGAACACTCAGTTGATGATGATGCAGATGATGCAGATGATGCAAGCTAATCAAGCTAATCAGGGTGTTCCAGGGAACCAAGGCAACTTCTTCCAGCAGCACCATGCTACTCTCAACCAGTTCCTGGCTAACAATCTTAAAGCTTTCAGTTACTGTGTCGACCCTCTTGATGCTGAGGATTGGTTGACCGACATAAAGAAGCATTTTGAGTGCAGTAACGTGAAGGAAGATGACTATGTGAAGTTTGCAGCCTTCCAACTGAAAGATCAAGCAGCTGACTGGTGGCAGCAGTACAAAGACTCCAGGCCGGGTCAAGTGATCTCTTGGGAGAATTTCTGCAAGGATTTCCGCTCGCACCACATTCCTACAAGTGTCATCGAGGGTATGCGTGAGCAATTCCGCAACCTCAAGCAGGGCTCCATGACAGTCTATCAGTATAATGTCAAGTTCCAAAACCTCGCTCGCTATGCAAAGCAAGACATTCCTGATGCCAAGAGTAAAATCTATCAGTTCCGTGGAGGTCTCAAAGATGAACTTCAGCTTGCTCTCACTTTGTTCGAGCCCGATGAATTCGACAAGTTCTATAACATGGCTTTGAAACAAGAAGCAGCTCAGCTTAAGATGGAGGCTTCTAAGAAGAGAATTCGAGATGCTGTTCACTCTTCCTCATCGTCTCAGTTGGCTGTGAAACAACATAAATTCTGGCTTCCTCCTCCTCCAGTGATTCGAGCTCCATACAACAACTCCAACAACTTCAACAACTCCAACAACAAGAACTCTAGTGGTCGTGGTCTCTCCCACCCACCCAACCCGAGCAACCAGTCGAAGAAGCAGTTTCAGTCTCAAGGCTCCAAGTCCAGTGGCTCTCATTTCCGTCCTCTCTCAGAGGTGACTTGCAACAAATGCACTCAGAAAGGTCACTATGCCAACAGATGTCCGAATCCGAAGCGTCTTCCTCCTCCACCACCTGTGAGTTCAGCTATTGTCAGGCATGATCCAAAGGCAGCAAGGGTCAATCTGATGAATGCAGCACAAGCGGAGGCTTCTTCCGATGTCATTTTGGGTAACCTTCCAGTGAACTCTTTTCCAGCTAAAGTGTTATTTGATTCGGGTGCTTCACATTCTTTCATGTCATTCCCATTTGCATCCAAGTATAATGTGGGCACCATGGCCTTGCCAAGGGAGTTGCAAGTGATTTCTCCGGGAAGATGCATGACTTCTAGATTATATGCTCCGGATGTTTCTATTCGCATGGGTGATTATCGATTTTTGGCTTCTCCGGTGGTTCTTGGTAATTCTGACATCGACCTCATCCTCGGAATGGATTGGCTTTCTCAGCACGATGCTCACATTGATTGTGCTCAAAAGGAAGTCAAGTTGACTCATTCTGATGAAGATGTGATTATCTTCGCCTCCAGGGATAATACTATTCGGCTTTTCTCTCTTAATGATAAGGGCGAAATTAATGCCATAAATCAAATTCCGGTGGTGAACGAATATCAAGACGTCTTTCCAGAAGAACTTCCAGGCATGCCTCCACACCGTCAGGTGGAGTTTGTCATTGAACTCGAGCCGGGCACTGAGCCTGCATGCCGGCGTCCGTACAAGCTCTCTCCAGATGAATTGAAGGAATTGAAGAAGCAACTTGATAAGCAGGAGAGTATGGGTCTCATCAGACCGAGTACATCTCCGTGGGGCTGTGGTGTCTTATTTGTCAAGAAGAAAGATGGCACGGAGCGTCTCTGTGTTGACTACCGGCCATTGAACAAGAAGACGATTAAGAACAAGTATCCGCTCCCCAACATCAACGAACTCTTTGAGCAGCTCAAAGGAGCAAAAGTGTTCTCTAAGCTTGACCTCCGAATGGGATATCATCAAATTCGCATTCGCGAGGAAGACATTCCCAAGACGGCCTTCAGAACGAGCTACCGTTCATACAAGTATACCGTCATGTCCTTCGGTCTCGCCAATGCTCCTCCTACCTTTTCAAGGATGATGCATTACATCTTCAACCCCTATACTGGCGAGTTTGTGCTTGTGTATCTGGATGATATTCTGGTGTTTTCCAAGAATGAAGAAGATCACGAAAAGCACTTGCGTCTGGTTCTTGATCGACTACGAGAGCATAAATTCTATGCCAAGTTCTCAAAGTGCGAGTTTTGGCTCGATAAGGTTTTGTACCTGGGCCACATTATCTCAGCTGACGGTATTGCGGTTAATCCCGAGAAAGTTGAAGCAATTGTCAACTGGGAAGCTCCTCAGAACGTCAAGCAGCTCCGCAGTTTTCTGGGTCTTGCCAGCTATTGCAGAAGGTTTGTTGAGAACTTCTCCAAGATTGCCAAGCCTCTTTCCAACCTGCTTTAGAAGAATGTCAAATACTTTTGGTCTCCAGAGTGTGAAGTGGCATTCAAAACCCTCAAAGAGAAGCTTGTTTCTGCTCCAGTTCTGACTCCTCCGGATGAAACCAAGCCCTATGAAGTATTCTGTGATGCTTCTCTTCAAGGTCTTGGTGGTGTGCTTATGCAAGATAAGAGAATTGTGGCATACACTTCTCGTCAGCTAAAGCCAAGTGAGAAGAACTATCCCACACATGATCTCGAGCTAGCAGCTGTGGTACATGCTCTAATTACGTGGAGACATCTGTTGTTGGGCAGAAAGGTCGACATCTTCACTGATCACAAGAGCTTGAAGTACATCTTCACACAGCCGCATCTGAACCTCCGCCAGACTCGTTGGGTTGAAATGATCCAAGAGTACAACCCCAGCATCGAATACACTCCTGGCAAGGCGAATGTGATTGCAGATGCTTTGAGCAGAAAGGCATATTGCAACAGCCTTCTTATCAAGCCATACCAGCCTGAGCTTTGTGAAGCATTCAGGAAACTCAACCTTCAAGTTGTTCCGCAGGGTTTTCTTGCAAATCTCCAAATTGCTCCTACCTTGGAAGATCAAGTCCGTGAGGCCCAGCTCAGTGATACCATGGTGAAGAAGGTGAAACATGGGATTGCAAAGGGCACTCCAAAATACAAGTGCTTCCGTGTTGATGAGAGAGATACCTTGTTCTTCGAGGACAGACTCGTTGTTCCCAAAGGTGATCTCAGGAAGCTCATAATGGAAGAAGCTCATGATTCTCTCTTTCCATTCATCCTGGCAGTTCAAAGATGTACCAAGATCTCAAGCAGTCTTACTGGTGGACACGCATGAAAAGGGAGATTGCCCAATTCGTGAATGAATGTGATGTATGCAGAAGAGTGAAAGCAGAACATCAACGTCCAGCAGGTCTTCTCCAACCTCTTCCTATTCCCGAGTGGAAGTTCGACCACATTGAAATGGACTTCGTCACTGGTTTTCCTAAATCCAAGCGAGGCAATGATGCTATCTTTGTGGTGATTGACAAGCTTACCAAAGTCGCTCACTTTCTTCCAGTCAAAGAATCAATCAATGCAGCTCAACTTGCAGAGCTGTACACTTCCAGAATTGTGTCCCTACATGGCATTCCTCAAGTGATATCCTCAGACTGTGGCAGCTTGTTCACATCAAGGTTCTAGGACTCCTTTCAGTCCGCCATGGGCACTAAGATCAGGTTCAGCACTGCTTTTCACCCTCAGACTAGTGGTCAAGTCGAGCGCGTGAATCAGATTCTAGAAGATATGCTCAGAGCCTGTGTCATCTCCTTCGGTATGAAATGGGAAGACTGCCTTCCATTTGCCGAGTTCTCTTACAACAACAGCTTTCAAGCAAGTGCAGGCAAAGCACCGTTTGAAATTCTCTATGGCAGAAAGTGCCGTACCCCTCTCAACTGGTCTGAAACAGGCGAACGTCAACTTCTTGGCAATGACTTGATCTCAGAAGCCGAATAAATGTGCAAAGTCATACGTGAGAATCTCAAGGCCGCTCAGTCGCGTCAGAAGAGTTACTATGACGGAAAGCATCGTGATTTGGCTTTCGACATCGGTGATCATGTCTATCTCCGAGTTTCTCCGATGAAAGGAACCCAAAGATTCGGTATCAAAGGGAAACTTGCTCCTAGATACATCGGGCCTTTCAAGATTTTTGGCAAAAGAGGCGATCTAGCCTATCAGCTTGAGCTCCCTCCAAACTTTGCAAATGTTCATGATGTCTTCCATGTGTCTCAACTTCGCAAATGCTTCAAGGCACCTGAGCGCATGATTCCGTTTGAGGAGATTGATCTTCAACAAGACCTGTCCTACCGAGAGCATCCTGTTGCTATTCTCGAAGAAACCGAACGCAAGACCCGCAACAAGTCCATCAAGTTTCTGAAAGTCAAGTGGTCACATCACACCGACCGAGAAGCTACCTGGGAACGAGAAGATCATCTTCGTTCCGAGTACCCTTCCTTTTTCCAGTCCTAGATCTCGGGACGAGATCTTTTTGTAGTAGATGAGAGTTTGTAATGCCCCGGATGTAATACTTTCCCTTTTGGGTATATAATATATCTCCGGCTTCATCTATTTCCATTCCGGGCTCTTTGTCTTTCGGGCTTTCGTCGTTTTGTTGTGTGAGTGTGTGGCATTCATTCATATCATGTAGACATGTGCATTGCATTGCTTATGTGTTGTCGGTTGCATCCGGTTCCGCGTGTCCCTTCCCGTTGTCCGTTTCGCGTTCCGGAGCTCCCTCACGTGTCCGTGACGTCCCGTAGGCCTACTTTGTTGTTCGGGCGTTTAACGTTACCAGTGTGCCACGAGGTTGTTGTCTGTGTTGTTGTTTTGTTGTGTGCAACCCGCCTCTCAAATCTCGTCTCGTTTGGACTCCGTTGACTATCCCATCCGTTGCTCGTGTGGGTCCAAAGTGCCTTCACTTCGTGTCCCGGAAACACCCCTACTGCAGTCTTTTATCTCCTCCTAGGCCTTTTAAATCTACCCCCACGATCAGATCCGTTGGATCGGATCGGAGGGCTCCTAAACACCCCAAGTCTCCAAACCCTAGAAAAACTGCTATATTTAGACCCCCTAGGTCTATTTTGGGCATCCCCTTCTTCTTCCCCTTCTCCACTATTTTTTTCCCTTTTCTTTCAGATCAATCAGATCCCCAAACATTCTCCCGCAGCCATCGAGGCAGCAGCCGCCGACCGGGACGAGGGCGCCGATCCCCTCGCCCGATCGAGGGGTCAACGCCCGCAACACTCCGCTCCAGGGGCCCCTCGTCGCACCCATCCATCGATCTCCAGGCTCGGGAGCCCAGGGGACCACATCGTCGGGCCTCCTCCCTTGGGCTCCAGGCGCCGGCCCGCTCCCACCGCCGCTACTCCACATCGCCAGGGAGCCGGTCCCCACTTCGCCTGGAGGATCCACCGCGCGCCACCGGGCCTGGGCCCGTACACCGCCAGCGCCCCCGCTCCTGGTTCCAGATCGCCACCGCGCCGCGACTGGGCCGCCTCCCAGCCAAGAGCGCCTGGGCCCGTGGCCTCTCCCTGGGCCGCCGCCTCGTCAGCGCGCCAGGCCAGCCGCCTCCAGCGCCCGCGGCCCGTCCGCCGCCCCGCGGGCCTCCGCTTCTCCAGCCGAGCCGGCCCGTCCCCGTCCTCCACCGAGCCGCCGCTCCTGGGCCGCCGCGGTTCCCACCAGGCCCATCGCCAGATCCGGGCCCGTGGACTTCCAGATCTGAGGTTGTTACCTCTTTCAAACCCTAGATCTAATTCCCTGTTATGTTTAATCTGAAATGCTATGTTTGAACTGTCCTAACTTTTTACCTGATGCTCCGTTTTGCGCGTGTAATATGTCCAGACGTTCGTGGAGTTGTGCTCTACGTTTTATCTGTTGTAGTCATGCATGTTAGATGTCTTCTAGGTGCTTGTTTTGCTGTTGCAAGAGTGCATCATGAGTTAAACTGCTGCTATGTGTTATTTTTATGCCACCTTTGCCATGTGATATCTTTTAGCTCGTTTGTCCGAATGATGCAAATGACATGTCCACGTGTTCGTCTTGCCACGAACTACGTGTTGCTTGTGATAGGTTGCATGGTAGATTTATTATTGCCTTGTTATCATCGTTGCAAAGTGCCATGTGGCTGTCATGTGTTTTCACTTGTTATGAAATGCCATCTTGTTGAGCTCGTTGCAATCGTTGTGTTCACCTCTATGTTGTATGCTTGTGTGTTTCGGGATCACCTTCATGAGTACTTTGATGAGGTGCTTACCCTTTGCCATGTTTAGTTTCAAGGTGACTTAAACATGCTCTTTTAGTTGCTATGATGATATTGCTGTTTTAGGACTTAGTGGTTTTTCACTAAGTCTGAAATCTGTAACGTTCCGATGCCATGTTCGTGTGATGTTCTAGGACAAAGCATGATAGTTTTGGAGTGGTTTTTGATTGTTCCTAGTAGTATATATTGTTGTCTTTCCATTCATGTCCTCACATGTCCATTTAAGTGGCTGTAGCATGTTTATCTTTTGCTCTAAAGTTTCAATAAAATTCTGCTGCCAGAATTTTATTGTCAAGTTCAATATGTCCAAGATCATTGCTATTGATCCGTGACTCCGTTGGGGGTGCACCTTGGACATAGTTGCTGTACTATATGTCTAGTTTGTGTTCATGCCTTTTTCCATGTTATTTAAATGCTGTAGCTCAATTATTTTGAGCTCCGAAGTTGCTATGTTGCTGTAATTTTCAGCTTTCGCTCAAATCTTGTTTCGGGCATAACTTTTAGCCCGTAACTCCGATTTCAGCGAATCTTATATCAAACTTGATTGTTTTTCTGTGTAGATTAATAATATCAGATTGTTATCATGTTTTGAGGTGATTTGCTTGAGTGATATTTTCCGTGCTCCATGTGCATCCTTAGTGCATCCATCATGCATTCATCTTTTCCGAGTGCGCATTGCATCTTGTTGATTGGTGCTTGGTGTGATTGTTTTGTTTAGAGCCGGAAGCTGAGACCGAGTACGAAGTTGAGCACGAGGTTTCCAACGAGGTTGAGCACGAGGACCCTTCTTACGATCCGAACGACTTCTCTTCAGGCAAGATGACCGAACCCCGATAACATTACTATCTTTGCCTATTGCTAGTAGTCTCGATCTATAGTTTTGCCTCGATGCCCATGATCTTCTTGTCAGCCTCCTACTTGTAAACCATTGCCATGTTTAACCAACCTACCTATGCAAACCGTTGCTTGGCTAAGTACGCTTCGCTCAGCCCTTCTTATAGCGCTGCTAGTTGCAGGTGAAGTGAAGATGCTTGCTCCATGTTGAAGTTTGGTTGGGTTATATCACACTATATAAATGCTTAAAATGAAATCATCTATATATTGGCAAGGGTGGAAGGCTAAGCCTTTTGCTTGGTGATTTGTTCCACTCATGCCGTTAGGATCCGTATAAGCCGGTATTATGTTCCTTGATTATGCGTTCCTAACACGGTTGGGGTGTATGGGACCCCCTCGATAAACCGCTAAGTGCTAAGTCTTTTCCAGCAAGTCCCAACATTGGTACTATTTGCCTAATAACAAACTAAACTTGCATAGGGAGTTATAAACCCTTTTTCTTAATCAACAACCCCGGGCCAGTGCTCCTCATGAGTGTTGGTCCGAAATGAGCGGACTGCGGGGCCACCTCAAGGAAACTCGAGGTCTGGTAAAAACCCGTAGGATGTCTCATCCGGTCGTGGCCTGAGACGAGATACGCGCGGCTACTATCAGGGTGTCGGCACGCCGGGAGGATTTGCTGGATTAGCCTTACCTTAGCTCGGTATATTTTGAGCACGGGATTTCGAGGATACTCGGGTCTTCCCACTTTGGAGTTGCGACTCCGCGGATCGTGGGCTTGTAATGGGTCAAGTTGGAACACCCCTGCAGGGTTTGAACTTTCGAAAGCCGTGCCCGCGGTTATGTGGCAGATGGGAGCTTGTTAATTCCGGTTGTAGATAACTTGACACAATGTTTCTAATACACTACCAGCGTGTGTTCCGTGACTGTCAAGTTCCGAATAGGGATTCGGGAGTTGAATACAGAGGGGTTATGATTGTGGAGCTTGTAGCTAGGATCACTTCGTGATCACTTCTCGCCGAGGCTTTCTCTTCTCGCTCTCACTTACGTAAGCTAGATGCTAGTTGCTGTTGCAGACACTTATTCTTTTCTTCAGCCTTTTTCTCACCCAAAGGCTTTGATAGTCTTGTTACCCGGAGACGGGATTGCTGAGTCCTCTGTGGCTCACAGTTACTTCACACACCAGATGCAGGTCCAGCTGTGAGCTATCCAGGTGATGGCACCGAGCTGGATTGGGAGTACGACGAGGAGCGTAGTCGGTACTATGTGCGCTACCCGGACGATCAGTAGTGGAGTCTCTTATTAGGATTCGATCCGCCTGTGGTTTATTTATCTGAGTTCGGTACTTTGACATTTGGCTTTTGCCCTTAGAGGGTTGTGATGTTCTTAATGTATGATGTTTGAGACTTGTACTGTAATTCTGTGATGTGGCGAGTGTAAGCCAACTATTTTCAGTTTACTATCCCTCTTTTACATGAGATGTGCAAAGATTACCAAACTTGAGATCATTCTAGGATGGATTTATGCCTTTAAGTCGTGCCTCGACACGTAGGAGGTATAACTCCATCCTGGGCATTACATAGGGTGCCCAGGCGGCCTGGGGGCGCCCCCTGGCCACGTTCGGGGGAGGGGGGCGCCTGGAGCCCCTGGCCCACCTCCGGATGCCCCCTTTTGCATATATATTCTCCGTTCTCCGAAAACCCTAAAAACGAGATTTTTTACGGAGTTCCGCCGCCGCTCCGGGGCGGAACCCTACAGAGAAGGAAAGGGCATCTCCGGCGGGCAGATTCCGCCGGGGAGATCACCTCCCGGAAGGGGAGATCGTCGCCATCGTCATCACCATCGTCACGGGCATCATCGAGATCATCATCAACATCATCCCCAACACCAGCACCATCTCCATCTTCATCCAAATCTCATCTTACAATCGCAACTCGTGTTGTAACTCGTACTACCTATCCTCTGTACTCCATCGGTGTTGATTACTACTTTGTGGTGAATGCTATTGAGTTTTGTTGGAGAAATATTATTATGTCCAGATTTTTTATCACATATTTATCCCCACTGATCATGATCTCTTTTATGTCTCGTGAGTAGTTACCTTAGTTCTTGAGGACATGGGGAAAGTCTTGTTGTTAGTAGTCATATGCTGTTGAAGTAATATGTGTTGTTTGATACTTAAGTTGTGTTGTCATTCTACTAGTGGTGTTGTGTGAGTCGAACACCCAACACTTCGCCTTATTAAGGACCTAGGAGAATACATTGTGTATAAAGAATGCTTATGGTGGGTTGCCGGAGTGACAGAAACCTGAACTCCAGTTCGCACGCTTTTGCATAAGGGAATAATGGATCCTCGATCGTATTGCTATGGTTAGGCTTTTGCCTTAAATTCTATCTTGTATTTGCGGATGCTTGCAAGGTGTTTAATCATAAGAGTGCATTCATCTTAGTCTAGAGAGTGCACTAGCATAGATCCACCCACTCAACACTTATCAACACATAACATAGTATCGATACGGAATATGGTGAAAGCACATGACTACCTCTCCCGTGTGTCCTCAGGAACGCTTTAGTCTTTATAAGTTCAGTTGCTAGGCCTCTCCTTTGCTAAGAAAGGATTGGGCCACTTGTTACTATCAGTACCTTTTACATTACTTGCTTTTACTTTCCTGTTGTTTATACCGAGAAAACCCCTAAAAGTTATCTTTCAGTGCTTGCAGTAAATTCTTGCTCAGAATCGCTTATCAATACCTTCTGCTCCTCGTTGGGTTCGACACTCTTACTTATCGAAAATGCTACAATAGATCCCTTACGGTTGTGGGTCATCACCCCACTTCTGGCTCCTGGTTCCTTCGGGTGCGTGGATTTTCTGTGATTTTTCGTGGATTTTTTTGAGATGCTTAAAAATCCGTTTTCCTGCACACAATAAAACCATACAGGCAGCTCTGCTGAAAACAGCGTCAGTCCGGGTTAGTTTAGTTCAAATCATGCAAGAATGAGGTCAAAACAATATCAAAAGTGTTTGGAAAAGTAGATACGTTTGAGACGTATCACCTTCTCCCTCTCGCTCTCCTTCCTTCCCCCTCTCTCCCTCTTGATGGATTCCTACTAGGAATAGGATTCCTATTTCTAGTAGGACTCCCCTTGTAGGGCGCGCCCTAGGAGGGCCGGCCGGCCTCCCCTTGCTCCTTTATATATGGGGGCAGGGGGCACCCCATAGACACACAAGTTGATTTCTTAGCCGTGTGCGGTGCCCCCTCCATGGTTACACACCTCTGTCATATCGTCGTAGTGCTTAGGCGAAGCCCTGCGCCGGTAACTTTATCATGACCGTCACCACGCCGTTGTGCTGACGAAACTCTCCCTCGACCTCAACTGGATCAAGTGTTCATGGGACGTCATCGAGTTGAACGTGTGCTGGACGCGGAGGTGCCATACGTTCGGTGCTTGGATCGGTTTGATCGTAAAGACGTTCAACTACATCAACCGCGTTACTAAACGCTTTCGCTTTCGGTCTATGAGGGTACGTGGACACACTCTTCCCGCTCATTGCTATGCTTCTCCTAGATAGATCTTGCGTGATCGTATGATTTTTTTTTTGAAATAATACGTTCCCCAACAGTGGCATCACGACCAGGTTTATGCGTAGATGATATGCACGAGTAGAACACAATGAGTTGTGGGCGATAATAGTCATACTGCTTACCAGCATGTTATAATTTGATTCGGCGGTATTGTGAGATGAAGCGGCCCGGACCAACATTACGCGTACGCTTACGCGAGACTGGTTTCACCGTTACGAGTACTCGTTGCTTAAAGGTGAGTGGCGGGTGTCTGGCTCTCTCACTTTAGTTAAATCGAGTGTGACTACGCCCGATCCTTGTTGAAGGTTAAAACAACACACTTGACGAAAATTCATTGTGGTTTTGTATGCGTCGGTAAGAACGGTTTTTGCTAAACCCGTAGCAGCCACGTAAAACTTGCAACAACAAAGTAGAGGACGTCTGACTTGTTTTTGCAGGGCATGTTGTGATGTGATATGGTCAAGACGTGATGAGTTATACGTTATTGTATGGGATGGTCATGTTTTGTAAATTATCGCCAACCGACAGGAGCCCTATGGTTGTCTCCTTATTGTATGAATTGCGAAAGCCATGTAATTGCTATACTTTATCACTATGAGTTAGCGATAGTAGTAGTATCAATAGTTGGCGAGACGACCACGACGCTACAATGAAGATCATGGTGTCAAGCAGGTGATGATGGTGATCATGACGATGCTTTGGAGATGGAGATCAAAAGCACAAGATGATGATGGCCATATCATGTCACATTTTTTGATTGCATGTGATGTTTATCTTATTATGCTTCTTATTTTGCTTAGTACACGATAGCATTATAAGATGACCCCTTACAAAATTTCAAGGTACAAGTGTTCTCCCCGAGTATGCACCGTTGCGACAATTCGTCATGCCGAGACACCACGTGATTATTGGGTGTGATAAGCTCTACGTTCAAATACAACGGGTGTAAGACAGTTTTGCACATGCAGAATACTCGGGTTAAACTTGACGAGCCTAGCATGTAAAGACATGGCCTCGGAACACTGGAGACCGAAAGGTCGAGCGTGAATCATATAGTAGATATGATCAACATAAGATGTTCACCATTGAAAACTACTCCATCACACGTGATGATCGAACATGGTTTAGTTGATTTGGATCACGTGATCATTTGGATGACTAGAGAGATGTCTATCTAAGTGGGAGTTCTTTAGTAATATGATTAATTGAACTTTAATTTATCATGAACTTAGTCCTAATAGTTTTTGCATATCTATGTTGTTGTAGATCAATTGCCAGTGCTACTGTTCCCTTGAATTTTAATGCGTTCCTAGAGAAAGCTAAGTTGAAAGATGATGGTAGCAACTACACGGGCTGGGTCCGTAACTAGAGGATTATCCTCGTTGTTGCACAGAAGAATTATGTCCTTGAAGCATCGCTAGGTGACAAGCCCCCTCCCGCTAATGTAGACGCTTTGAACGTCTGGCAGACACGGTCTGATGACTACTCGATAGTTCAGTGTGCCATGCTTAACGACTTAGAATCGGGACTTCAAAGACGTTTTCAACGCCATGGAGCATATGAGATGTTCCAAGAGTTGAAGTTAATATGTCAAGCAAATGCCCGAATTGAGAGATATGAAGTCTCCAATAAGTTCTATAGCTGCAAGATGGAGGGGAACAGTTATATCAATGAACACATACTCAGAATGTCTGGGTACTACAATCACATGACTCAACTTGGATGCAAAGTTGATGAAGATAGTGTTATTGATAGAGTTCTTCAATCACTGCCACCAAGCTGTAAAGGCTTCGTGATGAACTATAATTTGCAAGGGATGCAGAAGACAATTCCCGTGCTCTTCGCTATGCCCAAAGCTGCGGATGTAGAAATCAAAAAGGAGCATCAAGTGTTGATGGAACAAGACCACTAGTTTCAAGAAAAAGGGCAAGGGAAAGAATGGGAACTTCAAGAAGAATAGCAAGACAGTTGCTACTCCCGTGAAGAAACCCAAGTCTGGAGCTAAGCCTGAAACTGAGTGCTTCTACTACAAAGGGACTGGACACTGCAAGCGGAACTGCCCCAAGTATTTGGCAGATAAGAAGGATGGCAAAGTGAACAAAGGTATATTTGATATACATGTTATTGATGTGTACCTTACTAATGCTTGTAGTAGCACCTGGGTATTTGATACTGGTTCGGTTGCTAATATTTGTAACTCGAAACAGGGGCTACAGATTAAACGAAGATTAGCTAAGGACGAGGTGACGATGCGCGTGAAAAATGGTTCCAAAGTCGATGTGATCGTCGTCGGCACACTACCTCTACATCTACCTTCGGAATTAGTTTTAGACCTAAATAATTGTTATTTGGTGCCACCGTTGAGCATGAACATTATATCTGGATCTTGTTTGTTGTGAGATGGTTATTCATTTAAATCAGAGAATAATGGTTGTTCTATTTATATGAGTATCTTTTATGGCCATGCACCCTTGATGAATGGTCTATTATTGTTGGATCTCGATCGTAGTGATACACATATTCATAATATTGAAGCCAAAAGATGCAAAGTTGATAATGATAGTACAACTTATTTGTGGCACTGCCGTTTAGGTCATATTGGTGTAAATCGCATAAAGAAACTCCATGCTGATGGGCTTTTGGAATCACTTGATTATGAATCACTTGGTGCTTACGAACCATGCCTCATGGGCAAGATGACTAAAACTCCGTTCTCCAGAACAATGGAGCGAGCAACTGACTTATTGAAAATCATACATACTGATATATGTGGACCAATGAGTGTTGAGGCTCACGGCGGGTATCATTATTTTCTGACCTTCACTGATGGTTTGAGCAGATAGGGGTATATCTACTTGATGAAGCACAAGTCTGAAACATCTGAAAAGTTCAAAGAATTTTAGAGTGAAGTAGAACATCATCGTAACAAGAAAATAAAGTTTCTATGATCTGATCCCGGGGTGAATATTTGAGTTACGAGTTTGGTCTTCATTTGAAACAATGTGGAATAGTTTCACAGCTCACGCCACCTAGAACACCACAGCGTAATGGTGTGTCTGAACGTCGTAACCGTACTTTATTAGATATGGTGCGATCTATCCTTTTGGGGTTATGCTTTAGAGACAGCTGCATTCACGTTAAATAGGGCATCATCTAAATCCGTTGAAATGACGCATTATGAACTATGGTTTGGTAACAAACCCAAGTTGTCGTTACTTAAAGTTTGGGGATGCGATGCTTATGTGAAAAATCTTCAACCTGATAAGCTCGAACCCAAGTCGGAGAAATGTGTCTTCATAGGATACCCAAAGGAAACTGTTGGGTACACCTTCTATCATAGATCCGAAGGCAAGATATTCGTTGCTAAGAATGGATCCTTTCTAGAGAAGGAGTTTCTTTCGAAAGAAGTGAGTGGAAGGAAAGTAGACCTTGATGAGGTAATTGTACCCTCTCCCGAATTGGAAAGTAGTTCATCACAGAAACTAGTTCCAGTGATTCCTACACCGATCAGTAAGGAAGCTAATGATGATGATCATGAATCTTCAGATCAAGTTACTACTGAACCTCGTAGGTCAACCAGAGTACGTTTTGTGCCAGAGTGGTACGGTAACCCGGTTCTGGAAGTCATGTTACTAGACCATGATGAACCTACGAACTATGAGGAAGCGATGATGAGCCCAGATTCCGCAGAATGGCTTGAGGCCATGAAATATGAGATGGGATCCATGTATGAGAACAAAGTGTGTACTTTGGTTGACTTGCCCGATGATCGGCAAGCCATTGAAAATAAATGGATCTTTAAGAGGAAGACTGACGCTGATGGTAATGTTATTGTCTATTAAGCTTGACTTGTTGCGAAAGGTTTTAGACAAGTTCAAGGAGTTGACTACGATGAGACTTTCTCACCCGTAGTGATGCTTAAGACTGTCCGAATCATGTTAGCAATTGCCGCATTTTATGATTATGAAATCTGGCAAATGGATGTCAAAACCGCATTCCTTAATGGATATCTCAAAGAAGAGTTGTATATGATGCAACCAGAAGGTTTTGTCGATCCTGAAGGTGCTAACAAAGTGTGCAACTCCAGCGATCCATCTATGCACTGGTGCAAGGATCTCGGAATTGGAATATACGCTTTGGTGAGGTGATCAAAGCATATGGTTTTATACAGACTTTTGAAGAAGCCTGTATTTACAAGAAAGTGAGTGGGAGCTTTGTAGCATTTCTGATATTATATCTAGATGACATATTGTTGATTGGAAATGATATAGAATTTCTGGATGGCATAAAAGGATACTTGAATAAGAATTTTTCAATGAAAGGCCTCGGCGAAGCTGCTTATATATTGGGCATCAAGATCTATAGAGATAGATCAAGACGCTTAATTGGACTTTCCCAAAGCACATACCTTGATAAAGTTTTGAAGTTCAAAATGGACCAGTCAAAGAAATGATTCTTGCCTGTGTTACAAGGTGAGAAGTTGAGTAAGCCTCAATGCCCGACCACTCCAGAAGATAGAGAGAAAATGAAAGTCATTCCCTATGCCTCAGCCATAGGATCTATCATGTATGCAATGCTGTGTACCAGACCTGATGTGTGCCTTGCTATAAGTTTAGCAGGGAGGTACTGATGTCTACTACACACCCTTCTTCTTGTAGACGTTGTTGGGCCTCCAAGTGCATAGGTTTGTAGGACAGTAGCAAATTTCCCTCAAGTGGATGACCTAAGGTTTATCAATCCGTGGGAGGCATAGGATGAAGATGGTCTCTCTCAAACAACCCTACAACCAAATAACAAAGAGTCTCTTGTGTCCCCAACACACCCAATACAATGGTAAATTGTATAGGTCACTAGTTCGGCGAAGAGATGGTGATACAAGTGCAATATGGATGGTAGATATAGGTTTTTGTAATAAGAAAATATAAAAACAGCAAGGTAGCAAGTGGTAAATGTGAGAATAAACGGTGTTGCAATGATAGAAAACAAGGCCTAGGGTTCATACTTTCACTAGTGCAACTTCTCTCAACAAGGATAACATAATTGGATCATATTACTAGCCCTCAACATGCAACAAAGAGTCACTCCAAAGTAACTAATAGCGGAGAACAAACGAAGAAATTATGGTAGGGTACGAAACCACCTCAAAGTTATTCTTTCTGATTGATCTATTCAAGAGTCCGTAGTAACGTTCAATCTATCATAGAGTTCGTACTAGAATAACACCTTAAGACACAAATCAACCAAAACCCAAATGTCACCTAGATACTCCATTGTCACCTCAAGTATCTGTGGGCATGATTATACGATATGTATCACACAATCTTAGATTCATCTATTCAACCAACACAAAGTACTTCAAAGAGTGCCCCAAAGTTTCTACCGGAAAGTCAAGACGAAAACCTGTGCCAACCCCTATGCATAGATTCCCAAGGTCACGGAACCCGCAAGTTGATCACCAAAACATACATCAAGTAGATCACATGATATCCCATTGTCACCACAGATAAACACGTGCAAGACATACATCAAGTGTTCTCAAATCTTTAAAGACTCAATCCGATAAGATAACTTCAAAGGGAAAACTCAATCCATTACAAGAGAGTAGAGTGGGAGAAGCATCATCAGATCCAACTGCAGTAGCAAAGCTCGCGATACATCAAGATCGTGCCATCTCAAGAACATGAGAGAGAGAGAGAGAGAGATCAAACACATAGCTACTGGTACATACCCTCAGCCCCGAGGGTGGATGCTACCTCTTGAGCTTGCGTTGTATTCCCTCAAAGAGGAAAGGGAGATGCAACACAGTAGCGTAAGTATTTCCCTCAGTTTTTGAGAACCAAGGTATCAATCCAGTAGGAGACCACACGCGAGTCCCTCGCACCTGCACAAACAAATAAGAACTTCGCAGCCAACGCGATAAGGGGTTGTCAATCCCTTTACGGTCACTTACGAGATTGAGATCTGATAGAGATGATAATTATATTTTTGGTATTTTTGGTTTAATAAAACAGCAAATAAAAGTGGTAAAGGTAAAGTAGATGTAGATTGATATGTTGAGAATAGACCCGGGGGCCATAGTTTTCTCTAGTGGCTTCTCTCATGATAGCGATATTCTACGGCGGGTAAACAAATTACTGTCGAGCAATTGATAGAAAAGCGAATAATTATGAGACTATCTAGGCATGATCATTGTATATAGGCATCACGTCCGAGACAAGTAGACCGACTCCTTCCTGCATCTACTACTATTACTCCACACATCGAAGGCTATCCAGCATGCATCTAGTGTATTGAGTTCATACGAACAGAGTAACGCCTTAGGCAAGATGACATGATGTAGAGGGATAAACTCAAGCAATATGATGTAAACCCCATCTTTTTATCATCGATGGCAACAATACAATACGTGCCTTGCTGCCCCTATTGTCACTGGGAAAGGACACCGCAAGATTGAACCCAAAGTCAAGCACTTCTCCCATTGCAAGAACTATAGATCTAGTAGGCCAAACCAAACCAATAATTCGAAGAGACTTGCAAGGATATTATGAGAACACATACAAAGTTCAGAGAAGCACCAAATATCTTTCATAGATAACCTTGATCATAAACTCACAATTCATCGGATCTCGACAAACACACCGCAAAAAGAGATTACATCGAAAGATCTCCTCGAAGACCAAGGAGAACTTTGTATTGAGATCCAGAGAGAGAGAAGAAGCCATCTAGATACTAGCTATGGACCCGAAGGTTTGTGGTAAACGACTCACAACTCATGGTGAGGGCGATGATGATGATGATGAAGGCCTCCGTGATGGATCCCCCTCCCGGAATAGGCTCCAAGATGGGATCTCCAAGGGAACAGAAGCTACGGCGGTGGAATTAGGGTTTTCTCTCCGCGTATGGAGTTTCTGGGGTACGTTGGTATATATAGGAAGAGGGAGGGCACCGGGGGCCACACGGGGCAGCCTCGAGGCAGGGGGCGCGCCTTGGGAAGGGGGGCGCGCCCCGCTCCCTCGAGGGCAGCCCCTCTGTCCCCTGACTTGGCCCTGAAGTTTCCCATGCGTGGTTTTCTCCAAAAATATCTCTCGCGAAGGTTTCATTCCGTTTGATATTCTTTTTCTGCAAAACCCTGAAATAGGCAAAAAAACAGCAATCTGGACTGGGCCTTTGGGTTAGTAGGTTAGTCCCAAAAATGATATAAAAGTGAATGATAAAGCCCATTAAACATCCAAGACTTCATAAATAATAGAATGGAACAATAAAAAATTATAGGTACGTTGGAGACGTATCAATGGACTACTCCCTCCTCGTCATGGAGAGTGCCGGGATGATGAAGATGGCCACCGGTGAGGGTTCCCCCCTCCGGCATGGTGACAGAACCGGGTCTAGATTGGTTTTCGGTGGCTACAGAGGCTTTCGGCGGCGGAACTCCCGATCTTGGTTAATTTCCGAAGGTTTCAGTATTTATAGGATTTTTTGGCGTAGGGCACAAGTCAGGGGGCCCTCCGGGCCGTCCACGAGACAGGAGGGCGCGCCCTCCTGCCCAGGGCGCGCCCCCCACCCTTGTGGGCAGCCGGTGGCTCTCCAGGCCCAACTCTTTTGCTTCGGGGGCTTCTTTTGGTCCAGAAAAAATCATGAAAAATTGGCTCGTCAATTGGACTCCGTTTGATATTCCTTTTCTGCGAAACTCAAAAACAAGGAAAAATAGAAATTGTCACTGGGCTCTGGGTTAATAGGTTAGTACCAAAAATCATATAAAAGTGTATAATAAAGCCCATAAAACATCCTAGAAGGATAATATAATAGCATGGAACAATCAAAAATTATAGATACGTTGGAGACGTATCAACATCCCCAAGCTTAATTCCTGCTCGTCCTCGAGTAGGTAAATGATAAAAACAGAATTTTAGATGTGGAATGCTAACCAACATAATTTTCAATGTAATTCTCTTAATTGTGGCATGAATGTTTAGATCTGAAAGATTCAAGACAAAAGTCTATATTGACATAAGAAATAATAATACTTCAAGCATACTAACAAAGCAATCATGTCTTCTCAAAATACTATGGTTAAAGAAAGTTATCCCTACAAAATCATATAGTCTGGCTATGCTCCCTCTTCATCACACAAAATATTCATATCATGCACAACCCCAGTTTCAGCCAAGCACTTGTTTTCATACTCTATTCTTTCAAACTTTTCAACTTTCACGCAATACATGAGCGTGAGCCATGGACATAGCACTATGGGTGGAATAGAGAGGTGGTTGTGGAGAAGACAAAAAGGAGGGAGATAGTCTCACATCAACTAGGCGTATCAACAGGCTATGGAGATGCCCATCAATAGATATCAATGTGAGTGAGTAGGGATTGCCATGCAACGGATGCACTAGAGCTAAATATGTATGAAAGCTCAACAAAAGAAACTAGTGGGTGTGCATCCAACTTGCTTGCTCACGAAGACCTAGGGCATTTGAGGAAGCCCATCGTTGAAATATACAAGCCAAGTTCTATAATGAAAATTCCCACTAGTATATGAAAGTGACTAAGCATGAGACTATCTATCATGAAGAACATGGTGCTACTTTGAAGCACAAGTGTGGAAAAAGATAGTAGCATTGTCCCTTCTCTCTTTTCTCTCATTTTTTTGGAGGGGCTTTCCTCTTTTTTTTAGCCCCTCTCTATTTTTTTGGGCCATTTCCTTTTTTATTTGGCCTTTATCCTTTTTTTGTTTTTTTGTTTCCTCACACGGGACAATGCTCTAATAACGAAGATCATCACGCTTATATTGATTTACAACTCGATATTACAACTCGATACTAGAACAAAGTATGACTCTACATGAATGCCTCCGACGGTGTACCGGGATGTGCAATGAATCAAGAGTGACATGTATGAAAAATTATGCATGGTGGCTTTGCCAGAAATACGATGTCAACTACATGATCATGCATGGCAATATGACAATATGAAGCGTGTCATATGAACGGAACGGTGGAAAGTTGCATGTCAATATATCTCGGAATGGCTATGGAAATGCCATGATAGGTAGGTATGGTGGCTGTTTTGAGGAAGGATATATAGTGGGTGTATGGTACCGGCGAAAGTTGTGCGGTACAAGAGAGGCTAGCAATGGTGGAAGGGTGAGAGTGTGTATAATCCATGGACTCAACATTAGTCATAAGAACTCATATACTTATTGCAAAAATCTACGAGTCATCAAAACAAACCAATCAACGCATGCTCCTAGGGGGGAGGTTGGTAGGAGTTAACCATCGCGCGCCCCCGACCTCCACACAAAGGTTGACGCTTTACAAATACCTCATGCTCTAACCTAGTCACATAACGGTTCACCATACGTGCATGCTACGGGAATCACTAACCTTAACTCAAGTATCTCTCAATTTCATAATAACTCCACTAGCATGACTCTAATATCACTATCCTCATATCTCAAAATAATTATCAAGCATCCAACTTCTCGTCATATTCAATGCACTTAGTGTGAAAGTTTTTACTACATTGATATTGGATGTCTATCGTGTGAAGAGTAGTTTTTTTAGCCTAAACACATTACCATGCTGTTTTAATAGACTCTCAAAAGGATATAAGTGAAGCATGAGATTTCATCTATTTCAGCGAAATAAAACCACCGCCGTGCTCTAAAAGATATAAGTGAAGCGCTAGAGCAAATGACAAACTACTCCAAAAGATACAAGTGAAGAACAACGAGTAGTTGAATAATTATGTAACTATGTGAAGACTCTCTAACATTTAAGAATTTCAGATCTTGGGATATTATTCAAACAGCAAGCAAAACAAAATAAACTAAATTGACGCTCCAAGCAAAACACATATCATGTGGTGAATAAAAATATAGCTCAGAATATAGTTACCGATGGATGAAGACGAAAGAGGGGATGCCTTCCGGGGCATCCCCAACCTTAGGCTTTTGGTTGTCCTTGAATTTTACCTTGGGGTGCCTTGGGCATCCCCAAGCTTAGGCTCTTGCCACTCTTTGTTCCATAGTCCATCAAAGCAATACTCAAAACTTGAAAACTTCACAATACAAAACTTAGACAAAAATCTCGTGAGCTCCGTTAGTATAAGAAAGCAAACCACTACTCAAAGGTACTGCAAAGAATTCATTCTTTGTATATATTGGTGTTAAACCTACTGTATTCCAACTTCTCTATGGTTCATACTTCCTAATACTACTCATAGATGCATTGAAATAAGCAAACAACACACGAAAAACAGAATCTGTCAAAAACAGAACAGTCTGTAGTAATCTGCAGGTTTCGCTTACTTCTGTAACTCCAAAAAATTCAAACTAAAATGGTAAACGTGAGGAATTTGTCTATTAATCATCTGCAAAAAGAATCAACTAAATAGCACGCTCCAGTAAAATCTGACGACCACTTTAGCAAGCGCTAACGATTCTGTTTTTCACAGCAAGATCACATAAACTTCACACAAGTCTTCCCAAAGGTTCTACTTGGCACAAACACTAAACAAAACATGAAACCACATCTAATCAGAGTCTAGATGCAATATTTATTCCTAAACAGAAGCAAAAAACAAAGAAACTAAAATAAAGTTGGGTTGCCTCCCAACATGCGCTATCGTTTAACGCCCCTAGCTAGGCATGATGGTTTCAATGATGCTCACATAAAAGATAGGAATTGAAATATAACGGGGGCATCATGAAGAATAGGACTAGCACATTTAAGTCTAACCCACTTCCTATGCATAGGGATTTTGTAAGCAAACAACTTATGAGAACGATAATCAACTAGCATAGGAAGGGAAAACAAGCATAGCTTCAAAACTTTAAGCACATAGAGAGGAAACTTGATATTATTGCAATATGTAGAAGCATATGATCCTCTCTCATAATAATTTTTAGTAGCATCATGAATGAATTCAACAATGTAACCAGCACATAAAGCATTCTTTTCATGATCTACTTGCATAGAAAATTTTCTACTGTCCACATAAGCAAAATTCTTCTCATTCATAGTAGTGGGAGCAAATTCAACAAAACAACTATCATGTGAAGCATAATCCAATTGAAAACTAAAATCATGATGACAAGTTTCATGGTTATCATTATTCTCAATAGCATACAAGTACTCACAATAATCATGATAGATAGCAACTTTGTTCTCATAATCAATTGGAACCTCTTCCGAAATAGTGGATTCATCACTAAATAAAGTCACGACCTCTCCAAATCCACTTTCATAAATATAATCATCATAAATAGGAGGCATGCTTTCATCATAATAAATTTGCTCATCAAAACTTGGGGGACTAAAAATATCATCTTCATCAAACGTAGCTTCCCCAAGCTTGTGGCTTTGCATATCATTAGCATCATGGGTATTCAAAGAATTCATACTAACAACATTGCAATCATGCACATATTTTATGCCAAGCATTCTATGTAATTCTTCTTCTAGTATTTGGGCACAATTTTCCTTCCCATAATTTTCACGGAGGATATTAATAAGATGAAGCATATGAGGTAACCTTAATTCCATTTTTTTTTTCAATTTTCTTTTATAAACTAAACTAGTGATAAAACAAGAAACTAAAAGATTCGATTGCAAGATCTAAAGATATACCTTAAAGCACTAACCTCCCCGGTAACGACGCCAGAAAAGAGCTTGATGTCTACTACGCACCCTTCTTCTTGTAGACGTTGTTGGGCCGCCAAGTGCAGAGGTTTGTAGGACAGTAGCAAATTTCCCTCAAGTGGATGACCTAAGGTTATCAATCCGTGGGAGGCGTAGGATGAAGATGGTCTCTCTCAAACAACCCTGCAACCAAATAACAAAGAGTCTCTTGTGTCCCCAACACACCCAATACAATGGTAAATTGTATAGGTGCACTAGTTCGGCGAAGAGATGGTGATACAAGTGCAATATGGATGGTAGATATAGGTTTTTGTAATAAGAAAATATAAAAACAGCAAGTTAGCAAGTGGTAAACGTGAGCATAAACGGTGTTGCAATGATAGGAAACAAGGCCTAGAGTTCATACTTTCACTAGTGCAAGTTCTCTGAAGTAACTAATAGCGGAGAACAAACGAAGAGATTATGGTAGCGTACGAAACCACCTCAAAGTTATTATTTCTGATCGATCTATCCAAGAGTCCGTAGTAACGTTCAATCTATCATAGAGTTCGTACTAGAATAACACCTTAAGACACAAATCAACCAAAACCCTAATGTCACCTAGATACTCCATTGTCACCTCAAGTATCCGTGGGCATGATTATACGGTATGTATCACACAATCTCAGATTCATCTATTCAACCAACACAAAGTACTTCAAAGTGTGCCCCAAAGTTTCTATCGGAAAGTCAAGATGAAAACGTGTGCCAACCCCTATGCATAGATTCCCAAGGTCACGGAACCCTCAAGTTGATCACCAAAACATACATCAAGTAGATCACATGATATCCCATTTTCACCACAGATAAATACGTGCAAGACATACATCAAGTGTTCTCAAATCTTTAAAGACTCAATCCGATAAGATAACTTCAAAGGGAAAAATCAATCCATTAGAAGAGAGTAGAGGGGGAGAAGCATCATAAGATCCAACTATAATAGCAAAGCTCGCGATACATCAAGATCGTGTCATCTCAAGAACACGAGAGAGAGAGAGAGATCAAACACATAGCTACTGGTACATACCCTCAGTCCCGAGGGTGGACTACTCCCTCCTCGTCATGGAGAACGCCGGGATGATGAAGATGGCCACCGGTGAGGGTTCCCCCCTCCGGCAGGGTGCCGGAACGGGGTCTAGATTGGTTTTCGGTGGCTACAGAGGCTTTCGGCGGAGGAACTCCCGATCTAGGTTAATTTCCGAAGGTTTCGGTATTTATAGGTTTTTTTGGCGTAGGGCACAAGTCTTGGGGCCCTCCGGGCCGTCCACGAGATAGGAGGGCGCGTCCCCTGCATAGGGCGCGCCCCCCACCCTCGTGGGCATCCAGTGGCTTTCCTGGCCCAACTCTTTTGCTTCGAGGGCTTCTTTTGGTCCAGAAAAAATCATCAAAAATTGGCTCGTCAATTCGACTCCGTTTGATATTCCTTTTCTGCGAAACTCAAAAACAAGGAAAAAACAGAAACTGGCACTGGGCTCTGGGTTAATAGGTTAGTCCCAAAAATCATATAAAAGTGTATAATAAAGCCCATAAAATATCCTAGAAGGATAATATAATAGCATGGAACAATCAAAAGTTATAGATACGTTGGAGACGTATCAGGTACCAAAGTAATCCAGGAGTGGATCACTGGACAATGGTCAAGAACATCCTGAAGTACCTGAAAATGACAAAGGATATGTTTCTCATTTATGGAGGTGACAAAGAGCTCGTTCTAAATGGTTACGTCGATTCAAGCTTTGACACTGATCCGGATGACTCTAAGTCACATACCGGATACATATTTTTGTTGAACGTTGGAGCTGTCAGTTGGTGCAGTTCCAAGCAGAGCGTCGTGGCGGGATCTACGTGTGAAGCGTAGTACATAGCTCCTTCGGAAGCAGCAAATGAAGGAGTCTGGATGAAGGAGTTCATATCCAATCTAGGTCTAATACCTAGTGCATCGGGTCCAATGAAAATCCTTTGTGACAGCATTGGAGCAATAGCCTTGGCGAAGGAATCCAGGTTTCACAAGAGAACCAAGCACATCAAGAGACACTTCAACTCCATCCGCGATCAAGTCAAGGAGGGAGACATAGAAATTTGTAAGATACATAAGGATCTGAATGTTGTAGACCCGTTGACTAAGCTTCCTCCATAAGCAAAACATGATCAGCACCAAGACTCCATGTGTGTTAGAATCATTACTATGTAATCCAGATTATTGACTCTAGTGCAAGTGGGAGACTGAAGGAAATATGCCCTAGAGGCAATATTAAAGTTGTTATTTATATTTCCTTATATATCATGATAAATGTATTTTATTCATGCTAGAATTGTATTAACTGGAAATTTGATACATGTGTGAATACATAGACAAAATAGAGTGCCCCTAATATGCCTCTACTAGACTAGCTCGTTAATCAAAGATGGTTATGTTTCCTAACCATAGACATGTGTTGTCATTTGATCAATGGGATCACATCATTAGGAGAATGATGTGATGGATAAGACCCATCCGTTAGCTTAGCACTACGATCGTTTAGTTTTACTGCTATTGCTTTCTTCATGACTTATATATGTTCCTCTGACTATGAGATTATGCAACTCGCGAATACCGGAGGAACACCTTGTATGATATCAAACGTCACAACGTAACTGGGTGATTATAAAGATGATCTACAAGTGTTTCTGAAGGTGTTTGTGGTGTTGGCATAGATCGAGAATAGGATTTGTCACTTCGAGTGTCGGAGAGGTATCTCTGGGCCCTCTCGGTAATACACATCATAATAAGCCTTGCAAGAAAATGACTAATGAGTTAGTCACGAGATGATGTATTATGGAACAAGTAAAGAGACTTGCCTGTAACGAGATTGAACTAGGTATGATGATACCGACGATCGAATCTCGGGCAAGTAACATACCGATGACAAAGGGAACAACGTATGTTGTTGTGCGGTTTGACCGATAGAGATCTTCATAAAATATGTAGGAACCAATATGAGCATCCAGGTTCCGCTATTGGTTACAGACCGGAGATGAGTCTCGGTCATGTCTACATAGTTCTCAAACTCGTAGGGTCCGCACACTTAACATTCGATGACGATCGATATTATGAGTTTATTTTTTTTTTGATGTACCGAAGGTTGTTCAGAGTCCCGGATGAGATCACGTACATGACGAGGAGTCTCTAAATAGTCGAGACATAAAGATTGATATATTGGATGACTATATTCGGACACCGGAAGTGTTCCGGAGAAGTTTTAGATAAAATCGGAGTGCCGGAGGGTTACCGGAACCCCCCGAGGGAACTAATGGGCCACATGGGCCGTAGTGGAGAGAGAGAGAGGGGCGGCTAGGGCAGGCCGCGCACCCCCTCCCCCTTGGGTCCGAATTGGACTAGGGAAGGGGGCGGCGCCCCCCTTCCTTCTCCTTATCCCTCTCCTTCCTCCCCCTCTCTCCCTCTTGGTGGACTCCTACTAGGAATAGGATTCCCCTTGTAGGACTCCCCTTGTAGGGCGCGCCCTAGGAGGGCCGGCCGGCCTCCCCTTTCTCCTTTATATACGGGGGCAGGGGGCACCCCATAGACACACAAGTTGATTTCTTAGCCGTGTGCGGTGCCCCCCTCCACAGTTACACACCTCGGTCATATCGTCATAGTGCTTAGGCGAAGCCCTATGCCGGTAACTTCATCATCACAGTCACCACGCCGTCGTGCTGACGAAACTCTCCCTCGACCTCAACTGGATCAAGAGTTCATGGGACCTCATCGAGGTGAACGTGTGCTGAACGCGGAGGTGTTGTACGTTTGATGCTTGGATCGGTTGGATCGCGAAGACGTTCGACTACATCAACCGTGTTACTAAACGCTTCCGCTTTCGGTCTACGAGGGTACGTGGACACACTCTCCCCGCTCGTTGCTATGCTTCTCCTAGATAGATCTTACGTGATCGTAGTTTTTTTTTTGAAATACTACGTTCGCCAACATATATGGTCTGCAACCCTGGGCTGCAGAGGCGGCTGGCTGCTGGAAGCAGCTTTGGCGCCAGTAGGGCCTTTCATCAGTCTCTTACTATGCTTGTTTGGTACCGGAAGTGAGCCTAACATACCGTCCCTGATGTTGGGGATCGTTGCAGAACATCAAAAAATTTCCTACGCATCACCAAGATCTATCTATGGAGTCTACTAGCAATGAGAGGGGAGTGCATCTTCATACCTTTGAAGATCGCGATGCGGAAGCGTTGCAAGAACGCGGTTGGTGGAGTCGTACACGAAGCGATTCAGATCACGGTCGAATCCGATCTAAGCGCCGAACAACGGCGCCTCCGCGTTCAACACACGTGCAGCCCGGTGACGTCTCCCGCGCCTTGATCCAGCAAGGGGTGAGGGAGAGGTTGGGGAAGACTCCGTCCAGCAGCAGCACGATGGCGTGGTGGTGGTGGAGGAGCGTGGCACTCCAGTAGGGCTTCGCCAAGCACCGCAAGAGACGAGGAGGAAGAGGGGTAGGGCTGCGCCAAGCGAGAGAGGAACTCATGCATTTGGCAGCCCAGAAACCCCACATATATATAGGGGGAGGGGAGGGGCTGCGCCCCCATCTAGGGTTTCCCCCTTTCGGGTGGCGGCAGCCCCTATATCCCATCTAGGGGGCGGCCAAGAGGGGGAGAGAGGGGGGCGCCCTAGGGTGGGCCTTAAGGCCCATCTGGACCTAGGGTTTGCCCCTCTTCCATCCCCTGCGCCCTGGGCCTTGGTGGGGGCGCACCAGCCCATCTAAGGCTGGTCCCCTCCCACACTTGGCCTACGCAAGCCTATGGGGCTGGTGGCCCCTCCCGGTGGTCCCGATACGTTACCGATAACGCCCGGAACACTTCCGGTGACCAAAACGGGACTTCCCATATATAAATATTTACCTACGGACTATTCTGGAACTCCTCTTGACGTCCGAGATCCCATCCGGGACTCCAAACAACATTCTGTAATCACGTAATACATTCCCTATAACCCTAGCGTCATCGAACCTTAAGTGTGTAGACCCTACGTGTTCGGGAACCATGCAGTCATGATCGAGACATATCTCCGGCCAATAACCAACAGTGGGATCTGGATACCCATGTTCGCTCCCACATGTTCCACGATGATCTCATTGGATGAACCACGATGTCAAGGATTCAATCAATCCCGTATACGATTCCCTTTGTCTATCAGTATAGTACTTGCCCGAGATTCGATCGTCGGTATACCGATACCTTGTTCAATCTCGTTATGGCAAGTCTCTTTACTCGTTCCGTAACACATCATCCCGTGACCAACCCCTTAGTCACATTGAGCTCATTACGATGATGTATTACCGAGTGGGCCCAGAGATACCTCTCCGTCATATGGAGTGACAAATCCCAGTCCCGATTCATGCCAACCCAACAGATACTTTCGGGGATACCTTTAGTGTACCTTTATAGCCACCCAGTTACGTTGTGACGTTTGGCACACCCAAAGTATTCCTACGGTATCCGGGAGTTGCACAACCTCATGGTCTAAGGAACAGATACTTGACATTGGAAAAGCTTTAGCATACGAACTACATGATCTTGTGCTAGGCTTAGAATTGGGTCTTGTCTATCACATCATTCTCCTAATGATGTGATCCCGTTATCAATGACATCCAATGTCCATGGTCAGGAAACCGTAACCATCTATTGATCGACGAGCTAGTCAACTAGAGGCTCACTAGGGACATGTTGTGGTCTATGTATTCACACATGTATTACTGTTTCCGGATAATACAATTAAAGCATGAACAATAGACAATTATCATGAACAAGGAAATATAATAATAACCATTTTATTATTGCCTCTAGGGCATATTTCCAACAATCTCCCACTTGCACTAGAGTCAATAATCTAGTTACATTGTGATGAATCGTACACCTATAGAGTTCTGGTGTTGATCATGTTTTGCTCGTGGAAGAGGTTTAGTCAACGGATCTGCGACATTCATATCCGTATGTACTTTACAAATATCTATGTCTCCATCTTGAATATAATTCCGGATGGAGTTGAAACGACGCTTGATGTGCTTGGTCTTCTTGTGAAACCTGGGCTCCTTGGCAATGGCAATAGCTCCAGTGTTGTCACAGAAGAGAGTCATCGGGCCCGACGCGCTTGGAATAAATCCTAGGTCGGTGATGAACTCCTTCATCCAGACTCCTTCCTGTGCTGCTTCGAAAGCAGCTATGTACTCCGCTTCACATGTAGATGCCGCCACGACGCTTTGCTTGCAACTGCACCAGCTGACTGCCCCACCATTCAAAATATACACGTATCCGGTTTGTGACTTGGAGTCATCCAAATCTGTGTCGACAAGCACTTCGTCACCTCCATAAACGAGAAACATATCCTTAGTCCTTTTCAGGTACTTCAGAATGTTCTTGACCGCTGTCCAGTGCTCCATAACAGGATCACTTTGGTACCTCCCCACCAAACTTATGGCAAGGTTCACATCAGGCCCGGTACACAGCATGACATACATAATAGAACCTATGGACAAGGCATAGGGGATGACACTCATCTTTTCTCTATCTTCTGCCGAGGTCGGGCATTGAGCTGTGCTCAATCTCATACCTTGCAATACAGGCAAGAACCCTTTCTTGGACTGACCCATATTGAACTTCTTCAATATCTCGTCAAGGTATGTGCTTTGTGAAAGACCAATGAGGCGTCTTGATCTATCTCTATAGATCTTGATGCCTAATATGTAAGCAACTTCTCCAAGGTCCTTCATTGAAAAACTTTTATTCAAGTAGGCCTTTATGCTTTCCAAGAATTCTACATCATTTCCCATCAGCAATATGTCATCCACATATAATATTAGAAATGCTACAGAGCTCCCACTCACTTTCTTGTAAATACAGGCTTCTCCCCAAGTCTGTATAATCCCAAACGCTTTGATCACCTCATCAAAACGAATGTTGCAACTCCGAGATGCTTGCACCAGCCCATAGATGGAGCGCTGGAGCTTGCATACCTTGTTAGCATTCTTAGGATCGACGAAACCTTCTGGCTGCATCATATACAGTTCTTCCTTCGGGAAGCCGTTAAGGAATGCCATTTTGACGTCCATTTGCGATATCTCATAATCATAGAATGCGGCAATTGCTAACATGATTCGGAGGGACTTCAGCATCGCTACGGGAGAGAAAGTCTCATCGCAGTCAATTCCTTGAACTTGTCGATAACCTTTAGCGACTAGCCGAGCCTTATAGATGGTCACATTACCATTCGCGTCAGTCTTCTTCTTAAAGATCCATTTATTTTCTATGGCTTGCCGATCATCGGGCAAGTCAAGCAAAGTCCATACTTTGTTATCATACATGGATCCTATCTCGGATTTCATGGCTTCAAGCCATTTGTTGGAATCCAGGCCCGCCATCGCTTCTTCATAGTTCGAAGGGTTCACCGTTGTCTAACAACATGATTTCCAGGACAGGGTTGCCATACCACTCTGGTGCGGAACGTGTCCTTGTGGACCTACGAAGTTCAATAGTGACTTGATCTGAAGCTTCATGATCATTATCATTAACTTTCTCTCTAGCCGGTGCAGGCACCACAGAAACATCTTCCTATGATGCGCTACTTTCCGGTTCGGAAGGGGTGACAATCACCTCATCAAGTTCCACTTTCCTCCCACGTACTTCTTTCGAGAGAAACTCTTTATCCAGAAAGGATCCATTCTTGGCAACAAAGATCTTGCCTTCGGATCTGAGGTAGAAGGTATACCCAATAGTTTCCTTAGGGTATCCTATGAAGATGCATTTTTCCGATTTGGGTTCGAGCTTTTCAGGTTGAAGTTTCTTGACATAAGCATTGCATCCCCAAACTTTTAGAAACGACAACTTAGGTTTCTTCCCAAACCATAGTTCATACGATGTCGTCTCAATGGATTTGGACGATGCCCTATTTAAAGTGAATGCGGCAGTCTCTAAAGCATAACCCCAAAATGATAGCGGTAAGTCGGTAAGAGGCATCATAGATCGCACCATGTCCAACAGAGTACGATTACGAGGTTCGGATACTCCATTACGTTGAGGTTTTCCAGGCGGCGTCAATTGTGAAACAATTCCACATTTCCTTAGGTGCGTGCCAAATTCATGACTTAAATATTCTCCTCCACGATCTGATCGTAAGAACTTTATTTTTCTGTCACGTTGATTCTCAACCTCATTCTGAAATTCCTTGAACTTTTCAAAGGTCTCAGACTTGTGTGTCATCAAGTAGACATACCCATATCTACTTAAGTCATCGGTGAGGGTGAGAACATAACGATAGCCACCGCGAGCTTCAACACTCATTGGACCGCACACATCAGTATGTATGATTTCCAACAAGTTGCTTGCTCGCTCCATTTTCTGGAGAACGGAGTCTTGGTCATCTTACCCAAGAGGCATGGTTCCCACGTGTCAAATGATTCATAATCAAGAGACTCCAAAAGTCCATCTGCATGGAGCTTCTTCATACGTTTGACACCAATATGACCAAGGCGGCAGTGCCACAAGTATGTGGGACTATCATTATCAACCTTACATCTTTTGGCATCCACACTATGAATATATGTAACATCACGTTTGAGATTCATTAAGAATAAACCATTGACCAGCGGGGCATGACCATAAAACATTTCTCTCATATAAATAGAACAACCATTATTCTCAGATTTAAATGAGTAGCCATCTCGCATTAAACGAGATCCAGATACAATGTTCATGCTCATAGCTGGTACTAAATAACAATTATTGAGGTTTAAAACTAATCCCGAAGGTAGATGCAGAGGTAGCATGCCGATGGCTATCACATCGACCTTTGAACCATTCCCGACGCGCATTGTCACCTCGTCCTTCGCCAGTCTCCGCTTATTCCGCAACTCCTGCTTTGAGTTACAAATGTGAGCAACTGAACCGGTATCAAATACCCAGGAGCTACTACGAGCGTTGGTAAGGTACACATCAATAACATGTATATCACATATACCTTTGACGCTTCCGGCCTTCTTGTCCGCTAAGTATTTGGGACAGTTCCGCTTCCAGTGACCCGTTCCCTTGCAATAAAAGCACTCGGTCTCAGGCTTGGGTCCATTCTTTGGCTTCTTCCCGGCAACTGGCTTACCGGGCGCGGCAACTCCTTTGTCGTCCTTCTTGAAGTTCTTCTTACCCTTGCCTTTCTTGAACCTAGTGGTTTTATTCACCATCAACACTTGATGTTCTTTCTTAATCTCCACCTCCGCTGATTTCAGCATTGAATACACCTCGAGAATGGACTTATCCATCCCTTGCATATTGAAGTTCATCACGAAGCTCTTGTAGCTAGGTAGGAGCAACTGAAGGATTATGTCAACGACCGCGTTCATCTGGGAGATTAATTCCCAGCTGAGACAAGCAGTTGTGCAACCCAGACATTTTGAGTACATGTTCGCTGACATGACTATTCTCCTCCATCTTACAATTGTAGAACTTGTCAGAGACTTCATATCTCTCAACTCGGGCATGAGCTTGGAAAACCATTTTCAGCTCTTAGAACATCTCATATGCTCCGTGCTGCTCAAAACGCTTTTGGAGCCCCGATTCTAAGTTGTAAAGCATGCCGCCCTGAACCAGGGAGTAATCATCACTACGCGACTGCCAGGCGTTCATAACATCTTGAGTTGCTAGGAAAACGGGTGCATCACCTAGCGGTGCTTCAAGGACATATGCTTTCTTGGCAGCTATGAGGATGATCCTCAAGTTATGGACCCAATTCGTATAGTTGCTACCATTGTCTTTCAGCTTGGTTTTCTCTAGGAACGCGTTGAAGTTGAGGGCAACATTAGCGTGGGCCATTGGATCTACAAGACATATTGTAAAGATTTTAGACTATGTTCATGACAATTAAGTTCATCTAAACAAATTTAATGAACTCCCACTCAAATAGACATCTCTCTAGTCATTTAAGTGATACATGATCCGAATCGACTAGGCCATGTCCGATCATCACGTGAGACGGACTAGTCATCGACGGTGAACATCTTTATGTTGATCGTATCTTCTATATGACTCATGTTCGACCTTTCGGTCTTCCATGTTCCGAGGCCATGTCTGTACATGCTAGGCTCCTCAAGTCAACCCTAAGTGTATTGCGTGTGTAAATCTGGCTTACACCCGTTGTATGCGAACGTTAGGACCTATCACACCCGATCATCACGTGGTGCTTCGGAACAACGAACCTTAGCAACGGTGCACAGTTAGGGGGAACACAATTCTTGAAATTTCAGTGAGAGATCATCTTATTTACTACCATCGTTTTAAGCAAATAAGATGTAAAACATGATAAACATCACATGCAATCAAATAGTGACATGATATGGCCAATATCATTTTGCTCCTTTTGATCTTCATCTTTGGGGATCCATGATCATCATTGTCACCGGCATGACACCATGATCTCCATCATCATGATCTCCATCATCGTGTCTTCGTGAAGTTGTCTCGCCAAACATTACTTCTACTACTACGGCTAACAGTTAGCAATGAAGTAAAGTAATTACATGGCATTTCCAATGACACACATGTCATACAATAAAATAAGACAACTCCTATGGCTCCTGCCGGTTGTCATACTCATCGACATGCAAGTCGTGATTCCTATTACAAGAACATGATCAATCTCATACATCACATATATAATTCATTCATCACATCCTTTTGGCCATATCACATCACACGGCACATGCTGCAAGAACAAGTTAGACGTCCTCTAATTGTTGTTGCAAGTTTTTACGTGGCTGCTATAGGTTTCTAGCAAGAACGTTTCTTACCTACGCAAAAACCACAACGTGATATGCCAATTACTATTTACCCTTCATAAGGACCCTTTTCATCGAAACCGATCCGACTAAAGTGGGAGAGACAGACACCCGCTAGCCACCTTATGCAACTAGTGCATGCCAGTCGGTGGAACCTGTCTCATGTAAGCGTACGTGTAAGGTCGGTCCCGGCCGCTTCATCCCACGATGCTGCCAAATCAAGATAAGACTAGTAGCGGCAAGTAAATTGACATGATCTACGCCCACAACAATCTTGTGTTCTACTCGTGCATAGTAACTACGCATAGACCTAGCTCAAGATGCCACTGTTGGGGATCGTTGCAGAAAATCAAAAAAATTCCTACGCATCACAAAGATATATCTATGGAGTCTACTAGCAACGAGAGGGGAGTGCATCTTCATACCTTTGAAGATCGCGATGCGGAAGTGTTGCAAGAACGCGGTTGGTGGAGTCGTACACGAAGCGATTCAGATCGCGGTCAAATCCGATCTAAGCGCCGCACAACGGCGCCTCCGCGTTCAACACACGTGCAGCCCAGTGACGTCTCCCGCGCCTTGATCCAGCAAGGGGTGAGGGAGAGGTTGGGGAAGACTCCGTCCAGCAGCAGCACGACGGCGTGGTGGTGGTGGAGGAGCATGGCACTCCAGCAGGGTTCCCCAAGCACCGCAAGAGACGAGGAGGAAGAGGGGTAGGGTTGCGCCAAGCGATAGAGGAACTCGTGCATCTGGCAGCTCCGAAACCCCACATATATATAGGTGGAGGGGAGGGGCTGCACCCCCATCTAGGGTTTCCCCCTTAGGGGTGGCGGCATCCCCTAGATCCCATCAAGGGGGCGGCTAAGAGGGGGGAGAGAGGGGGGCGCCCTAGTGTGGGCCTTAAGGCCCATCTGGACCTAGGGTTTGCCCCCTCTTCCATCCCCTACACCCTCGGCCTTGGTGGGGGGCGCCCTAGGGTGGGCCTTAAGGCCCATCTGGACCTAGGGTTTGCCCCCTCTTCCATCCCCTGCGCCCTGGGCCTTGGTGGGGGGGCGCACCAGCCCATCTAGGGCTGGTCCCCTCCTACACTTGGCCCACGCAAGCCTCTGGGGCTGGTGGCCCCTCCCGGTGGACCCCCGGAACCCTTCCGGTGGTCCCAGTACGTTACCGATAACGCCCGGAACACTTCCGGTGACCAAAACAGGACTTCCCATATATAAATCTTTACCTCCAGACCATTCTGGAACTCCTCGTGACGTCTGGGATCTCATCCGGGACTCCGAACAACATTTGGTAACCACGTACTACATTCCCTAGAACCCTAGCGTCATCGAACCTTAAGTGTGTAGACCCTACAGGTTTGGGAACTATGCAGTCCTGACCGAGACATATCTCCGGCCAATAACCAACAGCGGGATCTGGATACCCATGTTGGCTCCCACATGTTCCACGATGATCTCATCGGATGAACCATGATGTCAAGGATTCAATCAATCCCGTATACGATTCCCTTTGTCTATCGGTATAGTACTTGCCCGAGATTCGATCGTCGGTATACCGATACCTTGTTCAATCTCATTATGGCAAGTTTGTTTACTCGTTCTGTAAAACATCATCATGTGACCAACACCTTAGTCACATTGCGCTCATTACGATGATGTATTACCGAGTGGGCCCAGAGATACCTCTCCGTCATACGGAGTGACAAATCCCAGTTTCGATTCGTGCCAACCCAACAGATACTTTCGGGGATACCCGTAGTGTAACTTTATAGCCACCCAGTTACGTTGTGATGTTTGGCACACCCAAAGTATTCCTACGGTATCCGGGAGTTGCACAACCTCATGGTCTAAGGAACAGATACTTGACATTGGAAAAGCTTTAGCATACGAACTACACGATCTTGTGCTAGGCTTAGAATTGGGTCTTGTCCATCACATCATTCTCCTAATGATGTGATCCCGTTATCAATGACATCCAATATCCATGGTCAGGAAACCGTAACCATCTATTGATCAACGAGCTAGTCAACTAGAGGCTCACTAGGGACATGTTGTGGTCTATGTATTCACACATGTATTTATGTTTCCGGATAATACAATTAAAGCATGAAAATAGACAATTATCATGAACAAGGAAATATAATAACAACCATTTTATTATTTCCTCTAGGGCATATTTCCAACACCTGATCACCGTCCCCGGTGTTGTCGGGGTCAGCATTGCAAGACCTCACGTTGTTGTTGCTGGGTTGAGGCGCCATTTGGAGGTGTGTCCTGCGCGGATTGCATGAAGAGAGATTTCTTGCAATCAGCCTTAATACATTCCTGCTTCGGCAAATCAGGCATCAACTCATCACTCTCATAGCCTGAGTCATTCTGCTGAGCCATCAATCCTCCGTCGTCATAGCCGCCGATATTGAGAAACCGGAGAGGTTCTTCATCCTCGTCCATGACATCATCCATTGCTTCTTCAACAGGGGAAACATCATCAGTCACTAATGTAGCATCTTCCTCATGTCGTACGCTATCACCCGGCATGACAGGCACCACTAATTGGGTAGGTGGGGTGGTGTTCATACCTTGTTGCGGCGTTGTCATTGGTGTGCTCCCAGCCGCCTCCAGACGAAGGAGACTCTTTGGCCAGAACAAGATGCAACTCTTGCAATCGCCAAGTGCTAGGTGGCTTCTCACCCCTCGTTGGTTACCCCAAGTGGAAGGTTTGAGATGCAGTGTAGCAGAAGTTTTCCCTTGGTAATACCAAGGATCGATTTCCCAGAGACTCCCAGTTTCAACAAGAAGGTGTCAACTGCTAACGGCGCCGGATATTAGCAATCAACGTGGACCTGCACACAGATACAAATAACTTTGCTCCCAACGAGTACAGAGAGGTTGTCAATCCCTCCGGCCTTGTAGTTTACAAAGGATCAAACGCAAGTGATAATAGTGATAGGTATAATTGCAATAGTAAGTAAATAGCGGAAAAGTAAATAGCGGATGTGATCAATAATGGTAATATGGACCGGAGTCTCATGATGTTCACTAGTGATGTCTCTCTCCCAAAAGACGATAAAACAGCTATGTGAGGTAAACGAATTACAGCTGGGCAATTGACAGGACCATGTGCGCAAACCAATGCTGATTACATTGCAAGAAAGGTTGAGGTTCAAAGCATGGGCGGTACGCCAAAGTAAGTAGACTGAAATCCATCAATATCTACTACTAATCATCCACCTTGAGATATCTATCCAGAACATCTCACTGGTATTAAGTTGCGAGCCCCACCCATAGTGTAAACTCAAAGCAACAGACAACTGCATTAAAAGAACTTTGCGTAAAGTAAACAATCCTTGCACCCGCGGGCACAAGCACCGTTGTTTTCCCCCTTGTGGCAACAGCACATCCCCTAGACTCATGTTTCTGTCACTCAAACTACTCATCGAGGGGCATGAACCCACAATCGAGCATAACGTTCCCTCTTGGAGTCACTACCTACTACTTGGCCAAAGCAATAAATAACAACGGAGAACATGCAAGAATTACTTACGAACATAAACATAAAAGAGGTGAATCAAATATATTACTCAAACACAATCTGAACATAATCTCATAATCCATCGGATCCCAGCAAACTCATCATAGCAACAGCATAAGGATTACATATGTGCCTCGATCATGTAGGGCAGCTCACGAGGACTAATTAGTGAAGCACAAGAACGGGAGGAGAACATCACATAGCTACTGGTCATGGACTCATGGTCCAAGGGAGACTACTCACAACTCATCCGGGAGGCGTCCATGGTGGTGGAGAAGCTCCCGGTGGTGATCCTCCCCTTCGGTAGGGTGCCGGGAAGGGTTCTCCTGGTGCTCCCGATCTTGGAAGCGGCGGCGGCGGCGGAACAGAGATGGGATCGCGAAAAAAGTTCCTGTTTCGAGGGTTTCGGGAGACGCTTTAAATATATGCCAAAGGGGGGCATCAGAGGAGCCTCGGGGGGCCCAGGCGCCCCCCCGGCGCGGCCCAGGGGGGGCGCGCCGCAAGGGCGCCTGGAGCCCTGGTGGGCCCCCCGGCTGTCCTTTGAGCGCACGGTAGGTTCTGGAACGCTGATTTTTTATATAATTTTTCTGGATTTTTCCTGGCAGTTCTCGTAATGTGAAAACCTGAAATACAAAAACAGCCGAAAACAGAAACTGGCACTGGGGTGCACTGAGTTAATAGGTTAGTCCAAATATGATCAAAAGTGTATGGAAGTGTATAAATATCATAGCAATATCACCCAAAAGAGGCATGGAGCAAGCAGAAATTATAGATACGTTTTGGACGTATCAACATCCCCAAGCTTAATTCCTGCTCGTCCTCGAGTAGGTAAATGATAACAAGAATAATTTCTGTGGTGACATGCTATTAACCATATAGGACTTTTTCATAGTCATATGACAAAAGCTTACTGAGACAATGAATCTATAGTAATTAATTTGCCTCATGAGAAAATCACAAAGAACTGAAAGTTTTACAATATGATACTGAAACATCAAATAGATTTGCAATGAACATGATGTGCAAATATGATAAAGTGATATCTAGCTTGCCCCCTTTAATGAAGCATAAATGCAGGGGTACCTTCAAGGTTTAAGTGATGACTAGATACAATGATTTCAGAATAAACGATATCACAATCATGCAAAAGACAATGCTACTTTGGGACAATGCACATTACACTCAGAATGACAATCATGCTCTCAGTAGTTGGTGCTTTTAAAAGAAGGTGGAGACTCAACATAAAAGTAAAAGAATGGCCCTTCGCAGAGGGAAGCAGGGATTTCTCATGTGCTAGAGCTTTTTATTTTGAAAACATAGAAACAATTTTGTCAACGGTAGTAGTACTTCATATGTGTTATGCATAAGACATCCTATAAGTTGCAAGCCTCATGCATCGAATACCAATCGTGCTCGCACCTTGTCCTAATTAGCTCGGATTTCCATGGATTGTCATTGCATTACATATGTTTCAACCAAGTGTCACAAAGGGTACCTCTATGTCACCTGTACAAAGGTCCAAGGAGATAGATCGCATTTGATTTCTCGTTTTGATAGATCTCAACTTGAGGACATCCATACCGGGACAACATAGAAAATAGATAATGGACTCCTCTTTAATGCTTAAGCATATTCTCATAGGAGATTGAGGATTAATGTCCAAGCTAAAACTTCCACCATGATACATGGCTTTGGTTGGCGGCCCAATGTTCTTCTCTAACAATATGCATACTCAAACCATTCAACCCATGGCAAATCACCCTTTCTTTAGACAAGACGAGCATGCATAGCAACTCACATGATATTCAACAAAAGTGTAACAGTTGATGGCGTCCCCAGAAACATGGTTACCGCTCAGCAAGCAACTTATAAGAAAATAAGATACATAAGCAACATATTCTTTACCACAATAGTTTTTAAGCTACTTTCCCATGAGCTATGTATTGCAAAAACTGAAGGTTTTAAAGGTAGCACATGTAAATTTACTTGGAGTGGCGGTGAAATACCACATATAGGTAGGTATGGTGGACTCATATGGCACAACTGGTTTAAAAGGATGTGGATGCACAAGCAGTCAGTCCGCTTAGTACAGGTGGAGGTTAGCAAAAGACTGGGAGCGACCAACTAAGAGAGCAATGACGGTCATAATCATGCAGAGCGACAAAGCAACATTGAATCAGGTATGGAAGTTATATCGCTACTCAGAAACAAAAGATCATCAAGGCTTGACAGACTTTCTTTACAGTCTTAAATATGCGTGAGCATACGCCAAGTCAATCAAAATAAATTCTTGAAGGAAGATATTACTAAACCATACCACATCATTGGCAAACAAATCATGTTGGTACTCCAATAACACATTGGGAATCCCCCAGCTATTTGAGACTAACCATAAGAAAACCTGAACTACTAAGCGCCATTATGCACGTAGCATCTTTATCATAGACATATTAACCAATGCAACGGAAGCAAACTCTCTTAATAAGGTGAGCATGGTAATTAAAGAGAGTTCAAGCAACCAACTAAACAAAAGCTCTTTAAAAAGATAAGCATGAATACTAAGAGCAGAGCATGATAGTAGCTATTTAAAAGACAAAGAACACACACAGCAAAGATAGTCATGAAAATTCTATGTTATGTTCTAGGTAGAAGTGGAGCGTGTTTCTCTCCCACATAAAGAATGCTGAGTTCCGACTCGTTATGAAAAACTAAAAAGGAAACTAAAAGCAAGACGCTCCAAGCATAGCACATAACACATGAAGTGATTAAAATATAGTGGAACGAAAGACGAACTGATAATGTTGATGGAGAAGGGGATGCACGGGGGCATCCCCAAGCTTAGACGCTTCAGTCTCCTTGAATATTTCTTGGGGTGCACGGGGGCATCCCCAAGCTTGAGCGCTTGACACTCCTGGATCTTTTTATCATCTTCCCTCGCACACTTGAAATCTCCCTTCATACATAACTCATCATAATCTGATTAGCGAGGTTAGTACCCATAATAAAATAATTATACCTTGCTGGAAATAAAGATATTCTTGAAGGTCTACTATTTCTCAAGATTGCCAAAAGGTTTTTGCAAAGAAAAATCAAGCTCTTGGTTTGCAAAATGAAGGAAAAGCAAAACAGGACAGAATCTGTGAAAAACAGAACAGCAGGTAGTAAATGATTTGTTCGGGGCACTTCTGCAACTCAAATCAAAAAACTCAGAACAGAAGCACGAAAGAAAATTATATAGAGAACGCTGTCAAAAAAATTCAGACCAAAAAGATGATCTGGTGATTTTATACGAATTTTTCTATCCAAGGACAGAATCTGTTTCCTGGACAGCACCTCACAACTTTTGAACTTTCTAGCAATCAGAGGCTATACTTGGCACAAAATTGAAAAGCAAAGATACAATGATGATGCTACAGTAGTAACAACATCAAGACACAACAAAAGCAAAATAAATTTATTCATTGGGCTGCCTCCCAAAAGCGCTTTCTTTTATGCCTTTAAGCTAGGCATAATGCAAAGAGATTAAGTTGTATCAATTGAACCATCATCAAGATCATCAAAAAGTTCTTCAATAATACAACTAGTCTTAAGAGGACTTTCAAATAAAGGCCTCATAGAGATACTTCTAGGGAGAAGACCAAAAGGATAAAAGTCAAGTGAAGATTCATTTATAAATTCATCAAAGAGAGGTGTTTCTTCCAAAGTCTTTACAGTTTCAACCCCTTTGGCAATAGATGGATTACTTTTAGAACGGGGAGCCTTTGGAACGTGAACGAACTTAGGCTCCCTCTTTGCCGGAGTTTCTACCTTTTTGGTTTTGATCGAGGAGAAGGTAGTTCCTAGGGTATCAAATATTTCCTCAATCTTGTCTATCCTAGAAGAGTCCAAGTCATGGAATTTGACGGTCTCCAAAGTTTTGAAAATTTTATGCATGGAGCTATCAAGCCTATTCAAATTCCCTTGGATCTTACGATCCAACTCATTTATCTTATTAATGCTTGGCATCTCTAGCTCTATTTTTTCAAGTTTTTTCATAATGTGAGCTAGGGTGATGTCCTCTTGAATGCTAACAACAGGGGGATTCCCAACAAGATTTTCAATAATACTAAGAGACTCCCAAACTGGGGCTTCTAGGAAATTCCCATTGATAGTAGTATCTAGAATAAACCTATTCCAAGAAGTAATTCCAACATAAAAATTTCTAAGCAAGATAGTAGTAGGTTGCTTCTTGGTGGCTCTTTTTTGTGAATCACTAATTCTATACCAAGCATCTTTCAAACTTTCCCCACCTCTTTGTTTAAAGGTGAGAACTTTTACCTCGTCAAAGACAAAAGGACCCGACATAATGACAACTAAAGAATGAGATAACTATTTTTGTGATTTTCGATAAAAGATACTAAAGCAAAACTGAAAGGTAAACTAACAAGACTAAAAGCAAAGGTAAAAGATAGCGTGCAACTCCCCTATCCTGAAGAGTGGAGTCCCCAGCAACGGCGCCAGAAATTGCTTTGCTAGGTGGCTTCTCACCCCTCGTTGGTTACCCCAAGTGGAAGGTTTGAGATGCAGTGTAGCAGAAGTTTTCCCTTAGTAATACCAAGGATCGATTTCCCAGAGACTCCCAGTTTCAACAAGAAGGTGTCAACTGCTAACGGCGCCGGATATTAGCAATCAACGTGGACCTGCACACAGATACAAATAACTTTGCTCCCAACGAGTACAGAGAGGTTGTCAATCCCTCCGGCCTTGTAGTTTACAAAGGATCAAACGCAAGTGATAATAGTGATAGGTATAATTGCAATAGTAAGTAAATAGCGGAAAAGTAAATAGCGGATGTGATCAATGATGGTAATATGGACCGGAGTCTCATGATGTTCACTAGTGATGTCTCTCTCCCAAAAGACGATAAAACAGCTATGTGAGGTAATCGAATTACAGCTGGGCAATTGACAGGACCATGTGCGCAAACCAATGCTGATTACATTGCAAGAAAGGTTGAGGTTCAAAGCATGGGCGGTACGCCAAAGTAAGTAGACCGAAATCCATCAATATCTACTACTAATCATCCACCTTGAGATATCTATCCAGAACATCTCGCTGGTATTAAGTTGCGAGCCCCACCCATAGTGTAAACTCAAAGCAACAGACAACCGCATTAAAAGAACTTTGCGTAAAGTAAACAATCCTTGCACCCGCGGGCACGAGCACCGTTGTTTTCCCCCTTGTGGCAACAACACATCCCCTAGACTCATGTTTCTGTCACTCAAACTAGTCATCGAGGGGCATGAACCCACAATCGAGCATAACGTTCCCTCTTGGAGTCACTACCTACTACTTGGCCAAATTAATAAATAACAACGGAGAACATGCAAGAATTACTTACGAACATAAACATAAAAGAGGTTAATCAAATATAATACTCAAACACAATCTGAACATAATCTCATAATCCATCGGATCCCAGCAAACTCATCATAGCAACAACATAAGGATTACATATGTGCCTCGATCATGTAGGGCAGCTCACGAGGACTAATTAGTGAAGCACAAGAACGGGAGGAGAACATCACATAGCTACTGGTCATGGACTCATGGTCCAAGGGAGACTACTCACAACTCATCCGGGAGGCGTCCATGGTGGTGGAGAAGCTCCCGGTGGTGATCCTCCCCTCCGGCAGGGTGCCCGGAAGGGTTCTCCTAGTGCTCCCGATCTTGGAAGCGGCGGCGGTGGCGGAACAGAGATGGGATCACGAAAAGAGTTCCTGTTTCGAGGGTTTCGGGAGACGCTTTAAATATATGCCAAAGGGGGCATCGAAGGAGCCTCGGGGGGCCCAGGCACCCCCCCCCGGCGCGGCCCAGGGGGGGCGCGCCGCCAGGGCGCCTGGAGCCCTGGTGCCCCCCCCCCCGGCTGTCCTTTGGGCGCGCGATAGGTTCTGGAACGCTGATTTTTTATATAATTTTTCTGGATTTTTCCTGGCAGTTCTCGTAATGTGAAAACCTGAAATACAAAAATAGCCGAAAACAGAAACTGGCACTGGGGTGCACTGAGTTAATAGGTTAGTCCAAATATGATCAAAAGTGTATGGAAGTGTATAAATATCATAGCAATATCACCCAAAAGAGGCATGGAGCAAGCAGAAATTATAGATACGTTTTGGACGTATCACCAAGCCGCGGTGGGGTCTTGTCTTCATCTTCCCCTAGTTTTACCGAAGGAGACAAATTCTCATGGCCCGCTTTGACATTGGCCAAGCAAACCTTGAAGACGCCAGGGGCATTGGCCGGCTGTGGAACGAGCATTCCTTCAGCTTCATTATCATTGCCTTTCCCATGTCCACGTTCTAGCCGCTGATGGTGTACAATATGGTGCACGCCTCTTGTCCATCACATCATTCTCCTAATGATGTGATCCTGTTATCAACGACATCCAATGTCCATGGTTAGGAAACCACAACCAGCTATTGGTCAACGAGCTAGTCAACTAGAGGCTCACTAGGGACATGTCGTGGTCTATGTATTCACACATGTATTACGGCTTCCGGTTAATACAATTATAGCATGAATAATAGCCAATTATCATGAACAAGAAAACATAATAATAACCATTTTATTATTGCCTCTAGGGCATATTCCCAACACCCTTTGCCTCTCAAACGACTGCCCACGCAACCAGGGTTTCTACACCTCTCGTCGGCGCCGCCGCTGGTCTGCCTCCACTCTGGCAGCTTTAGGGTCATGGAGGTGTGATGGATCTTGCCCCTTGCACGACGACTTCTTAATTGTTTACTATAAGTAGTATGGTGGGGCCTTAGAACGACGACTTTCCAACTGTTTACTACAAGTAGTGATGTGTGGCCTTAGCAGTTAGCACGTCAACTTTCCAACTGTTTACTACACTTTTTGTCCAGCTCCACTGATGGAGGGCGATGATAACAGCACACCTTTGGCTCCCTTTACTACTTGTAGTCGTAGCTAGGTGGTCTACATACTTGGATGTACTTTTTTATTTCAGGTGTTTATTGTATTGTATTGTCATGACAAATGGTAAATAGATTGAAAGTTTTTCCTTTTTTTTGGGGGGGGGGACATTAATTTTATTCACACTCATAACAATTACACATTGATTTGGATGTAAGGTACAAGAAAATACAAAATAACTCTTATGATTAGGAATTACAATGAAATCTCTTGGAAACACCTTCACAGTATCAATCTCTTCTGGAAGAAATACTACAAAGATTTTGGCAAAGAGGCCACAATTGGATTGGAGCAACGATGTTGTCACTCTTTCGCCCGCATGAACATTACCAATAATGAGTTTTGAAAGCACCTTGAGTCGCTCATCCAAAAAGATGGGAAGCCATGAACGATGAAAGTACTTGGGTCCGGGATCCCCTAGAAGTGCAGGCTGTCAGATCACAATATCTTCACCAATGGTGTCAATGAAAGATTTCAAATTCCACAAAGAACAAACCAAAAAAAAAACCTAGACACACAATTATAAACTCCTCAGATCCGAATAATCGGATATGCGAGGAGAGAAAACTCTCTAATCTAATGGCACCACCGAAAGAATGAGAGTAAATTTATTCTTACAAAATATGATGACCACTAGATGATGACGAAGAACGTAGAACTCTTCAAGATGAGAGGCTCCCCACCTCACGGTGCCCAAAAAAATTCCATGCAGCGGCGGCTGAGACTGCAGCCCTTAACGCTTATTACATTCATAGAAAGGAGATAAAATGAGAAATCTTTTCCATCCAATCTGATTAGAATATCATTAAGTATATGTGGGAACCCCGACTTAAGAGTCGAGATCACCGAATGCACGTGTACAGTGATCCCAGAGATCAATGCTCACTGAACACACATAAGCTGAATAACAAGAGTCTTACATCCATACATATCGTCTTACACAAATTATGACCATTATGGCCAAGTCTTACATAGATAAAGCCTCATGGGCTGAATAGCAAATAAACTCGAATAGCGGAAGTCTTCGTAGATAAGTAGAACCCATGCCATCTGCCTTGACCCTACATGCATTCTGACTGGGAAAGCGTCCTAGTTCGCATGTTCGTCTCCATAAAATTCATCTTCATATTCCTGCTCCTCCATGCCTGGCCAATTAAATAACCAGTGGCAAGCCAATGAGTACTTTGAATGTACTCGCAAGCAACCCATGATTTGGTTCAAGGTAACAATGCAAGAGTATAACAATAAGCAACCTAGCTGCAAGCTAGCTAAGTTATTCTACCATCATGAATCATGCATCAATGTACTTGGGTAACCTCGAAGACAGGTTACAGATATCAACATGAATAGAGTTCAATTCTTTAGCAACGAGTCAAGTCACCACCTTGACTCAGCACACACACATACTTTCACCGAGATAGAAAAAATTCTGGACATAGTTTAAGTAGCACCTCCCAACTGTCCATGACCGTGGACACGGCTATTCGAATAGTTTTACACTCTGCAGAGGTTGCGCACTTTACCCACAAGATCCGGGAATCTTTCGTGTCACCCACGATCCCGCAGTACTTCAAGTACTCGGGGGAAGCACCCGGTCATTACCTTTCCCTAGACGACACTAACATAGGGTCCACTCGTTGGTGCACGACCCTCGTGTACAAACGATAGATCATGGGACTTGCCCTTTTCACAATGTCACGCATACACGAAGGGACCAACGGTGTGTCCGGTGCCCTGTAAAAACAGTCATGGTCGCCTATCCAAGCACGACCCCGTCCCGCGAGTGACCTCAAGTCTCCCCCGTCACTAGTGATGTGGGCACCATGCTAGTATCAGCCTAAGTAATTAATAACGCCCCGTCCCATAAGGGGTAGAGTGGTTGCACATGTTTGGTTGGGACGGTAATCACACATAAATCTAATCCATCATTTTTATCCACACACGAGAACTTTCTTGGCACACCACTTCTTCCTCAAGTGATGACCTCAACTCAACATCACCCTCGGGCATTAGGGGCACCCGATGTTTTTTCCGAAAAGAATGCAACCACGAAGGATTCATGGCACATATGCATCACTATGCATCACAACTAATCATTTGTCATTGCATCTAAGCACATGGTAAAGATCATGAGTAGAGTATGCATCATGTGGTGGCTTTCAACAAGTTTACCATCGTCACTCTTATCATCATGCATTCGGAAATAAAAGGGTTCCGAGGAACACAAGGGGTATCATGGTCAAAGGGCTGCTTTCCTGGATTGGCTTGATCTTCAAGGTCTTCAAATCCCCCCCCCCCTCCTTCTTCTTCAGCAACCTCGTCAAACACGGTATCTATTCGTCGCAATAAACAACGGGAAAATAAGACAATAATAAAAACAGAAAAACCAAAGTGCTCAGAAAAATGTCAACTTATTTTTATAAAATACTAGAGGGAAAACTAAGATGGCAAAAATTCTTAGTTTAGGATTTGGAGTGGCAGAATGGGGTATATGAATTTTTGAACAGAGGTTTTAGTGTTCAAATTTAGATTTAAATTTGAACTGAACAGAAAAGGTTTCATGGATATGGGTGAAAGTGATACCATTAAATAGGTTGGAATTTTACAAGTTTTTAGGAACTGGAATTATTTCATTTGGATTAATATTTAATCCTGTGGAATTATTTAAAAACTAATAGAAAAGAAAAAGGAAAAGGGCTGATGTGCAACTGGGCCAGGACGGCCACTGTGCAGCAGGCCTAGAGGGGAATCAGCACAGCGCACGGGCGCCTGCGCGCGCGCCAGGTTTCAAACCTGACGGGCGGGGCCCGGCGTCAGCGAGAGGAGAGAGAGGCGAGGGAGAGGAGAGGCTGACAGGCGAGGCCCGCCTGTCATCCCTAACCCTCCGGCAGAGGGCCGGCGAGCTCACCGGCGGCGATTCGGGGCACGGCAGGGCGAGCTAAGGGCAGGGACGGAGTCAGCGTGGAGTCGCCGTTCGGGTGGTGGTGGAGGCAGTCGCCGGAGTGGCCTGGTTCACCGGCGATGAGGAGGCACGGCGGAGAGGCGTCGGGTGGTGGTTGCTCTGGTCGTTTCTGGCAGCTGCAGAGAGGGGAAATGAGGGAGAAACGATCAGCGGGGGCTTGCGGAGCGAGAGGAGCTGCGGGGAGGGCCTTTCTCCGGATCGACGGCGACCCGAGGCGGCGGAGCTCGAGCTCGATCTCGAGCCCTGGCCCGTCTGGAGAGGAGTGAGTGGCGTAGGGGCATGATTAGGTGGGTGAGAGAGCGGCTGGTGAGGAGAGGAGGGGCGTGGGGTGTCCTTTTATAGGCGAACGGCGAGGTGCCGTGGACCCTGATGACCCTCAACCGTAAGTGATCTATTGCAGCGTTTTCGATAAGTAAGAGTGTCGAACCCAACGAGGAGCAGAAGGTATTGATAAGCGATTCTGAGCAAGAAATCACTGCAAGCACTGAAAGATAACTTTTTAGGGGTTTCTCGATATAAGTAACAGGAAAGTAAAAGCAAGCAATGTAAAAGGCACTGAGAGTAGCAAGTGGCCCAATCCTTTCTTAGCAAAGGAGAGGCCTAGCAGCTGAACTTATAAAGACTAAAGCGTTCCTGAGGACACACGGGAGAGGTAGTCATGTGCTTTCACCATATTCCGTATCGATACTATGTTATGTGTTGATAAGTGTTGAGTGGGTGGATCTATGCTAGTACACTCTCTAGACTAAGATGAGTGCACTCTTATGATTAAACACCTTGCAAGCATCCGCAAATACAAGATAGAATTTAAGGCAAAAGCCTAACCATAGCAATACGATCGAGGATCCATAATTCCCTTATGCAAAAGCGTGCGAACTGGGGTTCAGGTTTCTGTCACTCCGGCAACCCACCATAAGCATTCTTTATACACAATGTATTCTCCTAGGTCCTTAATAAGGCGAAGTGTTGGGTGTTCGACTCACACAACACCACTAGTAGAATGACAACGCAACTTAAGTATCAAACAACACATATTACTTCAACAGCATATGACTACTAACAACAAGACTTTCCCCATGTCCTCAAGAACTAAGGTAACTACTCACGAGACATAAAGGAGATCATGATCAGTGGGGATAAATAGGTGATAAACAATCTGGACATAATAATATTTCTCCAACAAAACTCAATAGCATTCACCACAAAGTAGTAATCAACACCGATGGAGTAGAGAGGATAGGTAGTACGAGTTACAACACAAGTTGCGATTGTAAGATGATATTTGGATGAAGATGGAGATGGTGCTGGTGTTGGGGATGATGTTGATGATGATCTCGATGATGCCCGTGACGATGGTGATGACGATGGCGACGATCTCCCCTTCCGGGAGGTGATCTCCCCGGCGGAATCTGCCCGCCGGAGATGGCTTTTTCTTCTCTGTAGGTTTCCGCCACGGAGCGGCGGCGGAACTCCGTAAAAATTCCCGTCCTTAGGGTTTTTGGATAACGGAGAGCATATATGCAAAAGGGGGCGGCCAGAGGTGGGCCAGGGGCTCCAGGCGCCCCCCCGGCGCGGCCAGGGGGGCGCCCCCAGGGCGCCTGGGCACCCTGTGGCCCCCCTCTGGTTGCCCTTTCGCGTGCCTTCGTGATCCGTCTGAAAAATATCTCCCGTCAATTTTCAGGTAATTTGGAGGTATTCTTCTTCAGCAACTCAGCGTCCACTTTTTACTGCTGAATCCTGCGTCTGCTGCTTCGGCATCGGAAAGTTTGCAAACTGTGTAAAATAGACCAAAACAACATAAGAACATCACCGTAACGTGAAATATATCAATGAATAAGGATAAATTATGATACAAAATAGTGATGCATTTTGGACGTATCAACACCCCCAAGCTTAGACCTCGCATGTCCCCAAGCGAATACTGAGCTCGGTAAACCTGTCCACAAGTTTAGAGAGTGAAGTGTCGATAAAAAGAATACGAACAAGAAGCATCACAGTTTCCTCACCAACTCAAATATCCTCAACAGCAATCTTCAACTCATAAGGCCTTTATAAAAGAGTGGTAACACTTATATTCGAAAGTAGGGCTAAGGAAACTTATTGAATCATGGCAAACATGTCCTTTGGTCAAAGAACAACTAATAGCTTTTACTTTTGCTCTTTCTTTATGTTTTGATGAGACTAATTGAAGCTTTTGAAAGAACATGTCATCAGGCAAGAAGTGAAAGTGTTAACACAAAGGAAGATATTTGCCTTAGCTGGGCTTGACAAACAACTTACTTATCAAATGATAATGTCAACAAGGATATGATATGACAAATCTTAATGCAACTTTATATGAATGAATCCTTATCAACATCAAATGTCTGCTCTCTTTAAGAATAGAAAGGAGTAGGAATAACTGACTCAACTTAAAATTAAAAGATGGGCCCTGCTCTAGGGTAGTAGGGAAAACTCATGTGCTATCCTTAAATCAAACAGAATGAAAACAAGTTTTGAGAGGTGCATGATTTGTCAACGAATGCTAATAGATAACTCAACTACTTCTTGAGCTGGACAAGTTTCGAGGAACGGCTCCCGCACGAGGACGATCACATCCTCTTATTCTCCTTTGTTAATCACTGCCAAAGTTTTCTGATTTCTCATGAACAAAGCGTGAAGGAGGGTTTGTTTGTTATATTATTTTCGAGCTGGGCGCACTCTTTGCCAGTTCCTTCTCGTATTATGGGTTTGCACATTAGACATGCAATCCCGGGGTGAAGCTTGTCCAACTCAAAAAGATCATGGATTAGCTATTACTTCCTCATGAGCTAAAACAGAGGCACAAAATAAAAGATTTTGAACATTTGAGGATAACACATAAATTATGTAGTTTAGGAGGTGGTAGTGGAATACCACGAGTAGGAAGGTATGGTGGACTCATATGGAAGGTATTGGCTTAAGGGTATGGATGCACAAGCAGAATTCCGCTTAGTACAGAGTTAGGCTAGCAAAGGTTTTGAAAGAACAGACAATTGATGATGACTAAGATGCAAAGCAATATAAAGCATGAACATTGGAATAAGCATAACACATCAAGTTGTCTTCCTTGTCAGCATAACACTTCAAACATAATAACATAAAGGGTTTGGCTATGTTGATACTTTAAGAAAATCATGCTTGTTGTTATGACCAAAGCTATGTTTGCCAAGATTAAATAAAGTTTTCACAGCCATACCTGACATAAGGTCAATACTCCACATAAGAGTCATCATATAAGGTCGATTGCGTGAAGAGAATACCGAGTGCAGCAAAAGGAACCAATAAACTTCTCATTAATATTCCATCATAGACGACTCCACACTCACGGATACAATTCTTCACCGAAGGAGTGATAGACCTCAATGCACACACCTATCTCATATAACAACCTCCCTAGACATGATACGACTCTACTTGACTCTAAAAGACAAAAGGTAAAGATAATGATACCGGGCACTCCCCCAAGCTTGGAACAAGCCAAGGGAATGCCATTACCCCAGGAGATTTCACTCATCATCCTTGTTGGCGTTGATCACGTAGTCCTTGGCGAAACGCTTCCATGGAAGGGGTTCTCCAGTCTCATATGAGAAGCTCGTCTCCTGAATCCTGCATTCAGCACCCATACTCATGCGCATAAACCTTAGTTCATACTCACAGTTCTGGTTATGTAGATCATTAATTTGCCCTTGGAGCTCTATAATTCTTTCTTCAGACGTGGTGATGCTTTTCCACATCTCCTTCATCTCCTTCAGGAAGTAGTTCTTCAGCTCGTTGATGATGTCAAAGTTAACTTCAACACCACGCTCGATCATCTTCTTGTACTCGAAGACTTCTTGCTCCACTTCTTCCAGCCTGGCCTGGACGCTCCCCTCCTTGATAGGTCCCTTCAGATCTTCTTGATGAAGGACACCGTCCTCCATCCGAACAACCTGAGGGTGCTTCTTCACCTCAGAGAGGTAAGGGTTGATGACGTTAACGACGAACTCGTCCTTGGGGGAGCTTGGAGAAGCCATGGCACCTAAATTCAGCTGAAAGATTCCCTGGCAGAAACAGATCGAAGAGAAAACACGCGAAATCGCAAGATACGTTGCCGGAAGAATCCGGGAAAATATATAGGAAAAATTTATGCACAGAAAGGAAGGTAACATACCAAAGCGGGGTCGGAGACGGACTCCCGGGTGTCCAGGCGGCCTCCCGGCGCGGCCAGGAGGTGGGGCACACCAGGGGGGGCGCCTGGACCCCCTGGAGGTCGTCTCCGGCTCCACTTAGGCTCAAAATTTTACTAATTTTGCAAAAACTCGTAATACGGAACTTTTATGGCGGTTCGCGATGTTTCCTTACCGTACTACATACCTTTTCTTTATTCTGCTTCTGCTGGCGTCTGAAACAGGGCTGCAACATGTTCTTCGTGAGTTGTTGTGTATATTATATTCACATCAACATTGACAGGGTCTCCTGCTATGTAATGTTTAAGTCTTTGCCCATTCACAACTTGAGGTTTGGTGCCTTCAAAATTATTAATCTTAATTGCACCAGACCGATAAACTTCTTCAATATGAAATGGTCCTTCCCACCTGGAAAGTAGTTTACCTGGAGAAAACCTGAAACGGGATCTAAACAACAAAACTTTATCACTAACATTAAATTCACGTTTCAGAATCTTCCTATCATGCCACTTTTTACCTTTTCCTTGAACAATTTAGCGCTCTCGTAAGCTTCACTTCTCCATTCATCTAGAGAAGTCAAGTTCATGAGACGCTTCTTACCAGCTAATTTTGGGTCAGCATTAAGCTCTCTAACAGCCCAGAAAGCTTTGTGCTCTAACTCTAATGGCAAATGGCAAGCCTTGCCATACACCATCTTATAGGGGGACATGCCCATGGGGTTTTTGTAAGCTGTTCTATATGCCCACAAAGCATCTCCTAACTTATTTGACCAGTCCTTTCTATTTCTGTTTACTGTCTTCTGCAAGATCAACTTAATCTCTCTCCTTGGTGAGCTCAACTTGCCCACTAGTTTGAGGATGATATGGTGAAGCAATTCTATGATTAACATCGTATTTGGCCAAAGCTTTTCTAAAAGCTCCGTGCGTGAAGTGTGATCCTCCATCGGTCATGAGATACCTTGGTACACCAAACCTAGGAAAAATTACATCTTTAAGCATTTTCAAAGATGTCTTGTGATCAGCACTTTCAGTGGGGATTGCTTCAACCCACTTGGTCACATAATCAACAACTACTAAAATGTGAGTGTACTTGTGCGAAGAAGGAAAAGGACCCATAAAATCAAAACCCCAACAATCGAAAGGTTCAATCACTAGTGAGTAATTCATAGGCATCTCATTCCTTCTACTAATGTTACCAACTCTCTGACATTTATCACAGGCTAAAACATAATTTCTAGCATCTTTAAGGAGAGTAGGCCAATAAAAACCTGATTGAAGAACCTTATGTGCAGTCCTCTCACCGGCATGATGTCCTCCATAGGTACTATCATGACACCGTCTGAGAATGTCCTTCTGCTCATGTTCCGGAATGCATCTTCTCACGATCCCGTCGGGACCTTCTTTGAAAAGATGTGGGTCATCCCGGAAGTAGTGCCTCAAATCATGAAAGAACTTCTTCCTTTGCTGAAGTGTTAAACCTGGAGGCAAATACTTTGCAACAATAAAATTAGCATAATCTGCATACCAAGGGTCGGAAAGAGATTGTACTTTTACAACGGCAAGTTGCTCGTCTAGAAAACTATCGTTGACTGGGATGGGATCATGCGATATATCTTCCATCCTTGAAAGATTGTCCGCTACCGGATTGTCTTCTCCTTTCCTATCAACAATCTGCAAATCAAATTCTTGAAGAAGGAGTACCCATCTGATAAGCCTTGGTTTGGCATCCTTCTTTGTCATAAGGTACTTAATGGCAGTATGATCAGTATGAATAATAACTTTGGAATCAACAATATACTGTCTAAATTTATCACAAGCAAAAACTACAGCTAAGAATTCCTTCTCAGTAGTAGCATAATTCCTTTGAGCACTATCAAGAGTTTTGCTAGCATAATGTATAACATTCAATTTCTTATCAACTCTTTGTCCTAAAACAGCTCCAACAGCAAAATCACTTGCATCACACATAATCTCAAAAGGTAAATTCCAGTCAGGTGGTTGTACTATAGGAGCGGTTATTAAAGCTTTCTTAAGGACTTCAAAAGCTTCCTTACAATTTTCATCAAATACAAAAGGAACGTCCTTCTGGAGAAGATTAGTGAGGGGTCTTGAGGTTTTAGAAAAGTCTTTAATAAATCTTCTATAAAAACCTGCATGACCAAGGAAACTGCGAATACCTTTGATGTCCCTTGGATAGGGCATCCTCTCAATAGCTTCGATCTTGGCTTTGTCCACTTCAATTCCCCTTTCGGAAATCTTGTGACCAAGAACAATTCCTTCATTAACCATGAAGTGGCACTTTTCCCAGTTGAGTACCAAATTTGTCTCCTCGCATATCTGCAAAACTTTATTAAGGTTGTGAAGACAATGGTCAAAAGAAGTTCCATAGACGGAGAAATCGTCCATGAAGACTTCCATAATATCCCCGCAGAAACCATGAAAGATAGCAGACATACACCTTTGAAAAGTAGCAGGGGCATTTCATAAACCAAAAGGCATACGCCTGTAAGCATAAGTACCAAAGGGACAAGTAAAAGTGGTCTTCTCTTGATCGGCAGTGTTAACATGAATTTGAGAGAAGCCAGAATAACCATCGAGATAACAAAAGTGGGTATTTTTGGATAACCTTTCAAGCATTTGGTCGATGAACGGCAACGGGTAGTGATCCTTCCTGGTTGCCTTGTTCAACTTCCTGTAATCAATACACATTCTATATCCAATAATAATTCTCTGTGGTATTCATTCATTTTATCATTAGGAACCACAGTTGTACCTCCTTTCTTAGGAACACAATGTACCGGACTTACCCACTTACTATCAGCTATAGGGTAGATAATACCTGCGGCCAGAAGCTTGAGAATCTCAGTTCTCACAACATCCATCATCTTCGGGTTCAACCGTCGTTGATGATCAACAACTGGTTTAGCATCAGGCTCAAGGTTGATAGTATGTTGACAGATAGATGGACTAATCCCCTTAAGGTCATCAAGGGTATAGCCAATTGCGCCTCGGTGTTTACGAAGTACTTCCAATAATCGCTCTTCTTCATATCCTGAAAGGTTAGAATTGATAATAACAGGATATACTTTCTTTTCATCTAAATAAGCATACTTGAGCGTATCGGGAAGAGGTTTAAGATCGAACACCGGGTCTTCCTTCGGTTTTGATAAAATTCCCAAAGGTTCAACCGGAAGGTTGTGCTTCAGGATAGCAGGCTGCCTCAAGAATATTTCATATAGTTCATTTCTTTCCTGCATATGCAAATCATTCTCGTGGTCCTCCATGTATTGCTGCAAAGGATCATTAGGGGGAATAGCAATAGAGGCAATACTTTCAATAATTTTATCATCACTAGGTAAATCAGTACCACGAGGCTGCTTAGAGAACTTAGAAAAATTAAATTCATATGGCTCACCATCGAATTCAACAGAAACTTTACCTTTCTTGCAATCTATTATAGCTCCACAAGTTCTAAGAAAAGGTCTACCAAAAATAATTGGAAAAAAATTGTCCCTCTCTGAACCAAGTACTAGAAAGTCGGTAGGGTATTTTACCTTTCCACATAGGACTTCAACGTCCCTCACAATCCCGATAGGAGAGATAGTTGTTCTGTTTGCAAGATGAATGGTAACATCAACTTCTTCAAGTTCACAAGGGGAAATCTCACCGATGATTTCTTCATAAAGTGAATAGGGGATAGCGCTTGCACTCGATCCCAAATCGCATAGCCCATAATAATTGTGATCTCCTATTTTAACAGATACCACTGGAGTACCTGAAATTGGGCCTTTATTCTTGGCAGTGACAAGGTTAGTGGAAACAGCACAAAAATTTATATTGGAATCCAAAACATCATTAGTAGCAAGGTCTTTAATCAATGCAACTTGAGGATCGACCCTGATCTGGTCCTCAGGCTCATCAACTCTTCTCTCACTTTTATTTATTATGCCTGTCACAAGAGAGTGCCCCCTTATCCTCGTGGGAAAAGGAGGCTGTTCATATATAACTGCAGGCAAAATAGGGTCAGCAACATAAATATCAATAGGTGGCTCTTTAAAAGGTTCATGGTGCTGGTCTCTCTTCTTTTTAAAATAATCAACGTGAGAGGCAAAATTCTTACAGAAATCAATCACTAGATGGGAATCAAGACCAATCTTAGAGCAAAAAGTATTGAAGTAATCAGTTTTCACATAGCTCTCAATATAATCATGTTCATAATTTATAGCGGGTTCAATACCTTTATCAATTTCCCAATCTTCGGTATTCCTCTGGATCCTTTCAATGAGATCCCACCTTTCTTCAACACTCTTCTTCTGAAATACCCCACTAGAGGAGGCATCTAGCATCTCCTTATCCTGACGAGAAAGCCTGGCATAAAAATTTGTAAGTATAATTTCCTTGGGAAGCTTATGAATAGGGCATTTGAGCATTAGGGACTTAAATCTCCCCCAAGCTTGAGCAATGCTTTCTCCGTCACGAGACCTAAAGTTACAAATATAGTTCCTGTCTCGATGAATTTCATGAAGAGGATAAAACTTAGTATAAAAGAGAGACATAAGCTCCTGCCAGTCAAGGAAGTGTGAGTTATCGAGAAGCCTATACCAATCCGAAGCTTTATCTATAAGTGATACGGCAAACAATTTTCTCATGACAAACTCCCTCGATACACCTGCAAGCTTAAATAATGAACTTAGTTGTGACAGATATAGCAAGTGTTCACCGGGATGTCTGTCTCCTGCATCACGATTAGCCAAAACATAATCGATAATGCCAGCTGGTATTTTATAAGGCACACTTTCAGTAGGGGGAGGATCAACCACCACAGGTGTGGGGCGTCTTCCTGCAAGCAACGCTCCAATAACAGGGTTATCCATAAGGACAAAGAGCAGCAATAGCAAAAACAAAAACAGAATTATAAAAACTTCCTTACTAGTTTCACTTTACCAATAGCGCTACGCTCCCCGGCAACGGCGCCAGAAAATGGTACTTGATGACCCTCAACCGTAAGGGATCTATTGCAGCGTTTTCGATAAGTAAGAGTGTCGAACCCAACGAGGAGCAGAAGGTATTGATAAGCGATTCTGAGCAAGAAATCACTGCAAGCACTAAAAGATAACTTTTTAGGGGTTTCTCGATATAAGTAACAGGAAAGTAAAAGCAAGCAATGTAAAAGGCACTGAGAGTAGCAAGTGGCCCAATCCTTTCTTAGCAAAGGAGAGGCCTAGCAGCTGAACTTATAAAGACTAAAGCGTTCCTGAGGACACACGGGAGAGGTAGTCATGTGCTTTCATCATATTCCGTATCGATACTATGTTATGTGTTGATAAGTGTTGAGTGGGTGGATCTATGCTAGTACACTTTCTAGACTAAGATGAGTGCACTCTTATGATTAAACACCTTGCAAGCATCCGCAAATACAAGATAGAATTTAAGGCAAAAGCCTAACCATAGCAATACGATCGAGGATCCATTATTCCCTTATGCAAAAGCGTGCGAACTGGGGTTCAGGTTTCTGTCACTCCGGCAACCCACCATAAGCATTCTTTATACACAATGTATTATCCTAGGTCCTTAATAAGGCGAAGTGTTGGGTGTTCGACTCACACAACACCACTAGTAGAATGACAACGCAACTTAAGTATCAAACAACACATATTACTTCAACAGCATATGACTACTAACAACAAGACTTTCCCCATGTCCTCAAGAACTAAGGTAACTACTCACGAGACATAAAGGAGATCATGATCAGTGGGGATAAATAGGTGATAAACAATCTGGACATAATAATATTTCTCCAACAAAACTCAATAGCATTCACCACAAAGTAGTAATCAACACCGATGGAGTAGAGAGGATAGGTAGTACGAGTTACAACACAAGTTGCGATTGTAAGATGAGATTTGGATGAAGATGGAGATGGTGCTGGTGTTGGGGATGATGTTGATGATGATCTCGATGATGCCCATGACGATGGTGATGACGATGGCGATGATCTCCCCATCCGGGAGGTGATCTCCCCGGCGGAATCTGCCCTCCGGAGATGGATTTTTCTTCTCTGTAGGTTTCCGCCATGGAGCGGCGGTGGAACTCCGTAAAAATTCCCGTCCTTAGGGTTTTTGGATAACGGAGAGCATATATGCAAAACGAGGCGGCCAGAGGTGGGCCAGGGGCTCCAGGCGCCCCCCCGGCGCGGCCAGGGGGGGCGCCCCCAGGGCGCCTGGGCACCCTGTGGCCCCCCTCTGGTTGCCCATTCGCGTGCCTTCGTGATCCGTCTGAAAAATATCTCCCGTCAATTTTCAGGTAATTTGGAGGTATTCTTCTTCAGCAACTCTGCGTCCACTTTTTACTGCTGAATCCTGCGTCCGCTGCTTCGGCATCGGAAAGTTTGCAAACTGTGTAAAATAGACCAAAACAACATAAGAACATCACCGTAACGTGAAATATATCAATGAATAAGGATAAATTATGATACAAAATAGTGATGCATTTTGGACGTATCAGACCCGTGCGCCGGCGAGCTTCTACCCGTTGCCACAGGGCTCGGGAGGAGCTGGGGCAGTGTTTGCGGCGTTGCTGGATGCGGTCCAGGGCCAGGGAGAGGAAGAGAGAGAGCAGGGGGAGTCCAGAGCAGCACGCGTGCGAGGAGGCTCATTGGAGCTCTCGGGCGGCCGTCGCGCGTGCGAGCTGGGGCGAGAGGAGGGAGAAGGAGGAGGGGGACACAGCCGTGGCGTGCTACGGACGTCGAGGCACCTCGACTGGCGCCAGGGGGAGGCTCGAGGTGGTCGGGCGCTGCGGATTGGAGGAGGCTACAGTGTGGGAGCGCACTGTAGCGTGCTCCAGAGCGCCCAAATGGCCGGCATGGCCGTGTCTCACGCGCTCTGGGCACGGCCACCCTGTCCATTGGCTCTAGGGGGGAGTAAACAACGCAGGAGAGTCGTTGGATGCCGAGGAAAGCTTCTAGAAGAAGAGGGGGCTGAGGTAGAATGGTGAAAACTGCTGTCCAGAATGCACATTGGGGTTTTACCCTTACTCGATCATGGAGCTGAGGCCAGGGGAGAGTTGCTGGAGGTGCAGGGGAGCCTGAGGGAGCTGTGGTAAAAAGTTGAGCTCAAGGAGACTAAGAAAAGGGGTGAAAGTGGTAACTTTGGAAAATCACCAGAAGGTGTTTGATGTGGTTTTGGGCAACCTAATTATTTCCATTTGACATGAGACTTAACATGATCAAATGGTATATAGAAATAGGGTGTTCCACCAAGTTTGGGCTCATTTGAAGAAACTTGCCAATGTAACATTGGTGAACCCTAGAAATCAACACAAATGGTTTCACCATGTTTGAGTTAAGCAACTCATCCCTCCTTGATGCACCACTTGGTGTAGTGTCCTCATTTGGGGTTGTGATCATGCCCACAAAGTTTTAAGTCCCAAGTAAAAAGTTGGTAATGTAAAGTTGTTCATATTTGAATCCGAACAGAAAGGGTTTTGGGGTACTCTGATCAAGTTACCCTTCTCCAAAGCTTGTGCCATTTGGTCTAGGTGCATTATTAGACCATTATAGCATGTGTACCAAGTTTGAGAGTATTTGGACAAGTTTGGCAATGTAAAGTTGCTCAAACTTCAAATATGGACATAATGGTTTTCAGGGGTTTTGATGATGTTTTCTTGCTGCCCAAGGAATGGGGCTTGTCAATATCATCAAATATGTCATATATGACATGATAGAATTTCCGTGGAATTTTTAGAGAATATTTCCTTTGTAAATATTTCAAAAGCTTGAAATATCCAGAAAGGGTCTCTGAGGGATTTGTCCCATATTTTGAACATGACCAAGTGTTGAAACTCTTATATATGGACAATATATGTCCTAGGAGTCTCTCTGAATTTTGGCAAATATTTTTGAAATAGATAAATAATTTTTCCCTATTAAAGACCATTTCTGGACTTAAGAAAATCTTTTAAATAAAATAGGAAAATAACTTTTAAAATTATACTTTTATGGCTTATGGTAGTCCTATGTCTACTAGGTTTCAAACATACTCTTTGAAATATTTTTCTCACCCTAAATCAAGCACTTGCAGCGCAAACCTCAATTCAGGGGTTTTTGGAAAACTAAATTTTGAAAATACTTTTTGGCCAAATTATTGTTGTAAGAAAATACTATAGTGTTATATACACTTGGTATGATAATTGGGTAGAAGTTTAGGGGTAAGGAGATGAAATATAGAAGAGGGAGTAGTTGACTTTAAAGAGCACTTGAAAGACACAGAGAGAAAAACTTAATTCCAAATAAAAGCCAAATGATGCCAAAAAAAATTGCTGGTCCAAATTTTCATGCTTTAATGATGCAAACGACATGTTACAAAATGCAGGGTGTGACAGACCTACCCCCCTTACAAGAATCTCGTCCCCGAGATTCCTAAACTAGGTCTTAAAAGAGATCGGGATACTCGGATCTAAGATAGTCCTCACGTTCCCAGGTTTCTTCTGCTTCCGTGTGGTTGCTCCACTGGACCTTGAAGTACTTGATGGTGCGGCTTCGCGTTCGTCGCTCTGCTTCATCCAGAATGCGAATGGGATTCTCGCAGTAGGTCAAATCAGGCTGAAGATCGATGGCTTGGTGATCAACATCCTTGTAGAGATCAGGCTTGTTTGGAACTTGGAGACACTTCCGGAGTTGTGACACGTGGAATACGTTGTGCACATCGGATAGCTCAGGTGGTAGTTCCAACTGGTAAGCCACTTCTCCTCGTCGTGCAGTGATCTCAAAGGGTCCAATGAACCTTGGTGCGAGCTTCCCTTTAACGTGGAAACACTTGGTTCCCTTCAGAGGGGTCACTCGCAGGTACACATGATCTCTGACACGAAAACTCATATCTCGGCGATGAGTGTCAGCATAACTCTTCTGCCTTGATTTGGCGTCCTTCAAGCATTCTCTGACTAGTTGGACTTGCTCTTCTGCTTCGCGGAGAATATCCGTTCCAAAGACTAGCCCTTCTCCAGTCTCTGACCAGTTGAGGGGTGTGCGACACTTGCGTCCGTACAACACCTCAAATGGTGCCATCTGAAGGCTCGACTGATAACTGTTGTTATAAGAGAACTCGGCAAAAGGGAGGCAATCTTCCCACTTGGCTCCATATGCCAAGACACAGGCTCGGAGCATGTCTTCGAGAATTTGATTTACTCGCTCTGTCTGACCTCCGGTCTGCGGGTGGAAAGCCATGCTGAAAGATAACTTGGTTCCCAAGGCTTCTTGGAACTTCTTCCAGAATCTTGAGGTAAACTGGGTTCCTCGATCTGACACAATCTCCTTGGGAACACCATGAAGGCTTACAATTCTATCGATGTAGAGAGTTGCCAGCTGGTTGCCATCATAAGTAGTCTTGACTGGAATGAAATGGGCTACCTTGGTCAATTGGTCGACTATGACCCAGATGGAGTCATGCCCTTTATTCGACCTTGGAAATCCAGTGATGAAGTCCATTCCGACTTTATCCCACTTTCACTCATGAACCTTGAGTGGTTGGAGCAATCCAGCGGGTCGCTGATATTCAGCCTTGACCCTTTGGCACACGTCACACTTTGCAACATATATAGGTTGCAATTTCTCTTTTCATCCCGTGCCACCAGAATCTTTCCTTCAAGTCTTGATACATCTTGGTTCCTCCGGGGTGGATGGAATACGGAGTGTCGTGGGCTTCTTGCAGGATCAGGTTCTTCAGTTCCTTCTTGTTCGGTACGCAGATGCGGCCTTTGTACCAAACAATCTCGTGCTCGTCCTCGGAGAATCCTGGGGCCTTGCCTAGCTTCATCTTCTTCTTGATGCCTTCAATGCTTGTGTGCCCACCTTGTGCCTTCTTGACTTCGTCCATCAGGGTTGGTTTGACTTCCAGATGGTCGAAAAATCCAGGGGTGACCAATTCCAAACTGAATTGTTCTAGCTCTTCAAACAGGGCTGGCTGCCTTCTTTGAATTATGGCGTTCAGGGAGCAAGCCTTTCTGCTTAAGGCATCGGCTACCACGTTAGCCTTCCCGGGGTGATATTGAACACTGAGGTCATAATCTTTGATTAGTTCCAACCATCTTCGTTGCCTCATGTTCAATTCCTTCTGGGTGAAAATGTACTTCAGACTTTTGCGGTCTGTGTGTATCTCACATCGTTTCCCTAGGAGGTAATGTCGCCATGTCTTCAAGGCATGAACCACTGCTGCTAACTCAAGATCGTGAGTAGCACAGTTCTCTTCATGAGGTCATAGCTGCCTTGAGAGGTAAGCTATGACTCGTCCTTCTTGCATCAGAACGCTTCCCAATCCGGTTCGAGAGGCATCACAATATATCACAAACTCTTTGTGAATATCAGGTGTTGCTAGAATTGGGGTGGTGGTCAATCTCTTCTTGAGCTCTTGGAAGCTTTCTTCGCATTTTGGCGTCCATTCGAACTTCTTGTCCTTCTTCAGGAGATGAGTCATTGGCCGGGCAATGCTAGAGAATCCTTCCACGAATTTGCGGTAATAGCCCGCAAGTCCGAGGAAGCTTCTGACTTCCTTGACGGTCGTTGGAGATTGCCATTGGGTCACAGCTTCGATCTTCGTGGGATCAACTGACAATCCTTCTTCGGTCAAGACATGACCTAAGAATCCAACTTTATGCAGCCAAAACTCACACTTGCTGAATTTGGCGTATAGTTGGTGCTCTCGAAGCTTCTCTAGGACCATCCTCAGATGTTGCTCGTGCTCTTCCTCCATCTTCGAGAAGACAAGAATGTCATCGATGAAGACAACAACAAACTTGTACAAATATTCCATGAAGACTTTATTCATGAGATACATGAAGTAAGTTGGGGCATTGGTTAATCCAAAAGACATGACCGTGCACTCATACATACCATATCTTATTACGAATGCCGTCTTCGGAATATCTTGGGGTCTGATCTTCAGCTGGTAGTACCCAGATCTGAGGTCGATCTTGGAGAACACCTTGGCTCCGCCGAGTTGATCAAACAGATCTTCAATCTTGGGAAGTGGATACTTGTTCTTGATTGTAACCTCATTGAGGGAGCGGCAGTCAATGCATAAGCGAATGGTACCGTCCCTTTTTTCCACAAACAGAACAGGTGATCCCCAAGGGGAGGCACTTGGGCGGATAAATCCCTTCCTCAACTGATCTTCCAGTTGCTTCTTCAACTTGGCTAATTCTTCCATCCCCATTCTATAAGGCTTCTTATAGATGGGTCCTGCCCCGGGTACGAGCTCGATGATGAACTCAATGTCACGGTGAGGGGGCATTCCCGGTAGCTCATTCGCAAAAACATCGGGATACTCGCATACTACCGGCACTTGCTCCAATCCAACTTCAGACAGACATTTGACTTGAGTGGTTTGAGCAAAAGAGGAGTTGGAAGCAAACTTAACCTCGACTCCTTGGTCATTGGTCACAGTGACAGTCTGATTGGCACAGTCTAATAAGCCTTGGTGCTTGCTGAGCCAATACATGCCTAGGATCACATCCAAGCCTTGTGATCTCAGGACGATAAGGTCTGCTAGGAAATCTTCCCCGTTAATGATAATACCGACTCCCTTACAGCCTATCTTGGCTCTCATCTCTGCTCCGGGGGTTTGTACCACCATGGGGTTATTCATGGGTGTAGGGGTCATGCCACTTTTTAATGCAAATCTTTGAGTGACAAATGAATGCGTGGCTCCAGAATCAAACAAGACAGTTGCAGGTGCTGAGTTGACAAGGAACGTACCCAGCACGACGTCTGGGTCTTCCTGGGCTTCTTTAGCAGTGACGTGGTTCACACGCCCCTTCCCATGGTTAGGCGGGTTGCGAGGAGCTTGGTTCCTGATACGTCCAAAACGTATCTATAATTTCTGCTTGCTCCATGCCACTTTTGGATGATATTGCTATGATATTCATACACTTCCATACACTTTTGATCATATTTGGACTAACTTACTAATCCAGTGCACCCTAGTGCCAGTTTCTGTTTTCGGCTGTTTTTGTATTTCAGGTTTTCACGTTTCGAGAACTGCCCAGAAAAATCCAAAAAAATTATATAAAAAATCAGCGAACCGGAAACAACACTGCGTCCGAAGGGCAGCCTGGGTGGGGCACAGGGGCTCCAGGCGCCCTGTGGGCGCCCCCCCTGGGCCGCGCCGGGAGGGCGCCTGGGCCCCCCGAGGCTCCCCCGGTGCCCTACTTTGGCATATATTTAAAGGGTCCTCCGTAACCCTCAGAACAGGACTTCTTTTCGCGATCCCATCTCTGTTCCGCCGCCGCCGCCGCTTCCAAGATCGGGAGCACCAGGAGAACTCTTCCCGGCACCCTGCCGGAGGGGAGGATCACCACCGGGAGCTTCTCCACCACCATGGACGCCTCCCGGATGACTCGTGAGTAGTCTCCCTTGGACCATGAGTCCATGACCAGTAGCTATGTGATGTTCTCCTCCCGTTCTTGTGCTTCACTAATTAGTCCTCGTGAGCTGCCCTACATGATCGAGGCACCTATGTAATCCTTATGTTGTTGCTATGTTGAGTTTGCTGGGATCCGATGGATTATGAGATTATGTTCAGATTGATCTTGAGTAATATATTTGATTCACCTCTTTTATATTTTAGTTCATAAGTAATTCTTGCATGTTCTCCGTTGTTATTTATTGCTTTGGCCGAGTAATAGGTAGTGACTCCAAGAGGGAACGTTATGCTCGATTGTGGGTTCATGCCCCTCGATGACTAGCTTGAGTGACAGAAACATGAGTCTAGGGGATGTGTTGTTGCCACAAGGGGGAAAACAACGGTGCTTGTGCCCGCGGGTGCAAGGATTGTTTACTTTACGCAAAGTTCTTTTAATGCAGTTGTCTGTTAAATTGAGTTTACACTATGGGTGGGACTCGCAACTTAATACCAGCGAGATGTTCTGGATAGATATCTCAAGGTGGATGATTAGTAGTAGATATTGATGGATTTCGGTCTACTTACTTTGGCGTACCGCCCATGCTTTGAACCTCAACCTTTCTTGTAATGTAATCAGCATTGGTTTGCGTTCGTGGTCCTGTCAATTGCCCAGCTGTAATTTGTTTACCTCACATAGTTGTTTTATCGTCTTTTGGGAGAGATACATCACTAGTGAACATCATGAGACTCCGGTCCATATTACCATCATTGATCACATCCACTATTTACTTTTCGCTATTTATTTACTATTGCAAAAACACTATCTATCACTACTATCATATTGCTTTTAACCCTTTGTGAACTACAAGGCCGGAGAGATTGACAACCTCTCTGTACTCGTTGGGAGCAAAGTTATTTGTATCTGTGTGCAGGTCCACGTTGATAGCTAATTGCGCCGTTAGCAATTGACACCTACTTGTTCAACCTAGGAGTCTCTGGGGATTCGATCCTTGGCATCTTTGCTAGGGGAAAACACTTCTACTTACTGCATCTTACACCTTCCACTTGGGGTAACCAACGAGGGGTTCGAGGCTCATCAAGGAGTATTTTCTGGCGCCGTTGCCGGGGACTCCACTCTTCAGGATAGGGGAGTTGCATGCTATCTTTTACCTTTGCTCTTTAGTCTTGTTAGTTTACTTTTCATTTTTTAGTTCCTTTTATCAAAAATCACAAAAATAGTTATCTTGCTTGCTTGCTACTATGGGTTCCACCGAGAACACCAAGTTGTGTGACTTCACTAGTCACAACAACGATGACTTTATCAGCACACCTATCACTACACCTGCCACTTCAGCACCTTCATATGAAATTAAACCTGCTTTACTGAACTTAGTTATGAAAGATCAATTCTCCGGTGCTGGAGATGATGCTGCTTTACACTTGAACAACTTTGTTGAACTTTGTGATATGCAAAAGTACCAAGAAATAGATGGTAATATTGTTAAGCTTAAGCTTTTTCCTTTCTCCTTGAGAGGAGGAGCTAAAATTTGGTTTCAGTCTTTGCCTAGAAATAGCATAGATTCATGGGACAAGTGCAAAGATGCTTTTATTGGAAAATACTATCCACCTGCTAAAATTATCCAACTTAGAAGTAACATAATGAATTTTAAACAATTGGATAATGAACACGTTGCCCAAGCTTGGGAACGTATGAAATCTCTTATCAAAAACTGCCCTACTCACGGTTTGACTACTTGGATGGTTATCCAAACTTTTTATGCAGGCTTGAACTTTACCTCGCGGAACCTGTTAGATTCGGCCGCGGGAGGAACTTTTATGTCAACTACACTTGGTGCTGCCACAAAGCTTCTCGATGAGATGATGACCAACTATTCCCAATGGCACACCGAACGCGCTCCAACAGGTAGGAAGGTAAACTCTGTCGAGGAGATTTCCTCCCTCAATGAAAAAGTTGACTTGATCATGTCTCTACTTTCGAAGCAATCTACTATTGATCCTCGTGATGTTCCTTTAAATTCTTTGATTGCTCAAGAACAAGTAGATGTTAACTTTATCTCTAGAAATAATTTCAACAACAAATGCTTATAGGAGTAACTTTGGTAACAATCCTAGACCGTTCCCCTCTAACTCTTATCGGAACAACAATGCTTATCCTAGTACCAAGAACTTCAATACTGAACTAGAGACCATGCTTAGAGATTTCATCACTACCCAAAAAGCCTTTAATAAGAATGTAGAAGAGAAACTACATAAACTAGATGACCTTTCTTTTAAGGTAGACCACTTAGCCAATGAGGTAAAATTGCTAAAAATTGAAGCTTCTCCTCTTAAAGAGAGGGAAGTCATCCCTATTAATGCTACTCAAGTACAAATTAATGAAAATATTAGGATGATGGCTAAGCTAAAAGAAAGATGGGCTAGAGAAAGGGAGGAAGAGGAAAGAATTAAGAGCCTTCCTACCCACCACACTGTTGCTACTATCCAAGTTATTGAGGATGTTCACACTCTTAGCACCCAATGTACTCCTGGTCCCAATGGACCTATTAATGGTGATGCTATGACTATAGAAACTACCAACCAAGTGAACCTTAAGGACACCACTACCACTTTACTTGATGCTCGTCACCTTGATTTTGATAATTGCACTCTTACAGAAGTTATTGATTTCCTTCACAAGATGTCTAGAGATCCCCGCACTAGCACGCTTAACCTTGCCTTCATAGAGCATATCACTAATGCTCTCATCAAATCTAGGGAGGAGAAACTTAGAGTAGAAGCCTCCATACCTATAAAGCTAGAAGATGGTTGGGGGTCCTATGATAAAAATTTATTTGAATGACTTCTCTTGTTATGCATTATGTGATGTTGGTGCTAGTACCTCTGTTATGCCCAAAAGGATATATGATATGCTTAAATTGAAACCTTATGATTCTTGTTCTTTTGGTGTTCGTCTCGTTGATTCTTCCATAAAGAAACCTTTGGGGAGGATCGACGATGTTCTTATTGTTGTCAATGATAATTACGTGCCCGTTGATTTCACTATTATGGATATTGAATGTGATCCTTCATGTCCAATTATTTTGGGACGTCCCTTTTTGCGCACCGTTGGTGCTGTCATTGACATGAAAGAGGGTAATATAAAATTTCAGTTTCCTCTCAAGAAAGGGATGGAACACTTCCCTCGTAAGAATGTCAAGTTACCTTTTGAGTCCGTTGTACGGGCTAGTTATTCTTTTACTCTTGATAAAACTTGATCTATGCATTATGCCTAGCTTAAAGGCATAAAAGAAAGCGCTTTTGGGAGGCAGCCCACATGAATAAAATTTTTGTTTTTGTTGTGTCTTGATGTTGTTTACTGCTGTAGCATCATCATTGTATCTTTGCTTTTCATATTTGCGCCAAGTATAGCCTCTGATTGCTATAAAGTTCAAAAGTTGTGAGGTGCTGTCCAGGAAACAGATTCTGTCCTTGGATAGAAAAATTCACATAAAATCACAACATCATCTTTTTGGTCTGAATTTTTTCGACAGCATTCTCTATATAATTGTCTTTCGTGCGTCAGTTCTGAGTTTTTTTATTTGAGTTGCAGAAGTATCCCGAACAGGTCAATTACTGCCTGCTGTTCTGTTTTTCACAGATTCTGTCCTGTTTTGCCTTACCTTCACTTTGCAAATTGAGAACTTGCTTTTTCTTTGCAAAAACCTTTTGGCAATCTTGAGAAACAGTAGAACTTCAAGAATATCCTTATTTCCAGCAAGGTATAATTATTTTATTAAGGGTACTAACCTCGCTAATCAGATTATGATGAGTTGTGTATGAAGGGAGTTTTCAAGTGTGCGAGGGAAGATGATAAAAAGATTCAGGAGTGTCAAGCGCTCAAGCTTGGGGATGCCCCCGTGCACCCCCAAGAAATATTCAAGGAGACTCAAGCGTCTAAGCTTGGGGATGCCCCCGTGCATCCCCTTCTCCATCAACATTATCAGTTCATCTTTCGTTCCGCTATATTTTTATCACTTCATATGTTATGTGCTATGCTTGGAGCGTCTTGCTTTTAGCTTTCTTTTTAGTTTTTCATAACGAGTCGGAACCCAGCATTCCTTTATGTGGGAGAGAAACACGCTCCACTTCTACCTAGAACATTACATAGAATTTTCATGTCTATCTATGCTGTGTGTGTTCTTTATCTTTTAATAGCTACTATCGTGTTCTGCTGTTAGTATTCATGCTTATCTTTTCAAGAGCTTTTATTTAGTTGGTTGCTTGAACTCTCTTTAATTACCATGCTCACCTTATTAATAGATTTTGCTTCCGTTGCATGGGTTAATGTGTCTATGATAAAGATGCTACTTTCATGATGGTGCTTAGTAGTTCAGGTTTTCTTATGGTTAATCTCAAATAGCTGGGGGGTTCCCAATGTGTTATTGGAGTACCAACTTGGTTTGTTTGCCTATGATGTGGTATGGTTTAGTAGTATCTTCCTTCGAGACTTTATTTTGATTGACTTGGCGTATGCTCACGCATATTCAAGACTGTAAAGAAAGTCTGTCAAGCCTTCATGATCTTTTGTTTCTAAGTAGCGATATAACTGCCATGCCTGATTCAATATTGCTTTGTCGCTCTGCATGATTATGACCGTCATTGCTCTCTTAGTTGGTCGCTCCCAGTCTTTTGCTAACCTCCACCTGCACTAAGCAAACTAACCATGCAATACATAGCTCATGGGAAAGTAGCCTAAAAACTATTGTGGTAAAGAATATGTTGCTTATGTATCTTATTTCTTATGAGTTGCTTGCTGAACGGTAACCATGTCTCTGGGGACGCCATCAACTGTCACACTTTTGTTGAATATCATGTGAGTTGCTATGCATGTTCGTCTTGTCTGAAGTAAGGGTGATTTACCGTGGGTTGAATTAATATGCATATTGTTAGAGAAGAACATTGGGCCGCCAACCAAAGCCATGCATCATGGTGGAAGTTTTAGCTTGGACCTTAATCCTCAATCTCTCATGAGAATATGCTTATGAATTAAAGAGGAGTCCATCATCTATTTTCTATGTTGTCCCGGTATGGATGTCCTCACGTTGAGATTTATCAAAAACGAGAAATCAAATGCGATCTATCTCCTTGGACCTTTGTACAGGTGGCATAGAGGTACCCCTTTGTGACACTTGGTTAAAACATATGCAATGCAATGATAACCCATGGGGATCCGAGCTAATTAGGACAAGGAGCGAGCACTATTGGTATTCGATGCATGAGGCCTGCAACTTATAAGATGTTTTATACATGACACATATGAAGTACTACTACCGTTGACACAATTGCTTCCATGTTTTCAAAATAAAAAGCTTTAGCACTTAACTTTTCTTTTACCTTTATGTTGAAGCACCAACTACTGAGAGCATGATTGTCATTCTGAGTGTAATGTGCATTGTCCCAAAGTAGCATTGTCTTTTGCATGATTGTGATATCGTTTATTCTGAAATGATTGTATCTAGTCATCACTTAAACCTTGAAGGTGCCCTTGCATTTATGTTTTGCATCACTAAAGGGGGCAAGCTAGATATCACTTTATCATATTTGCACGTCATGTTCATTGCAAATCTTTTTGATGTTTCAGTTTCATATTGTAAAACTTTCAGTCATTTGTGATTTTCTCTTGAGACAACTTAATTACTATAGAATCATTGTCTCAGTAAGCTTTTGTCATATGACTATGAAAAAGTCCTATATGGTTAATAGCATGTCACCACAGAAATTATTCTTGTTATCATTTACCTACTCGAGGACGAGCAGGAATTAAGCTTGGGGATGTTGATACGTCCAAAACGTATCTATAATTTCTGCTTGCTCCATGCCACTTTTGGGTGATATTACTATGATATTCATACACTTCCATACACTTTTGATCATATTTGGACTAACTTACTAATCCAGTGCACCCCAGTGCCAGTTTCTGTTTCGGCTGTTTTTGTATTTCAGGTTTTCACGTTTCGAGAACTGCCCAGAAAAATCCAGAAAATTTATATAAAAAATCAGCGAACCGGAAACAACACTGCGTCCGAAGGGCAGCCTGGGTGGGGCACAGGGGCTCCAGGCGCCCTGTGGGCGCGCCCCCCCTGGGCCGCGCCCCCCCTGGGCCGCGCCGGGGGGGGGGGGCGCTTGGGCCCCCCGAGGCTTCCCCGATGCCCTACTTTGGAATATATTTAAAGGGTCCTCCGTAACCCTCAGAACATGACTTCTTTTCGCGATCCCATCTCTGTTCCGCCGCCGCTGCCGCTTCCAAGATCGGGAGCACCAGGAGAACTCTTGCCGGCACCCTGTCGGAGGGGAGGATCACCACCGGGATCTTCTCCACCACCATGGACGCCTCCCGGATGACTCGTGAGTAGTCTCCCTTGGACCATGAGTCCATGACCAGTAGCTATGTGATGTTCTCCTCCCGTTCTTGTGCTTCACTAATTAGTCCTCGTGAGCTGCCGTACATGATCGAGGCACCTATGTAATCCTTATGCTGTTGCTATGTTGAGTTTGCTGGGATCCGATGGATTATGAGATTATGTTCAGATTGATCTTGAGTAATATATTTGATTCACCTCTTTTATATTTTAGTTCATAAGTAATTCTTGCATGTTCTCCGTTGTTATTTATTGCTTTGGCCGAGTAATAGGTAGTGACTCCAAGAGGGAACGTTATGCTTGATTGTGGGTTCATGCCCCTCGATGACTAGCTTGAGTGACAGAAACATGAGTCTAGGGGATGTGCTGTTGCCACAAGGGGGAAAACAACGGTGCTTGTGCCCGCGGGTGCAAGGATTGTTTACTTTACACAAAGTTCTTTTAATGCAGTTGTCTATTGCATTGAGTTTACACTATGGGTGGGACTCGCAACTTAATACCAGCGAGATGTTCTGGATAGATATCTCAAGGTGGATGATTAGTAGTAGATATTGATGGATTTCGGTCTACTTACTTTGGCGTACCGCCCATGCTTTGAACCTCAACCTTTCTTGTAATGTAATCAGCATTGGTTTGCGTTCGTGGTCCTGTCAATTGCCCAGCTGCAATTTGTTTACCTCACATAGTTGTTTTATCGTCTTTTGGGAGAGAGACATCACTAGTGAACATCATGAGACTTCGGTCCATATTACCATCATTGATCACATCCACTATTTACTTTTCGCTATTTACTTACTATTGCAAAAACACTATCTATCACTACTATCATATTGCTTTTAACCCTTTGTGAACTACAAGGCCGGAGAGATTGACAACCTCTCTGTACTCGTTGGGAGCAAAGTTATTTGTATCTGTGTGCAGGTCCACGTTGATTGCTAATTGCGCCGTTAGCAATTGACACCTACTTGTTGAACCTAGGAGTCTCTGGGGATTCGATCCTTGGCATCTTTGCGAGGGGAAAACACTTCTACTTACTGCATCTTACACCTTCCACTTGGGGTAACCAACGAGGGGTTCGAGGCCCATCAGTTCCTTGATGGCATCCCGCGGCCTTGTCCTGGGTTCTGCGCATTGGGGCACGGGACATCAGGCTTCTTGTTGGGGCACACCCTTGAGATGTGTCCTGACTTACCACATCCAAAGCAAGTGACTGGGTTGGGATTATTGATCTTGTTGCCACCACTGTTATTGGGGTTGAATGCTGGCCTTGGGTTGGCATACTGCTGAGGCTGATAGTTGGTGCGAGGTGCAGGAGCTCTTGGCTGCTGGTAGGTTGGCTTGACCGGGGCTGGCTGCCACGGGCGAGGCTTCTAGTTGCTGGAACTTCCCTTGCTGATCATTTTGCGCTTGCGAGTGTCTTCCAGAGCACGCCGCTTGTCTTCAAGCATGAGTGCTTTGTTCACCAGGTCAGGGAAGGTTGGGCAGTCGCACACGACAAGCGAGTACTGCAGAGTGTGATTGAGGCCTTCCATGAAGCGCTCCCTTTTTGCAGCATCAATGCTGACATCTTCAGGGGCATACCTTGACAGAACACTGAACTTCTGCATGTACTCCTTGACAGTGCCACTTCCTTGCTTCAGGGCTCGAAACTCACGCTTTTTGATAGCCATGATTCCGGAAGGAATATGGGCCTTGCGGATTTCTGCCTTGAAGTTGTCCCAAGTGAGGTCTTGCCCAGCATGCATGACCTTGAATCCATCCCACCAAGCTCTAGCAGTCCCCCCGAGGCAGTGGGCGGCATAAGCCACCTTCTCGCGGTCTTCGGTGCATCCGACTAGTTCCAGCAAGTCCTCAATGGTGCGGACCCAGTCGTCTGCATCCAGGGGTTCAACAGTCTCGATGAAGGTTGGCGGTGCATGCTTCTTGAACTCTGCCAACGTGGAACGTCCATTTCCATTCCCCGTCGGCTGGCGGTTGTTGGTGACAGCTTGAGCAATCATCTGGAGGGCTGCGGTGTTGGCTTGGCGTTCCTCTCGGAAAGCTTGGAGAAGCTGAGCCATGTCCATGTTCGGGGGAGGTGGTGGTGGAGCCTCACGACCATACATACCGTCTTACACAAATTATGACCATTATGGCCAAGTCTTACATAGATAAAGCCTCACGGGCTGAATAGCAAATCAAATCGAATAGCGGAAGTCTTCGTAGATAAGTAGAACCCATGTCATCTGCCTTAACCCTACATGCATTCTGACTGGGAAAGCGTCCTAGTTCGCATGTTCGTCTCCATAGAATTCATCTTCATATTCCTGCTCCTCCATGCCTGGCCAATTAAATAACCAGTGGCAAGCCAATGAGTACTTTGAATGTACTCGCAAGCAACCCTTGATTTGGTTCAAGGTAACAATGCAAGAGTATAACAATAAGCAACCTAGCTGCAAGCTAGCTAAGTTATTCTACCATCATGAATCATGCATCAATGTACTTGGGTAACCTAGAAGACAGGTTACATATATCAACATGAATAGAGTTCAATTCTTTATCAACGAGTCAAGTCACCACCTTGACTCAGCACACACACATACTTTCACCGAGATAGAAAAAATTCTGGACATAGTTTAAGTAGCACCTCCCAACTGTCCATGACCGTGGACACGGCTATTCGAATAGTTTTACACTCTGCAGAGGTTGCGCACTTTACCCACAAGATCCGGGAAGCTTTCGTGTCACCCACGATCCCGCAGTACTTCAAGTACTCGGTGGAAGTACCCGGTCATTACCTTTCCCTAGAAGAAACTAACATAGGGTCCACTCGTTGGTGCACGGCCCTCGTGTACAAACGATAGATCATGGGACTTGCCCTTTTCACAATGTCACGCGTACACGAAGGGACCAACAGTGTGTCCGGTGCCCTGTAAAAACATTCATGGTCGCCTATCCAAGCACGACCCCGTCCCGCGAGTGACCTCAAGTCTCCCCCGTCACTAGTGATGTGGGCACCATGCTAGTATCAGCCTAAGTAATCAATAACGCCCCGTCCCATAAGGGGTAGAGTGGTTGCACATGTTTGGTTGGGACGGTAATCACACATAAATCCAATCCATCATTTTTATCCACACACGAGAACTTTCTTGGCACACCACTTCTTCCTCAAGTGATGACCTCAACTCAACATCACCCTCGGGCATTAGGGGCACCCGATGGTTTTTTTTCCGAAAAGAATGCAACCACGAAGGATTCATGGCACATATGCATCACTATGCATCACAACTAATCATTTGTCATTGCATCTAAGCACATGGTAAAGATCATGAGTAGAGTATGCATCATGTTGTGGCTTTCAACAAGTTTACCATCGTCACTCTTATCATCATGCATTCGGAAATAAAAGGGTTCCGAGGAACACAAGGGGTATCATGGTCAAAGGGCTGCTTGCCTGGATTGGCTTGGTCTTCAAGGTCTTCAAATCCTTCCCCTCCTTCTTCTTCAGCAACCTCATCAAACACGGTATCTATTCGTCGCAATAAACAATGGGAAAATAAGACAATAATAAAAACAGAAAAACCAGAGTGCTCAGAAAAATGTCAACTTATTTTTATAAAATACTAGAGGGAAAACTAAGACGGCAAAAATTCTTAGTTTAGGATTTGGAGTGACAGAATGGGGTATATGAATTTTTGAACAGAGGTTTTAGTGTTCAAATTTAGATTTAAATTTGAACAGAACAGAAAAGGTTCATGGATATGGGTGAAAGTGATACCATTAAATAGGTTGGAATTTTACAAGTTTTTAGGAACTGGAATTATTTCATTTGTATTAATATTTAATCCTATGGAATTATTTAAAAACTAACAAAAAATAAAAAGGAAAAGGGCTGCTGTGCAACTGGGCCAGGATGGCCATAGTGCAGCAGGCCTAGAGGGGAATCAGCCCAGCGCACGGGCACCTGCGTGCGCGCCAGGTTTCAAACCTGACGGGTGGGCCCCAGCGTCAGCGAGAGGAGAGAGAGGCGAGGGAGAGGAGAGGCTGATAGGCGAGGCCCGCCTGTAATCCCCAACCCTCCGGCAGAGGGCCGGCGAGCTCACCGAAGGCGATTCGGGACACGGCAGGGCGAGCTAAGGGCAGGGACAGAGTCAGCGTGGAGTCGCCGTTTGGGTGGTGGTGGAGGCAGTCGCCGGAGTGGCCTGGTTCGCCGGCGATGAGGAGGGACGGCGGAGAGGCGTCGGGTGGTGGTTGCTCCAGTCGTTTCTGGCAGCTGCAAAGAGGGGAAATGAGGGGGAAACGATCAGCAGGGGCTTGCGGTGCTAGATCGAGCGAGAGGAGCTGCCGGGAGGGCTTGTACCTCCGGATCGACGGCGACCCGAGGCGGCGGAGCTCGAGCTCGATCTCGAGCCCGGGCCCGTCTGGAGAGGAGTGAGTGGCGTAGGGGGATGATTAGGTGGGTGAGAGAGTGGCGGGTGAGGAGAGGAGGGGCGCGGGGTGTCCTTTTATAGGCGAACAGCGAGGTGCCGTGGACCGGTGCGCCGGCGAGCTTCTGCCCGTTGCCACAGGGCTCGGGAGGAGCTGGGGCAGTGTCTGCGGCGTTGCTGGATGCGGTCCAGGGCCGGGGAGAGGAAGAGAGAGAGCAGGGGGAGTCCAGAGCAGCGCGCGTGCGAGGAGGCTAATTGGAGCTCTCGGGCGGCCGTCGCGCGTGCGAGCTGGGGCGAGAGGAGGGAGAAGGAGGAGGGGGACAGAGCCGTGGCGTGCTGCGGACATCGAGGCACCTCGACTAGCACGAGGGGGAGGCTCGAGGTGGTCGGGCGCTGCGAATTGGAGGAGGCTATAGTGCGGAGCGCACTGTAGCGTGCTCCAGAGCGCCCAAATGGCCGGCATGGTCGTGTCTCATGCGCTCTGGGCGCGGCCACCGTGTCCATTGGCTCTAGGGGGAGTAAACAACGCAGGAGAGTCATTGGATGCCCAGGAAAGCTTCTAGAAGAAGAGGGGGCTGAGATAGAATGGTGAAAACTGCTGTCCAGAATGCACATTGGGGTTTTACCCTTACTCAATCATGGAGCTGAGGCCAGGGGAGAGTTCCTGGAGGTGCAGGGGAGCCTGAGGGAGCTGTGGTAAAAAGTTGAGCTCAAGGAGACTAAGAAAAGGGGTGAAAGTGGTAACTTGGGAAAATCACCAGAAGGTGTTTGATGTGGTTTTGGGCAACCTAATGATTTCCATTTGACATGAGACTTAACATGATCAAATGGTATATAGAAATAGGGTGTTCCACCAAGTTTGGGCCCATTTGAAGAAACTTGCCAATGTAACTTTGGTGAACCCTAGAAATCAACAGAAATGGTTTCATCATGTTTGAGTTAAGCAAATCATCCCTCCTTGATGCACCACTTGGTTTAGTGTCCTCATTTGGGGTTTTGATCATGCCCACAAAGTTTGAAGTCCCAAGTAAAAAGTTGGTAATGTAAAGTTGCTCATATTTGAATCTGAACAGAAAGGGTTTTGGGGTACTCGGGTCAAGTTACCCTTCTCCAAAGCTTGTGCCATTTGGTCTAGATGCATTATTAGACCATTCTAGCATGTTTACCAAGTTTGAGAGTATTTGGACAAGTTTGGCAATGTAAAGTTGCTCAAACTTCAAATATGGACATAATGGTTTTCAGGGGTTTTGATGATGTTTTCTTGCTTCCCAAGGCATGGGGCTTGTCAAGATCATCAAATATGTCATATATGACATGATAGAATTTCCCTGGAATTTTTAGAGAATATTTCCTTTGTAAATATTTCAAAAGCTTGGAATATCCAGAAAGGGTCTCTGAGGGATTTGTCCCATATTTTGAACATGACCAAGTGTTTAAACTCTTATATATGGACATTATATGTCCTAGGAGTCTCTCTGAATTTTGGCAAATAATGTTGAAATATATAAATAATTTTTCCCTATTAAAGACCATTTCTGGCCTTAAGAAAAAGCCTTTAAATAAAATAGAAAAATAGCTTTTAAAATTATACTTTTGTGGCTTATGGGAGTCCTATGTCTACTAGGTTTCAAATATACTATTTGAAGTATTTTTCTCACCCTAAATCAACCACTTGCGGTGCAAATCTCAATTCAGGGGTTTTTGGAAAACTAATTTTTGAAAATACTTTTTGGCCAAATTATTTTTGTAAGAAAATACTATACTGTTATATACACTTGGTATGATCATTGGGCAGAAGTTTAGGGGTAAGGAGATGAAATATACAAGAGGGAGTAGTTGACTTTAAAGAGCACTTGAAAGACAGAGAGAGAAAAACTTAATTCCAAATAAAAGCCAAATGATGCCAATTTTTTTGCTGGTCCAAATTTTCACGCTTTAATGATGCAAATGACATGTTACAAAATGCAGGGTGTGACAGTATAATTTGCAGAATTGTTTTTGTAGAAATGTTTTATCAATTCATTTTCACTTTATTTGTACCCCGGACAAACTCGAACTTTCGTCGAAATGGTTACGTATGTGGAGTTCCCTAGAATTTCATGTGATTCAGTAAACAAAATATAGATTACATGATTGCTAGATCGATCCATAGGGATTGATGAAGAGTGAGCTGGTAATGGATTTTTTTGATAAACAGGAAACTTACGATTAAGATGATTCGGAATGGAAACGAGGGAATGTCCAAAATACCCGGATTATTCAGATCCAATTCGAGTGATATTGTAGGTTCATTAATCAAGCCTTGGCAGAAGAACTTGACTAGCTTCCAACAATTAAAGATCCAGATCACAAAATTGCATTTCAATTAATTGTGAAAGGATATCAATTGCTAAACCCTCGATAAAAGAAAGAGATGTTGTGTATGAATCACTCACCTATTCTTCCGAATTATATGTACCCGCGAGATTAATTTTTGGTTTCGATGTGCAAAAGCAAACCATTTCTATCAGAAACATTCATATAATGAATTTCTTAGGAACCTTTATTATAAATGAAATATACCGAATTGTGATCAATCAAATATTGCTAAGTCCTGGTAGTAGTATTTACTACCGCTCGGAATTAGATCATAACGAAATTTCTATCTACACTGGACAGATTGGAAGTTTTTTTTTTATTTGAGTGGTGAGTGGAAGTTTTTCCTAGAGCAAGTCTTTTTTTTTTTAGGGCTTCCTAGAACAAGTCTGGCCTCGCAGTTCCGACGGTTTTTTAGTATTGGGCGGAACTCGCTGGAGTTTGAAAGGCCCGAAAGGAAGCTAGACAGGGCCAAACGGGCTCAACGAGCCAACTTTTATATTGCTTGCAATGGGGAGAGCGGCCCAACTTCTTTTTTAGGTGAGGGAGAGCGGCCCAACTAAGCAAGGAAAGAGTGTTAGAGTGGAGGAGCGGCCCAACAAAGGCGGAGGCGGGAAAAGGCAAGCCACCACTGAAAGCCGGGATTTTCTCCAAAAAGAAAAAAAACCACTGAAAGCCGGGAGCGGGAGAGAGAGGGGGAGGCATGGAAATCGACGGCGATGGCGGCGGCGGCGGCGAACCGGAGGACAGGGGGAGAGTCGAGCTGGTGGACCTCCTGGAAGCCATCAGAACCTCAGAGGTGCGTCGTCTCTCTCAGCCCAACGCGTCTCCTTCGTCGACCTCGCGGTTGCCGCGCCGTCCATTTCCACGCCCCCTCTAGGGTTTTACTCCGGTTCGAGGTGCCGCGGCCGCGCTCAGATTTGGTATGCGTGCGAGCGAGTACGGGACACGGCTGGATTGCTAATAGGAGTCTCGGAAGCGGGCGTTCTTCCGTGGGATTTGGTACCCGCGATGCTTCCTGTAGTTTGCATTAGGGGGGCTCATGCTCGATTGGTGTGATTCTGGCCAGCAATTTATTTTCCAGTCGATTCCAAACATTTCATTTTTCAACACGGCAATTAGAGGCTAATAAAGTATGATGGGTATGACACAGAATCGAATGCTATGGCCTAACTTTCTACTGATTTTGATAGGTTTTGGAGAGCAGAACTTCCCTTATCAACCAACTTGAGGGTTCCTCCCAGTTTTCTGCAGAAGATCTGGGCCTAATACTTGAAACCCTCTCTGTATCCTTTTCCCAGTTCCGTATGATTCCCTTTAATGCATGACACTGATTCAGCTTGCCATTTAGTACTGGCTGTTACTGTTGTTGCGTGAGTTCCCTTAATGGCATTTTAGGCATCTTGGGATGATTCCAGATGTTCAGGTGTATCACACTGCACGCTACACAAGTCAGTTTTGCAGGTTGCTCTGAAATGCACTGAGTCAGATACTACCGCCTGTCTGCAGCAATTTCTTACTCTCGGTGCAAAGGTACTTCTTGCCTTTTTCAAATGCAGTCCTGCTTCACTTCATCTGCCAACTATAAATAGCTGCAAATCTGCTATCTTCCTGAATCAATGAATTCTGTACCAGGCCAGCTCATGGTGTGGGAAGCATCTCATATGGTTCGCCGAATCTATTGATGAATCTGAAGCACTTCAAGAGGAAGAGCACAACTGTTTATGCCTAGAGGTTGTGGGAACTACACCTTCAATTCTGATTAGCTTGTGTGTGCTCCTTTGGTTAGAAATGGATAAATGTGTTAACAGAAATCTTCTGCATGGCTAAGGCTTCTCAGTCCTATAGATATGTTATAGCCTAAAATGCCTAAAGTTCTAAACCATGTATCCTGCCTTCTGTGTGATATCACTACATTCTGTATAGCTGTCACTGGGACCTATATAGTATTCTTATATACATAAATCATGGGCAGCGCATCTCCTAATATGAAGACATGAAGTTAGATATAATACAAAGCAAAATGCATATGACTACTTTCAAGACAGACCTTTATGTTCATTTACAGGAAAGATACAGTATAATAATATTAACTGGCACATTTCTTCACTAGTATGTCCATTTTAATTTTGTGGCCAATATTTTTTCATCTGGAGTACCATTTTGTCCAGTTTAATCATGAGGTAGAGGTTCTTTCTAAATATTGCTGATAAAGATTCAACTTCTTGACTGCAGATAATTTCACTGACCTTAAATATCTCTATCAAGCTCCTTCCAATGGCGGCAAAATGCATCACTGTTGATGTGGTGCATACTATTGGTGGTTTTGTTTCGGAATTGCTAACACTGACGGAAAGCTCAATAGGTGACAAGGTAATACTCCTTATCTTCTGCAATTGTTGCATCAACTGGTTTAACTACGCAGGCAGTGGGAGGCATCTACATGGGAGAAGCTATACTTTTCTGAGACATAAATCACTTTATTTCCCTCCATAACCATCCTGTTTGATTGTGTCCTCTAAGATAATTTTATAGCTTACCTTCCTTAGCCATCCTCGATTCTGAAAGTTATATTTATCAATGATATCTAAATGGAAAACGGATATAATGTGCTGCTTGTTAAAGTACACATGTTACTTCTCACATGATGTCATCATAAGAACTTCTAGGATTAAAATTACTTGCATGTTTTTTAGCTACTTCAAGTGGGCTATTTTGTGAAAATATTAGAACTGTATCCTTAAAACGGAAATTTTTCCATAGCCTTGACTAATCATATCTTCAGTAAACTAAAAGTGATTTTGATTTTTATGACTTGGATCATACGCAGTGGCAATGACATATACCATATTGAAATGTTAATATTCCAGCAATGACATCATCTGGTATATGCTCTCTGATAAATATCTGTTGACAGACAATTAATGGAACTGCAGCACATGTTGCCAAGGCTGCACCTATTTTTCTGGATGAAACCATCAAACTGTGCAGAGCATATTGTGAGGCTGCAAAGTCAGATATCGGCAGAATCTGCATGCCTACAGAAGAGACAACTGTGAAAGACGAATTACCAGATCTTACAAGCGGCGTGGTCAGGATTACAGCATGCACTATTCAGACCTTGTGTAAAATAGGAACATACGCAGCATCCAGTGGTGGAAGCCAGGTGGCTTTATTGAATGTGTCATGGAAGGGCGTAGTTTCCTTACTGCAACTTGGCAAAGGACTGATAGAAGTAAAAGTAAGTGTCAGTGATATCATTTCGACTCTTATCTCCCTTGTCATTGAATCTCTGAGGGTTGCTGCGGATACATGGTGTACGTCATTACAAGAAGCCCTTGGTATATCTGAAGCTAGAAGAGCATTCTTACCAATCAAGTTTTTCTTAATAAATGCTGTAAGGATTTGTTCTGTATATCCATCCGAAGCACTGACTATATACAAGGACATGATCAGGTGTGTATTGGTGATATCATCCTCAAGCATTTTATTCAGCAAAGATCCCCTGTTGAAAGCAGCTTATGAGCCACTTGTTGAATTATTGGAGTCTAATTCCTTTCATTTACTAGACACACTTATGAAGTCATCAGAAGTAACACTAGAGTCGAAATGCCAGCTTGTGCAGTATTTTCTGGAAAATGAAGAAGCTAATGGTCCAGCTCAAATGGGGCAGAATGATCAGAGAGAGAAAAATTTGGTTTCATTGGGCTGCATTTTCTCTCTGGATCCTGATGTCGATAACAGAAACAGAGCTCTTTTACCTGCTAAACTTATTGTATTTTTGCACTTCCTCAGTATTTCCCCAAACTTGGACGAAGAGGTGGTCATCGAATTATCTAAAAAGCTACAATATCTTCTCAATATGTTAACATTGGAAGGTGTCTACTCATTTGTCCTTGGCTGCCATATTCCTACAGTTTATAGTGCTGACCATCCTCCTGTAGTTGTCTGGCAACCTGTGTATACTTTTCTCATACAAGCCCTGAAGACTTATATGATTGCTGCTGCTGCTGCTTCAAGTGTTGCTTGGAATGAGCTGGAAGCCTTCCTACTTGAGAGCCTTTTCCATCCCCATTTCCTTTGCTTGGAAATTTTAACAGAGCTATGGTGTTTCTTCACGCGCTGTGCTGAAAGTGAAACTTCAACTTATTTAATCAACCAACTATTTCTTCTGTTAAAGACTGCAGCGTCATCAGAGAAAGTTCTTGCACCTCTCAGTGCTTTCCGGAAGGTTGCACGTGCATTCTGTATCATCTTGAGCTATGCATCATGTGCAACAGTTGATCAAATTTATACCTGTGTGCTGAATGATCATAACTCTTCCAAGTTATCAGTCCTGCACTTAGCGTTGTTGATGGAAGGATTTCCTTTTGATTCATTGTCAAATGGTATGAAGGTGCATGCTGTAAACCAATTGTTCACTTCTTTTGTCGGGTATCTACAGAGCTCCTTGAAGACTCATGGTGCGATTGGTTTGCCAACTTCTAGTTCGGGGGTAATAGGTCTTCCTGTACATGCTCTAGCCTCTGCATTGCAGCGATGGTAAGTTCCTTCGTGTAGTATTACCAAGTCTGATGACTGGATGCTGATTTTATGCTCTTGTTTCTTTTTGCAGCGAAATAAAGGACTATAGCCACATAGATGGGAAGAGTATTACCACTATGTTTAAGTTCAGCATCTCCCTCATCAATCTGTATAGAACTGCACCTGACAGCAGTAAGGGCCACCTTTCCCAGCTCATCAGTTCCGTATTGGATATTATCTCAAACATGAGGCATCTGTGTGCATTCTATCAGATGGAGAAACTAACTCTAGAGTTGCACACCCTGTTCATGTCTAGTTCTGACAATCCAAAGGCAGTGCTGTCCCAGTGCAAACCATCACTAGCTTCATTTATGGCAATTCTTGGTCACTTGAACTCCAGCGAAGATGATTCTAATTCACTTTGTTCTGCAATGCCGGATTTATACCATCTCTTGGTGAGGGAAAGGCACTGGGCACTCATTCACCTAGCAATGGGCTCCTTTGGCTACTTTGCTGCCCGCACATCTTTTACGCAGCTCTGGAGATTCGTTCCCGGAGATGCTGCCCTTTCATATAATACAGATACAGGGGTGGACATTGACGAGAACGGATTCATGTTGGAACTGAGAGCCTTTCTTCAGAAAGAGGTTGCTTTACGCGCTGACAAATGGTCTGAAGAGCAGGTCTGCTTTCTAGTTTCAGAGGGGAGAGCGCTGAAGAAACTGGTTGAAACTACATCTGAAATTCCACAAGCTCCAGAGCGCGAGGAAAAAGCTGCCATTTCAATGGATGTCAACACAAAGAAGAGGAAGATACCAGATGGAATCGGCGAAGGGATGGCGCTGCTACAGAATGGTCTCAAGGTGATGCGAAATGCTCTTGATGAAACCGATTCAGCAGAGCTCAGGGACAGGCTTGCGACACACTTGTCACGCCTCGAGAGCGCGGTTTCTCAAATTGCAGGTTTCTCTGACAAAATCTGATGCTCTTTGCCGCTTCTGTTACTCTTCAGTCGTCAGATGGTAGCCTGCCTTGCTGCCCCCGTGTAAATTATTAAGGCACAGCAGCTAATTGTAATGCACGTTGAGAACCAAAGCTAATTGCAGGTTTCCTTTTAATTCATGGTAGTTATATCTTGAGATGCTGCTGGGTCGAAGGTTAAGGCCGACTCGAAGACTTTCTGTTGTGAGCATGAGCAATTGTACATGCCTTGCAAGGTATTTCTCCAATCAATGTTGCTTGAACCGACTAGATTTAATGGGAGCGTCTGGAAAACAAGAGGAACGGTTACTTTACTGCAGTCCTCTAGTTTTCGGCATTTTTTTTTTTAGAAAAGGAGCTTGAGCTCCGGCCTCTGCATCAAAATGATGCATACGGCCATCTTATTAACGTAGAGTAATCCAACGAAGGTCTTACAAAATCTGAGAACAAAAAGTGAGAAATAAAAAAGGGCAGGATCGCCACAACCGGCCAGCACAAGGAAGATAAGCTGCTAAACACCTATCCTATTACATGACCGCCATCCAAACCGGTTGTAGATATCCCGAGCTACCATCTCCCATCGGGTAGACGCAGTAACCAAATGCTCCCTGGCCTCCGTCGGAGTGAGTAGCGACCACATACGGATAAGAGTAGTGGTTCTGAAGATGACCTGCAAGAAATTGATGTTTGCTGTATTGTTAAAGACCAAATCATTTCTACAATTCCAAATTGCCCATAGTAATGCACATACTCCCACTCGGATATGTTTTGCTACTATCGGATCAACCCCATGCAACCAAGTCCCGAATAAATTGTGGATCGAAACAGGAGGATTGATATTGAAGGCTATTTGAACCGACCTCCATAAGATTTTGGCCATAGGACAATCAAGGAAAAGGTGTCTTATAGATTCCTCGTGATCACAAAAACTACATCTTTTAGAACCTATCCAATTCCTTCTAGCCAAATTATCTTTAGTAAGAATCACACGTTTATGAACAAACCACATAAACACCTTGATTTTTAGGGGAACCTTAACTTTCCAAACGTGTTTCGAGCTAGGAAGCACACTAGTGTTGATAATATCCAGGTACATGGATTTGACGGAGAAAACCCCATTTTTTGCTAGCCGCCATTGCAGCTGGTCTGGATTATGAGACAATTGGACATCCATCAACCGTCTCACCAAATGTAACCAAGCCTCCCAACGATTCCCCACCAAATTCCTACGAAACTGGATATTAAGCGGAGTGGCATTTAATACTGTAGCAACATAAGCATCTCTTCGTTGAACAATATTATATAGTGATGGATATTGGAGTGCCAGAGGGGTCTCCCCTAGCCACGTATCCTCCCAGAATCTAACGGACGTGCCATCTCCCAAAATGAATTTTACTCTGTTGAAAAAGGCTGATTTGACTCTCATCAGTCCCTTCCAAAAGGGTGAATCCGTCGGCCTTAGCGTCACCTGGGACAAGGTTTTTGACTGAAGGTACTTATTCCGGAGAATCTGTGCCCACATAGCCTCTGAGTCACTGGATAACCGGAACAACCACTTGCTTAGTAAGCATCGGTTCTTCACCTCTAAGTTTTCAATCCCTAGACCTCCTTGGTCTTTCGGTCTGCAAATGATGTCCCACTTAGCTAGCCTATACTTCTTTTTGGATTCATCGCTCTGCCAAAAGAACCGAGATCGGTAAAAGTCTAGCCTTTTCCGAACACCAACCGAAACTTCGAAAAAGGACAAAAGAAACATAGGCATACTGGTTAAGACCGAATTAATAAGAATTAATCGTCCTCCATATGACATAAGCTTTCCTTTCCAACAGCTTAGCTTTTTTTCAAACCTGTCTTCAATTATTTTCCATTCACTGTTTGTGAGCTTTCTGTGATGGATCGGTATACCCAGATAAGTGAATGGCAAAGACCCCAAGTCACAGCCAAACAACTCTTTGTAAGCTTGTTGTTCTTCTTTAGCCCTCCCAAAGCAGAACACTTCACTCTTATGAAAATTAATTTTTAAACCCGATAATTGCTCAAACAAACATAACACTAGCTTCATGTTCCTAGCTTTTGCCAAATCATGCTCCATGAAGAGGATAGTATCATCTGCGTACTGCAAGATGGAGACACCCCCTTCCACTAAATGTGGCACGAGGCCCCCAATCTGGCCCGCCTCTTTCGCTCTACCGATAAGAATTGTCAACATATCAATGACAATATTGAATAAGATTGGCGACATCGGATCACCTTGTCGCAAACCTTTGTGAGTTTGAAAATAATGTCCTATATCATCATTAACCCTTATACCAACACTCCCTTTTTGTGTTAACGAATCAATCTGTTCTCTCCACGATTGATCAAAACCTTTCATTCTCAGCGCCTGCTGCAGAAAAGGCCACTTCACCTTGTCATACGCCTTTTCGAAATCCACTTTAAAAACAACCCCATCTAGTTTTTTTGTGTGGAGTTCATGCAACGTTTCATGTAGTACCACTACGCCATCCAGAATGTTTCTGTCAGGCATGAACGCTGATTGAGACGGATGAACCACTGAATGCGCAATTTGTGTAAGTCTGTTCGTACCAACTTTTGTGAAAATCTTGAAGCTAACATTCAGCAAACATATGGGTCTAAACTGCTCAATTCTCACAGCCTCAGATTTCTTAGGAAGCAACGTAATTGTCCCGAAATTGAGGTGGAACACTTGTAGATGTCCCGAGAAGAAATCCTGGAACATCGGAAGCAGATCCCCTTTGATGATATGCCAGCATTTTTTGTAAAACTCCGCCGGGAAGCCATCCGGTCCCGGGGCTTTACCATTTTTCATTTGGGAGATTGCATCAAAAATTTCTTTCTCCGAGAAAGGGGCAGTCAAAATCTCATTCTCCTCGGTAACCAGTTGAGGCACATCATGAATCCAGGATTCATCCAACGAAACAAAATTATCATCAGGAGGCCCGAAAAGTTGTTTATAGTAATTTGTGATGTAGGTCTTAAGATTATCCTGACCGACAATCGTGCCTTCATCCTGTTCTAGTTGGAATATTTTCTTCTTTCGATGTTTGCCATTCGCAATCATGTGAAAGAACTGTGTGTTATCGTCCCCCTCGACTATCGTACGCACTTTAGCCCGCAAAGCCCATTTTAACTCCTCTTCACGGAGTAATTCTTTAAGTTTTAATTCAGCTAGTTTCTTAGTTTCCAACTCATTGGCATCTAAGATCGAATGCTCCGCCTTGATGTCCAGGTGCTTAGTCAGAAGAAGCAGTCTTTCTTTTTCTGCCTTATAGATCCCTTCATTATGTTTAGCCCACCCCCTGAGAAACCTTCGTAGGTGTCTAACCTTATTTTGCCAACGATCGATGTTGGATCGTCCTCCGACATCTTTCGCCCACTCCCTGGCAATCAGATCCATGAATCCTTCTCTATCAAACCACGCCGTTTCAAAAGAGAAAGGACGCCTATTACCAAGATTCGTGGCTTCCCCCGAATCGACGAGTAATGGCGTGTGATCCGAGATTTCACGCGAAAGTGCTTGCACCGACACAAGAGGAAACTTCTGTTCCCACTCGACACTCGAAAGGACCCGATCTAACTTCTCAAAGGTAGGAGTAGGAAGATTATTGGCCCATGTAAATTTCCTACCCGAAAGCTCAATCTCGCGAAGGTCCAGGCTTTCAATGATAGAATTGAATAAAAACGGCCATCTGCCGTCAAAATTATCATTATTTTTTTCATCCCGGCGCCTAATAATATTAAAATCACCCCCTACCAAGAGAGGCAGATCCTCATTCCCACAAATACGAACTAAGTCAGCCAGGAATTCCGGTTTTAGCTCCGCCTGCGCAGCCCCATATACTGCCACTAGAGCCCAATCAAACCCGTCCACCTTCGACCTGACTCGAAATTTAACGGCAAAGTCGCCCATGATGACGCTTCTTACTTCCAAAGAATCGCAATTAACCCCAAGTAAAATCCCACCGGATCTTCCTCTTGGTGGTAGACAATGCCAATCAAACTCCACCCCTCCCGAGAGAGAACGAAGAAACTGAGGGGAAAAATTGTCCCGCCCTGTCTCAGAAAGTGCTATGAAATCTAGCTTATGCTCAATCGACGCATCCGCAAGAAACCTCTTTTTAGCCAAGTCTTTAAGACCTCTGCTATTCCAAAAGATGCCTTTCATATTTCATCATGAAATTTTTTAGAAGTACGAATTCTAGCGCTTCTACGCACAGCCGAAGCTGGGTATATTTTACGCGTCCACTTACGCTTCGGTCTACCTTTATCTTCCGGTCCGACTTCCCGGTCACCATCACTACCGATGTCTCCACTTTCCCTGACCCTAGCCGAACCCCTATTCTCCAGTCGAGGAGACGAAGAATCTTCCTCATCCTCCGTTTCCAAGAAGGTAGGGTCAAGATCCGCACAGAGGCTACCAAGGCTATTTATACCCAACTTAGCGACCTCCGAATCATTCAAAGGCTGAATAGCAGCTAAGTTTCTAAGAATATCTATAGCTCGATCAGTCTCAAGATCCAAAATATCGTTAACGGAATTGGCTATCTCTTTACCATTACTACCCAACGAGACCCCCAGTTGAGTGGCATTATTAATAATATCATCCGAAGAGAAATGCAAAATGGAATTTGAAGTGTTAACTGACATACCAGTAGTGGTCTGAATATTATGAAGCTTAGCCACCCGCTTGGCGCATCGAAGCTGCATATCATCCATATCCGGCTGATCCTGCAAGCGACAGCTCATCCGCCGCCCTGCAGAAACTGGGTCCGGAATCCCACCAAAAGCGATGACCTCGTCACGAGAAACTCCGCCGGGGGCGAGGCCACCTGCCCTACCTCCCGCAGCGCTCATGAGAGGAGCGCCATCTTGCGCCGTGATCTGAGTCGCCAGAGCAGTCCTGCCAGAGTTAGCCTCCATCACCACTCCAAAGGGATCCGGTCTCACAACAAGTGGCGTCTCCACCTGGTCCAGAATGAGGTCCGCCTGAACCTCCGGAGATCGGAGTTGGCTGCCAATAGAATCATCACAAACACGAACCAAAGCCAAGCTATCCTGCGGGGAAGGAGGGGCGGGGGTCACCAGCCTGGCCCCGCGCAAATCCCCCCCCTCAGACCCGAGATGTGCGCCCACCGCGCAAAGTACCTCTGTCGGCCCCTCAGCGTCAAATGAGTCCAGAAGCGGCGGTAGTACAGACTCCACCGGATCATCTGACTCCACCCTCGCGCTCCAAAGGCGGCTCGGCGCCGAATGCAACTCAAAAGTCCCGATCCGAATAGATTTGGCAGGGGCCGACGCAGCAGATGGCCCTGGAGTAGAACTGGTGGGCGCGTCAGATGAAGGTGGTGTCCCCTTAGCCAAATCATGCTGCGAGCCCACAGACCTCGAATTCTGATTGCCTGCCCCTCCGTCGCCCTCAGTCGTATCCATATCCACAATATCCTCACCCTCGCCATCCGGAGCGATAGGCGTATCCTCAATCTCAAGTTCAAGCACATATGTAACTCCAGCATGAGTCCACTTGACCACGTCCGGTACATACTCCACGCTAACAACATTCACTAGTAGACGAGCCGCGCCATGAGACCGAGTGAAAGGCATATCCACTTCCTCGGTCTTCCCAATAAGAGAACCCAAGCTCCAAGCAATCAGAAAGTTACTAATGAAATGACGTGGTGCCCCATAAAACCGGACCCAAACCTTCTCCAACGGTGTGCCAACTGGATCTTTCTCCTTCCATTCATCAAAAGTGAGGTAGATACTGGTGCTAGGATATCTGCACATACCCCACTTGAGCATATACAGTTGATCCTCCTTTGTGGGGAAATCAACCTTGAAGGTTTGTTCCTCCAACTTAACAAGGTCCCACTGATGATTACCTGGAACCAGGTCCTGTAATTGACGCACAATCTGAGCCTCTGTCAAACACCCATTGGCCACCTTGACCACAGCCGGAAAAGAGCTCTCCTGCAACTGAACAGAGGGTGCCATATCTGGTGACTCGAAAAACATCAGCTCCTGGCAACATACGCCATAAATAGTACAGACCGGCTTAGGGCCCACAAGCAACGGGCAATCACTGGAAGTATGCTGGGATCTGCAACAGTAATCACATAGTGTCGTAGTACACTCAGCCACAAAATGTCCAGCCTCACCGCAACGATAGCACGGCAGCTTCTTCTTCTTAATAGCCCATTTAGAAAGTTTGTCACCATTGCGCTTATCCACAGCCCGGTCAGTACCCCCATGCGCTGCCGTCACCTCCGGTAAACTCACCGCAGCCAAGGCCTGAACCGCATCAACCGCCGCTTGCGGGAGCACGGGAGGGGTAGCCGTAGCAGCCACGGGCAGCACGTCCTCAGTAACAGTAGCCGCGGGTGGCGTAGGCAGCCTTGGTGGGAAGGGACGTCGTCCCCCACCGCGCCCGCCACGGAATGCACGGTGACCCCCACGCTGCGGACGGTTAGTAGGACCACCAACACCCTCAACGAACGAACCAGGCGGCCCCTGAAAACCACGACCTTGTCCATTGCCATTGTTCCAGCCTGAGCTCCGTCCTCCACCTGAAGATGACCCGCGGTGCTGTCCGTCACCGTAGGCGTTATACCCATCGTCTCCCCAAGAACCATAGCGATTAAAACGAGCACCCCCTTTGGGACAGTCCTGACCCTCGCCTCCACCATAGCCATCTTGACGCATGAAACCAGCGCGTCCTCCTCCATAGGCTCCACCACGGCCAGCCCCGCCACGAGCAGTTGCAGCGGCAGCTCCACGGCCTCCTGCGAAGCCCGAGCGCCCGGCCGTCTGCGAACCTCCCCGTCCAGGAGGATGGGCGTTCTGCCCGCCAGGGCCAAGCCCAGGACCCCGACCTGCACCATGCAAGGCCGGACCATCAACTGTCGCAGGAGCTGCAGGGTCCTTGCCCGCTGTCTTGGCCGGCGGCGGCAAGCCCCTGCCCGACATCTCTGGGGCGCCAACAAGGAACACTCCTCGGGCTCCCCCCGTGCAGATACGCCGCGCTCGCCCAGCACCAAGTCGCGCGAACGAAGCGCCCTCGGCCAGGAGCTTGACGGCGCCCACAGCCGATGTTTATTGACAGAGAATTCTACTCAGCCGTCTCGTCTTGGTTTTCGATGCCTGCATGGAAATATGCAAGTCATTTGTGAAGAGAAAATGAGTTAGATGATTGAGGCTTTTTTTTGTGTGTGTAGTAGATGATCGCACAACCTCATCAATCAATGGAACTAAACCGAGCACAAATTTCTTCGACATGGTTGTCACTTGTCAGACCCTGCCTGGCCCTGGGATTCCGCTCTTCCCACATGTTGCATGCGACATACTCCTACATTAGGCCTTCCGCTCTTCCCACTAATTGGTCCTAGGCGAAGGAGGCGGCGGCGCTCCTTGCATGCCAATACAAAGAGCAACAAAGGCTCAAGACTCCTTGGGTGAAATTGCCTACTCCTTTTTACTGATTTTTATTCTTATTTTTTGCAAATTTTTATAGGTAGCTTACCGAGCTGGTCACTTGGTTCCTTTTTACTGAGTTTGATGCGTCAGAAAGGCAAATGCATACCAACATCATTTTTTATTTTTATTTTTGCGGCAAAGGAGAGAGCTTTGTTGACTTGTATTCTGGACCCATAGATATAAGCAGCGCGATCTTTCTGTTTTTGCCCCTGGTTGATGTGTAGATTTCTGGGTTTCCAATTCAAATGTTCTTTTAATGCTTTTTGTTAACAACATTTCAATAAATGGGTTCAACAGTACATCTAAAAAAACAGTGATTTGAACAATATAGTATGCTAATTAGGTAGCCAGTGAGCAACCCTGTGTCCCTGTCCAACAAAAGCAGAACTGGTGGGAAGGGCTAAATATATATTGTATCTGTTTTGCGGGAAAGGCTAAATATATTTATACAAGGAAGGACGATTTTCCCCTCATCTTGTCCAGGTAAAGGCAAAGGTTAGCTAGGCATTTGAACTGACAACATACTAGATTACGGTTGACCAGGCAAAACCTCAAGAAATCTTTATTGTTGTCTTGTACTGCCTGGCTCGTATGCTAGCTACCTAGTGCACTTGGCTCTTCCTTCAGTTTTATTGGGGAGCACGTCACTTGACATTGAATAACAACCACTAGTGGCGCACACAAATTATCACTAGTATTTTCTGTACTTTTTTCGAGCTGATTTTTTTTCTGCACTCCGCGCAAATAGATTTTTTTTCTTGAAGAAAACAAATAGAAATATTGCTGGGAACTGACAAGGCATCTGACTGCGCTTTACACTGCTGGTATGTCGAGGGCAGAGCCCACTTGCTGGTAGCAAAGCGAATTATCCGTACGATAACTACTGTACTCTTAACATATGGCCGTGTATGGCAGAACTGTTCTTTATTTATGCCAGCAGGCAGAGGGTTTGATTTGTTTACACATTTCTCCCATAATTCTGAAGAAAATCAATCCCTTCAATTATTTTTTTCGAAACGGAGGCAGCGACAGTTGAACCTACTCCCGTGGCAGGCAGAGGGTTTGATTTGTTTACACATTTCTCCCATAATTCTGAAGAAAATCAATCCCTTAAATTATTTTTTCGAAACAGAGGCAGTGACATGATTCACTTCACTAGCTAAGCACCACTTTGTTAGTTTCTCATGTTCCAAAATTTGTCGGAAACTGAAACGTGAGAAATGGATTTTATGCCATTGGTGAAAATGAGAGAACATGAACAGAAATAGTAGGATTGCATAGGATGAAGTAATGATTGTTTTTCATAAAAGACCCGCGTTTCTTAGTTAACAAAGAAACAAATAAAAAGTTCCATGAGACCGAGTCAACGAGAACATTCTTATACTATGAAGTATTCCCTCCGTTCCAAAATAGATGACCTAACTTTATACTAAACTTAGTACAAAGTTGGGTCATTTATTTTAGAACGGAGGGAGTATGAGTGAATTGCAAAAAACCACCACATTAGCTCATAGGTTTGCAGAAAACACTCTTTTACGAATTTATGCCAGAAACCACTAATTTTTTGCCTAATCTTTTGCAAAAAACATTGATCAGTCTATTTAGACATTTTAACAACCATTTGCTGACGTGGCGTAACATTCATTAGACAAGGAATTTTTGCCAAAAACTCCTCCCTCTTTGGAAAAATCGCCCTAAGAAACTCCCCGAGATTCAGGGCGTGCTCGTCCTCGCTGTCGTGGTCCACGGGATCCAGGGCGGCGGATGGACATGGACCTCGCCGGCGTCGAGGTCGAGCACCTCCTCTTCTCATGTTGACCACGCAGCGGGGGAGCGCTAGGACGTGCGACGGTGGCCTTGAGGACGACCAGGCAAGACGGCTGAGGTAGTCGGACTACCGGGCCGAGTCTGATGTGGATCTTGGCGGGGAGGAGGAGCCACCGCCGGGCTGGGCGATGAGAACTGCGTCTATCCGTGGCGCACCACGACCTTCGGACGGCCAGCTGTGATGGCTGCATGAGCAAGTCACGGTGGCCAACCACGGCGAGCAGATCCTCGCCACCGGCGCTGCAAGATGGACGGGGTCGGCTTCGGGGAGGCGATGGTGAGAGAGAGGAGGGACGGGCGCGAGTAGCGGCGGCGCGAAGCACCGGGGAAAGCAGCAGCGCAGCACGACCCCTCGTCGCCGGCGACCCCAAGCCAGCAGCGCACCCACGCGTATGACCCAGCTGCTGCATCCTCCTCTGGTGGCCGTTCTACCACCGCCCGATGAGGACGCGGCATCACCGACCGACGGCCACACGCCGCCCCCTTCCCCCTCCGGGCACAATGGCCATGGCTGGCGAGACCCCATGAGCGTCGCCGTCGTCTACTGCAGTTCTGCGCACGGCACCGAGCTGGGTCAACGCCCCAGGACCTAATTGCATTTTTGTTTTCAGATTGAAGGGTGTGTCTGCAAAAATACCAGGAACTGACAGTTATGCCACATCATCAAATACAGGCCCCACATGTCATAATCACGGTTAAAATGTTCAAATAGACCAATCAGTGTTTTTTTGCAAAAGATTAGGCAAAAAATCAGTGGTTTCTGGCATAAATTCGTAAAAGAGTGTTTTCTGCAAACCTATGCGCTAATGTGGTGGTTTTCTGCAATTCACTCATGAAGTATTGTGCAATGAAAAATATTTGAAAATTTCCTATAGGTACAACCCCTCAAAACAAACAACTCTATACAAAAAATCAGCCAAGATTCCAGTCTCTCAAATCCTAGACACACTCTGAGTCAAGAAGACCATAATCTTGTTACCATCAAATTAAAAAATGCCATAATTAATCTTGAGATAACTTTGTGCAGCCTCCGAGGTTGGAGAAGCATGGACAACGAACGTCTTCACCTTTGCCAACCAGTTGAGCCACTTGTATCAGCTTTCCATCAAAAAGGCCACTCCCCCACAAAAACAGAAAACAAAAGGCCACTTGTATCGAGTGGTGCACAAGCAACCAAAGGTAAAAACTATATACTGCCATGTGTAGCCAATAACAAAACAAGAAGAACGATATAAACGAGCACCATCAGATAGAACCTACCCATGCATGCGACAATATGGGTGATTTGATTGCAATCGCGGCATGCATGTGGCAGTATGATTGCTCTACCTCTCAATTCCCTGGCCCATCTGATCTTATTGGTCAAATATTTTAGCTTTGTCCGAGGATCATTATCCACCAATCATGATTACTTTTCTGTTTTCAGCATCCAAGATCTAGCATCAATTCCGGAAGATCACCTAGCTATGTATAGCTTGTGACGTTTCTGCTTTTCTAGAGACAAATTCGGTCGCTGGCTTTTCACGTGGAGTCGACGAGTACGCTGTCACCGGGACAGTGACTACGACGACAAACTGACGGCGAAATAATTTCTGCTTAATTGTCTACCAGGCCACCGCGCCGCCGTTCGCACGGTATATATGTAGACACATCATCAACCACGATCCTCACGTGGTTTAATTTGCACCGTAGTACCATTTAGAACGTGGGTTCGTAGCAATCATCGTATCAACCAGAGAGTGACAACAGCTCACAAAACAAAAGTAACAAAGAAGAGTAGATGCTTAGAGCATCTGCAGTCGGACTTAGCAAATCCGACCCCTCAAAAACCCGCGGACGTGCTAGGATGCTCCAGCGGACAGTGACCAGTCACGCCTCAAATAATTTATCGACAACCTGATATCTCAAATTAGAAACATCAAATTCATACTATTACATGCAACGTAAACGTAATCTAAAGCGGAGCCCGTCCGGCTGTGCCGTGCTCATGTCCGGCTGCTGGCTGCTGCGCTCCCCAGAGTGTTGGTCCGGTCACCGGCGAGGTAGAGTAGGACATGGGACACGAGCCGACTCACGGGTCAAGGCGCCGCCGTCTCCCACGCCCTACCTTTTCTCGTCGGAGCCCAGAACCGTGACGGTGCCGGTGGACGTCAAATTGATGATGGACCCGTCCTGGGATGAGCCGGCGACACCCACCATGATGCATTTGCGGCGCCCGAACTGGTGCATCACACGGGGCGCCGAAGAATGCGACTCCGCCTCGCCAACTTCCATCGCCGCGAGGGCTGCTGTTGCCTCCTGCACCCGCTGCCCTGTTTGCGTTGGACGACACCCATGGTGCGTCCTGCTGCTCGATGCGCCAATGGAGCGGTTGCGTGTCCGCCACCGCGTTCGGATGCCATACGGATAGCACCACCTCCGGTGAGGCGGCGGTTCCACACCTCACGACAGATCCATGCGCCATTTGGGCAGACACAATGGATTCCCTACGGAAAGAGTCTGAGAGTTGCCGTCGGACGGCCTCCTCCTGGGAGCGGCGGGGCGCAAGGCGGACAGTCATCTCTTCCTCGGGGCCGCGTGGGATGAGCTCGGAGTCGACGAATCTGGAGGTTTAGGACTCGGATCCACCGCCCGCCATGCCGGAGAAGGCCGGAGATCACCGGACGGGATTTGGGTGACGGAGGAGAGTGGAGTAAAGTGGCTAGGGTTTCGTTCGGGGAGCGGATGGAGAGAATATATGTGGGGTTGCATGGGCCAGTGTGGGCCGGGTCTGACGTGGTAGATGTAACCGGGTGCCCCATGTCTGCCTCAGATTTGGGTTGGATATGAGAGGTGCCGATTATCCCGCACGTTTAAGGCTTGTTTGAGCCACCCTTGGGGTTCGATGTGACTTGTCAGTGACCGACCGTCCACCCGGGCATATGAGATGGGTTTGGGGTGCCCGCCTGTACTCTTACTTTGAACTGCCCGGAGATTATCATGGCACAAGGAGATACTATGCACTTTTAATAAATTTCAGCTGTATATACACAATAGTCCTAGTTTTCAATCACAAAATTTGATACGAATTCCAGTAGCTAAGTGCATGTTTTTTTTTGCATGGAGCTAAGTGCATGTGTTGTCTGTGGTATCTACTTATCTTTCAGTATGTTTTTAGTGAATAAACACCTTTTTTTTAGAACGAAGGCTTAAGGAGAGCTCGACTTTAAAATAACAAAGCCATCAACCGGCCAGGATTACACAAGGCCGCAAAGCATGAGCGACCGAAAGATATAAGGAAGCTGACTGAGCAGCTTACAACGCAACGCACACTACTACACGTAATGTCGAAGCCCGTTGCACATTGGCGCCAGGAACAGGGAAGCAGAGAAGCCTCGAGGATCAGTCAAAGGCCTGCAAGCATGAGAGCAGTCGGATCATGGGATTGGAACCATGAACACCTGTCTTCCAACGCTGAAGAAGACCCCAATCCTCTCGCCTAGTCTCGAAGGTGTTGCACCGTCGGGTTATTGGGCGCTCACCCGAGAGCAGGAGTAGGTGCCGGTCGTAACCCAGAGCAGGCATAGCTCACGGTCCTCACCACGCCGAAGGCTCACACCCACTAGTTGTACCGCCACATGCCCGGGGCAACCGAGAACAAAAGGAAAGCTAATGGGAGAATCGTCGTAGAAGCAAGCTACAAATACCCATGGGCGAAGCTTGGAAAAGTCTCTGCTTGGACTCGCAGCCGACGGGAGCTCTCCTACCTCGACGCCACTTGCCCGGAGAACCAGACAACCCAAGGCGGCGCCTCCATGGAGGGAACGACGCATCGGGCACCGCCACCGCCCAACCCGAGACGAGTCTTGGGCTTTCACCCGGGATCTGGGATGGGGGATAGATAGGGGAGTCCTCAGTGGCGCCTAAAAGGAGAAAGGCAATGCGCGCACACACCATAACCATCGATGTCGGAGAACCGGCCAAGGGTTTCCCCCGGACTCGAGCTATGCCACCAGCACCCCGCCAACACCGAAACTGGCAGCCAAAGCTGCAGAGCGGACACAACCGGAGGGGGGGGGGGGAGTGAGCATAGGAGGAGAAACAGCCCGACCTTCAGATCTGGAACAGAAGAAATCCGCGCCACGACCACCTCCCGCCGGCTCCACCCCGCCCGAGCAGCCGAGGAGGCCGGCGACCATGCCCCGCGCACGCCGCCTCGCCGTTCGGGGTCCTTCGCAAGGGCAACGAAGCGACGAGAGGCCTCGCCGCCACCTTCATCGGAGGCCGCCGAGGCTTGCAAGGAGAGGAAGATGCTAGAGGGGGCGGCAAGGGGAGGAAGATGCTGGAGGGGGCGGCGGCGCCGGGGGGAAACCGTAGTCGCCCCCGGGGGACCGGGGAGGGGGGGGGGGAGGACACTTGGTACCATAAATCTGTTAAAACAAGACTTGCTTTTTTTGGCAAAGGAGAAAATGACTACTCCCTCCATTTCTAAATATAATCTTTCTTAGAGATTTTAATACGAACTACATACGAATATATATAGACACATTTTAAAGTGTATATTCACTCATTGCTTCATATGTTGTCAATATTGAAATCTCTAAAAAAGCTTATATTTAGGAATGGAGGTAGTATAAAATTAACACACAACAATAATGAAAAGGTAAGGAGCACGTACCATGTATGTTGAGAAGGCTATTAGCCCGGACGACGATTCATTGTTTTTAACTAGCAAAAGTGCCCGTGCGTTGCAACGGGAGAAAAAAAATCATAATCTTCAATGGCCATGATCATATTTTGTTGCATCACCGAGATACAACACCACTATCAATTTTGTGAAATCATGAAAAAAATTAATTAAACTCGTGAACATATTTGAAACCATGGTCATTTTTTAATTTCATGAAAACTTCTACAAACATTTGATCATTTTCAAAAATCAAGAATATTTTTCGAATTCATGAATATTTTATACTATTCGCAAACATTTTTTAAAATTGTGAACATTAAAAAAACGTTTCTTGAATTGGTGAACATTTCTTGAATGGATGAACATTGTTTTGGAAATTGATGGGATATTTTTTGAAATTCATGAACATTTTTTTATTTAACGAACATTTTGTGAAATGCATAATCTCTTTTGAATCAGCGAGCATTTTATGCATGAATAAACTATTTTGTAAGTCACAAATAATTTTTGAAATTTCAAGATATTTGTTCATTCATAAATTTTTTTTGAATTGGCAAAATTTTGTTCAATTTCATTAACAATTTTGAATATTTTTTAAATCATGAACATTTTTTGATTTCTCGAACATTTTTGTTCAAAGTTTCGAACATTTTTTGAATAAGAAAAGAGTTTTTTTATAAAATCGTGAACATTTTTTGAATACACAAACATTTTATGATTTACTAAAAAATATGTTTCAGAATTCCCATTTATTTTAATTTGGGAATTTTTTGAAGTCCAAAATTATTTAAAGTAGAAAGAAAAAAGCAGAAAAAACAAAATTAAAAAACAGGACGCCCGGACATGGACCGGCCCAAACGGTCGCGCTGCATCTTCTCCCAGCGCGCAAAGCACACCATAGGAGGTCCTACTGCATGAGCCGGCCCAGTTGGGAGATTGCCCTGTGTGAAGCGTTTTTTACCACTTATAGAAAAATGGACCATGTGTTGTAACGGGTGCGTAAATATATTAACTGGTTAACATCAATGTTCGTAAACATATATTTTTAGTGTCCATATGAACAACACATCATATTGTCGATTTTTTTCTTTTTAAAAAAATCACTCTTCAGGGGTTCGTGAGGTCGATGAGCGTCGGCGCCGGCCCGGCCTAGGCGAACGACGAGTTCCAGAGCGCCGTCATGTCGGGCTGTGCCGGCGCAAGCAGTGCCGGGGCGGGGGGGTTGTGCGTCCGCCTGTGCAGCCGCGGCCTGGCGCACCTCCTCCTCGGCCTCGCGCTGCTCCTCCTCGAGGTCGCGCTCGAGCATCTTCTCGTACTCGCCTTGACGGCGCTCCTCTGTCAGCCGGCGCTGTTTCCACATCTCGAGGTATGCCTGCTCCTGCTGCGGCATTGTCCCCATCCAGACAGGCGGCGCGCTTACCCACTCGCGCAGTACTCCCGTCTAGGAGTAGCGCTCGATGGGAAAGGGGTGGCGGGAGACTTGCCCTTGGCCTTGCTGCCGCCGGAGAAGAGGCCCATCTCGCTGTGGTTGTGGTGGCTAGGGTTTGCCGACGATGAGGGAGTAAAGGATGGCAGATGTGGACTTTTTTGCTTCCAACATAAGCCGTGTAGTAGAGATGCCGCGCTCCTTCCATGCTTCATATTTCCTTCCTATAATTATATTAATCCGTGCATGCCCACTCCTTCTCACATTATAATCGCTCCTTCCATGCTTCATATTTTCTTCCTATATTAATCCTTCCATGCCCACTCCTTCCCATAATATAATCTCTTTGCGCCACGGTCCTTCTTCCTCCGGTATATCTTTCTTACTCATTAATTTCTGATTTCCCATGGCCTCAGCCAATCCGACTCCTGCTTTTCTTTTCTCAATCAACTTCTTTTGCAGTCAACTCGTGAACCTATAAAAACTGGTTGGACTTGGTATAGATAAGCGATGTGGTACTATTTAATTTGATGCAGAACCTAACCTTTGACAGAGTCTAGTAAGCTAGCTCAGCTGGATTTCCCTTTTGGCGCTAGACTGGAGGTCCGCAGATCGATCCCATGCGTGTACATATTTTTTCGGTGAGATATATGTCTTTTAACCACACGCGGCCCATGTTGGTAATAGACAAGAAAAAAAAGGCCCACTTAGGCACACGGAGGCGTCAAGCGAGGGCAAGGGAGGTGCGCGGACGAAAATTATGGTTTTAGTACCACCTCGCATATATGTTTCAAATTCAAACTGAAAGCGTAAAATCATGGGAAGAGACGTATTGTGACGATGAACCCGACGGATTCAATCCGTGCTTTATTATTAGGTATATATTATTAGCAGGATATTTATGCAGGCCGATGTTTACAGCTACCCAATTACAATGGTTTATCTGCAAGTGTGCAGGTTTTCAGGAACGAAACACCGTACATCATTTTATGCTTATTTATGAGTATTTTATGTGCTAGCAAGTTGTTCAGTTTACAAACAATTATGTGTTTTCCTGCGAAGCGAAAGTACGGGAGGAAGCGAAATTACGCTGCCAGGTTGAGAAATTGGAGGAAAGGAAGAATATTAAAGCTAAACAAAGATCACATGTGTCTTGGTTGAAGGATGGCAATAGGTGTACACGCTATTTTATGGCCGTGGCTTCTTCCAGGAGGAAAGCGAATAGAGTGAAGAAGTTGAGGCGGGAGGATGGCACGGAAGTGAAGGAGGGAGAGGAACTTAACGATTATGTTTGTTCTTATTTTCAGGAGCTATTTACATCGACCCAAGGAAACAGAACGGACGAGCTAATTGCTAAAGTTCAACCTCGTGTAACACGAGCCATGAGAGATATCCTTGAGGCGGAGGTGATGCGGGAGGAAGTGAAAGCGGCTCTTGATCATATCGGCGATCTTAAGGCGCCTGGGCCCGATGGGATGCCCTCCATTGTGTACAAGCAACACTGGCATTTTATGGGGGACAAAGTGGTGGAGGAGGTGCTTGCGGTCCTGAACGGTGGAGCGATGCCGGAGGGGTGGAATGACACTGTGGTGGTGTTAATACCTAAAGTTAAATCCCCCAATAGAATCAAAGATCTCAGGCCGATTAGCTTGTGTAATGTGATCTACAAACTGGTGTCCAAGGTCATCTCCAACAGGCTCAAGTTGCTACTCCCAGATATTATCTCCGATAACCAAAGTGCCTTTGTTCCGGGGAGGTTGATTACGGACAACGTTCTTATTGCATACGAGCTAACACACTTTTTGATGAATAAGAGAACAGGGAAAGAAGGTGTAGTTGCGGTGAAGGCGGATATGAGTAAAGCCTATGACCGCGTCGAGTGGAACTTCCTGCGGGCGATGCTAGTTAAGCTTGGCTTTGGATCACGGTGGATTGACTTAGTAATGAACTGTGTCACTACAGTCAGATACCAGATCAAGGTCAATGGAGGGCTTACAACTCAATTTTCCCCATCTAGGGGCTTCAGGCAAGGCGACCCTATTTCTCCTTATTTGTTTGTCATATGCGCGGAGGGCCTATCATCTCTGCTCCATGATGCCGAAGCTACTGGGAAAGTTAGCGGAGTTCAGATATGCCGATCGGCACCGGTTGTATCCCATCTACTGTTTGCCGATGATTCGGTTCTTTTACTCAAGGCCAAGCAGGAGGAAGCCCAAGCACTAAGGGACATCCTGGACCTATATGAAAACTGTTCTGGTCAGTGTATCAACCTGGAGAAATCTGCGGTTATGTTTAGTCCGAACGCGGGGTCGGCGGAGAGAAGTGCGGTGAAGAACGCCCTCCAGATACAGAGTGAAAATTGGAATGACAAGTACCTGGGACTGCCGGTGCACGTCGGAAAGTCGAGGAAGAAAGCCTTTGCGTTCATCAAAGGGGCTATGATGGGCAGAGTGTACGGGTGGAAAGAGAAACTAATAGCTAAGCCAGGGAAGGAAACACTAGTCACCACGGTTGCCCAAGCAATCCCAACGTTTGCGATGTCCTGTTTTTATCTCACCAAGTCCTTCTGTGAGGAGCTCAGTTCTCTTATAGGCAACTATTGGTGGAGTCAGCAAGATAAAGGGAACACCACACACTGGATTAGTTGGAGGAAGCTAACCCTACCCAAGGCACAGGGGGTCTGGGCTTCCGGGATATGCATGGTTTCAATTTGGCTATGTTGTCGAGACAAATCTGGAGGCTCATCCAATCCCCAGACTCACTATGTGCTCGTATTTTGAAAGCTCGTTACTACCCAAACGGCTCCCTCCTTGACGCGCAACCGAGAGAGGGCATCTCATACTCATGGAGAAGCCTGCTCCACGGCCTAACTCTGTTTCGCGAAGGGTTCATTTGGAGGATAGGGGATGGGAAAAGCATCAAGATCTGGAGTGACCCATGGCTGCCTCGTCCTTGGTCTCGGGGTGTAATTACACCGCGAGGGCAAAGCCTGCTTGAGTGGGTCAGTGACCTCATTGATCCTGCCACCGGCTCCTGGGACGAACAACTAGTACGGGACACCTTTTGGGTAGATGATGCAAAGCACATTCTGCAAATACCGCTGAGAGAGGGCGCTCAAGATTTTGTTGCCTGGCACTATGATACAAGGGGCATACACTCTGTGAAGAGCGCTTACAAACTTCACGTTCAGCTTGAGAGGGTAAGGGAGAATGGAGATGTGGGCGCGAGCTTAACCTGCCCAGGAAACCTGAATGAGGTCCACGATGACTCATGGAAAAGGCTCTGGAAAATGCCATGTCCCCGCAACATCCAGATGTTTGCTTGGCGTTTGAAACATGACTCCCTAGCTCTACGCACAAACGTTGCACGGAGAGGTATTCCACTTACTGATACTAAGTGCCTCTTTTGTGCGCGTGCTGCGGAGGATGGAGCTCACTTGTTCATTAAGTGTAAAGTGGTGAAAGGTGTGTGGAGGGCATTGGCACTAGAAAGAGAGCGCCTGGAGCTGGAAGGGATTGGGTCTGTGCATGCAATGCTTGATCATTTGTGGGGGCTAGATGAGAAAAAGCGGCTCCAAATCCTCACCTTTTGGTGGCTGTGGTGGTCCAATAGAAACAAGCTGAGACAGGGTAAATTGCCGGTGACAGCTGAGGTGATAGCTCGTCAGACAAGGGCAAATGTGCTCGAGTATTGGGAGGTGTTTCGGCAACCACCACTCAAGCCTCGGCCGGACAAGTGGCGACCGCCGGTGGGGGCGGAATACAAGATCAACGTTGATGGTTCCTATGTGGCGGGCGAACTACATGCAGGATGGGGAGCAGCGCTGCGAACGAAGGAAGGAGTCCTGATATGCGCCCGAGCAGGCAGACAGGAGCATGTTAGCGATGCATTCGCCGCGGAGACCTTCGCCATGTCACATGCGATCACCATGGCAGCGGACCTCGGCATTGTTCGTCTGGAGCTGGAAACGGATTCACAGCTGCTGGCTGAAGCTCTCGATCAGACTAGAGTGGACGCCTCGCCATGTGCAGCAGTCATTGAGGACATGAAGCTTCAGCTCCACCTCTGGTTCTCAAAAGCGACAATCTCTGTTTGCAGGCGCTCGGCGAATTCTGTAGCCCACGAACTAGCCACTATTGGCCGTAGTTGTGTTCCCTACCATTTCATGGAATGGGAATCTGATGTACCCGCCCAAGTGGGCGTCTCTGTATTAGGCGATATGCCTAAACCCAGTTAAGTAATAAAGCTTTGCTTTGATCTAAAAAAAAAACAATTATGTGTTTTCCACGGCCAACAAATTCGGAGTATATCGTTGATAATCAATGATGCCATAGTTCTTCCCAACAAGTTCAGCAGATTGATAGTTTGAAGTACTCTCATATATGTGATCATCATTTTGTAGTTATATATCAACAAAATATGCTAGTGATACCTTTATTTTGGAGACTGTACGACCTATTTTCCAAACATGCCCAACATATTGCATGGGATTGAGGAATATAGCAATTTGCAACTTTAAAGTATGCTACTCCATCCCTTCCGGTTTGTTAGGCTCATCTACTCCCTTCCTTTTTTTGAGTTTGCAAATAAAATTTGGTCAAAGTCAAACTTTGTGATGTTCGACTAACTTTATAGTTAAAAAATATCATTACTCACAATACGAAATCAATATTATTAGATGCATCACCATAACTTTCACATACCATATAACTTTGGTTGATTTTTTTTGATATAAAGTCGGTCAAACTTTGTTTAGTTTGACTTCAACAAAATTATATATGTAAAGTAAAAATAAACGAGGGAGTACAAAATAAGAAACTTCCTATATGCAAGGCTCATTGTCTTGGAAATAGGTAAATATAGCTAGTATGTCTACAGAAAATCCTGTCAAATTGTGGTCCCCAATGCGGAACCAACCAATGTATGGAAAAGAGAAAGGCCGTAAATATGTTGTTTAGTACTTCCTTCGTCTCAAAATAAGTGTCTCGACCTTAGTACAACTTTGTACTAAAATAGTACAAAGTCAAGACACCTATTTTGGAACGGAGAGAGTACTTAATTATAACCCGCTTTGTTGGTGTGATTTGTTGGATGGACCTAGTAAAACAGAAATGGGGAAATCCTTAATAATCCTTCAACTTTGCCTTTCTGAACTATAATAATCTTTGAGAAGGTGATGTTATAAAGTCTGGGCTCCGGGGAAATATGTACAACCAATGAAGATATCCTTCCAAGAAAGAGTTATAGCCCCATCAGGCCATCACCTAACAACCTCTTGTAAATCTCTGGAAAACATGGTTCACATTCCTCAAACTGCCAAAAAATGTGAGCCCCCAGTCCCAGCTAATCTCTAACAGGGTTTGATGCTGAAGGTATTTTCTAGGCAAAAAATGTTGACACGTACCTTCAGTGTTCTCCAATTTCCAAAATCATCTGCATAGCAGGCTTTGATTCATGACTTGTAGATCAAAAACTCCGAGACCACCTCAGTATTTTGGCATTAACACCACATGCAGACTGCTCAGGTGATATTTCCTTTTACTATTCATCTCCCGCCACACCATTCGAGCTCTGTTAGAATTCGTTTTCTCCTACACCTCTTTTGGCACCTCAAGGAAGGACAGCATATATAAAGGAATACAAGTGAGTCAAGAATTAGTCAGGGTCGCCCTATCAATAGACGAGATGTTTCCTTTTGAACCTGCCATCTTTTCTCAATCTTATCTTCCAATGGCTCCTCAGAGTTACCGAGCCTTTTCATGTCTACTGTTTTCGTCAAATATTGCATAGTTAGCTTCCTCACGGGGCCGGTAAAAAATCTCATTATATTCTTTTTCTCTGTAAACAACTTCTAGACGATAAGTCTCTCTCTTTCGAAAATTAATTTTAATTTGTCCAAAATGCTAGATGCTGTCACTACTAGAATCTGATTTTGTCCCGAGTTCCAATACTGCGTTGAGTTTATTCTAGTATTGGAAACTCGGCAAACTTTTGTTTGCTGAGTTTGATTCAAAATTAAACTCGGCAGTGATAAGCAACTCGGCATAGCTCTAACTTTGCCTGGTTCCAAGGAAAAACGACTCGATGAACGAAAACAACTCGACAGAATATCAAGTTCGCCGAGTTCCTGACGGAAAGAACTCGATAAAGTCTGACAGGTGGGCCATGTTCTGCAGTAGGCGATGGAGCCGTGACGGCGGCCTTTGTTTGCTGAGTTTGGTTTAAATAATGCTGCTTAGTTGGTAGCATTGGGGAACAATGTGTCGTCACTTAGGTAGTGTCTGGGCACCGAAAAAGCTGCAAGGCATCAATATGTAGCTATTTAAAACCTTGGTACTCCCTCCTTTCTTTTTAGTTCTATAAGATTTGTCTTAACTCAAACTTCATAAAGTTTGATCAAAATTATGTCAAAATATATTCAGATCTACAATATTACAAATATACTCCCTCCGTCCCAAAATAGGTGACTCAACTTTGTATTAATTTTGTACTAAAGCTAGTATAAAGTTGAGTCACTTATTTTGGGACGGAGGGAGTATATTATAAAATTTAATACCATGATCATCTACCGAGATTGATTTGATATTATGAATGTTGATATATTCTATTTATAAGCTTAGTCAAACATCATAATGTTTGACTTTAGACAAACATATATGCTAAGTGAAAAGAAACGGGACACATCATATGAAATGTTTTCCTACTCTCCTTCCATGAGCAGAGTCCCAAGCTAGTGTTTCTCCGCCTCACATCAGCGCCACCGCCGATCTGTCTTGTCTCCTGTGGCCTTAGGGCCATGGAGGCATGGTAGATCCTGACCTTTGCCTATAGGAGGACTCATGCTTTGTTTTTAGTTGTTTTTTTATGTTCTTTAGGGTTTGTGTCTTACTCAAGAAGACGAGGCGGTGACAGCTCCCCGAAGATGGAATAAGATTCTCCCTGTCCGACCCTCATATCGGTGGTGCGTCTAGTATCATTGAAGGATGTGTGGAGGTGTGTCTCTGGCTTGCGGGATTCGGTCGACGTTTGTATTAGATGGATCTTCCTGGACCATGTCTTCATTTGTCTACGTTCATGCGTCTTCAAGTTGGGTCCTTACGATCTAGACTTCTCTTCGTGGATGAAGGTTGTTGTTTTTGTGTGCTGGTCATTTGGGGCCTTAGCACCACGACTTTCCGACTGTCTACTACAACAAGGTTTCCCCGACCCCGGTGAGGGAGGGACGATGATGGTGGCGCGGCTCGCTCCAGTGTTTGTAGTCGTCGCTAGGTGGTCTACGGACATAGATGTAATTTCCATTGCTTTTTGTGTTATTTGTACTGCCATGACGTCTATATTGGTAGTTTTCTCGAAAAAAAAAGAAACATAAAGGAGTATTTTGGAACACACACGTGGATCCACTAATCCAATTGCCACGTCCCTTGTTTCGACAATAGGAGAGTCAAATATACACATCATGAAATTTGTTTTTTTTTGCCCCACCACATGCACGTACCTTTTCTGTGGTGCAGTATGTCATTTTCACTGGATGCAGGCCAGATAGCCAGGATCCAACAAATGATTGTTTATTGTTTAGGTTTGGCTCATTTGTTTTAGGCTAGAGAGGGGCCATTGAGAGGCCGAGTGTGAGCAAACATTACAGTGACAGGAGCTTAACGCTCCGTTATAAACTCCAAGATTAGACAGGCCAGGTTGTATAACATCTCCAGGGATTCACTCGCTGAGGTAAACAATTACTAATATGCATGATTAGTTCTGGTTAGTTGTGCGGTGTCACCTGTACTTAACAACTCTATCGTTCGTTTCCGTCCCGATGTTGCACGAGCTAGGTCAGTGGCAAGGAAGTACGGATCGGTCGATGCTCATGGACGACATGGACGACTCGCGCCTGTTCATGCATGCAGTGGGCGGTGAGCACACTGGAGCAGCAGGATCCAGCAGGATCCGACGGCGGCAGCGAGAAGAGCGCCGGCTTCCCGTGTCTCGAGGCGCTCCGCGATTTCTCCGTGCTGACGGAAGCACAGAACAGTCTGAGCTCCGGCGACGACACCGGCGGCGGTGGAGGAATCATCACCCCAGCCCCCGATTCGGCTGTGCACCAAGGCAGTTGGTCCATGTCGTCCCCGATCTCGGGCGGGCCGTTCGCGCCCAGCAGCATGAGCAGCACCGGCACCAGCAACGCCCTGTCCGTGAGCTGGAACTTCGGCGCTGTCTTGCCGCCGCAGCAGGTTCGCAGCGGTGGCGGGGCCACGCTGGCCACCGGAGCGCCGCTTCGTTCCGGCGTGTCACAGCCGACGAGGAGGGCCTCCACAAAGAGCACGCCGTATGCGCAAGACCACATCATGGCGGAGCGGAAGCGCCGGGAGAAGATCAACCAGCGCTTCATCGAGCTCTCCGCCGTCATCCCCGGCCTCAAGAAGGTCTTTGAATATGTCAAATCAAATCCCCCAACTTTTTCTACATTATTCCTCCAGGAAACGCTTCATCAATTTGGTTAAATTATCTTGGATCGATCAGATGGACAAGGGGACGATTCTTGCCGATGCTACCAGATACGTGAAGGAGCTCCAAGAGAGGGTCAAATACCTGGAGGCTGCCGGCGGCAACCACAGGAGCGTTGAGACCGTGGTGCTCGTCAGGAAGCCACGGCGCCTCGTCGCCCCGGACTGCGAGGCCTGTCCGGGGTTCTTCCCGGCAGCTGCGACGCCGGCAATTGGAAGCAAGCTACCGGAGATCGAGGCAAAGCTCTCGGAGGACAACGTCATGGTGAGGATCCACTGTGAAATAAATGGAAAGGGTCTGGTCGCCAGGGTTCTTGCGGAGGTCGAGGAGCTCCACCTCCGCATCGTCCACAACGATGTCATGCCGTTCACGGCGTCCACCGTGATTATTACCACCATGGCAAAGGCAAGTTCTCATCGGTAATACTAGCTGTCGTACGTTTTAGGCTCTCCTTGGATTGGGTGTAAGTTTTTACACCTGTAATTATTTTACAGGTGTAAATTACCGGTCACCTTTTGATTCCAGCCTGAAATTAAAACGACGGGATGATGCCTGTGTCCTAAAACCCGCTAGAAACGAGCTAAAACGCTAATCCAAACAGGTCCTTATACGTATGCATTACCATTCTATAACATGCACATCTGCAAAGTACTAAAGATAAGGGTTAAGTAGCAACTCAAAATCCAAAAATTCGTTTTGGCACATGGGAGCGCGCGCTCCAGGCACCGGAAAAAATATTTCAAAGTTTGAAAGAAAAAAACCAAACAAAATTTGGCGCATACATCTCGACATTATATGTGCGCATGTCATGTTTCAGAGAAAACCGACATTTTTTATGACTTGCGTAAGAAAGACAAAAAAATATCTTGTGAAAAACACTTTTTAACACCGGATTTTGTCTTTTTCACACGCGACACATAACTTAACGGTTTTTCGCGAAACTACTATGTGAGCATGTACAATATCAAGATGTACTTCTTAATTTTATGTTAGAAATTTTCTAACATTTTAAAATACGTTTAAAACACATTTTGCAAACCAGGAGCGCACGCTCCCATGTGTCAAAACGCCACTCTCCTCAAAATCCCCCTAACACTAAAAAAACTTCAGATTGTTTCATTTATAATTAATTGTAGTGGAGTTTAGGTTTCCTAATATTCAAATAGTAATTTATCCTATCCAAAATCTATTTTCTAAGACATGGCACGACGGTGGTGAAAAATCATACCCATACAAGCCACCAAAGCACACCCTCCGGCGTCGCCCCGCGTGCGACGGGGAGGGCGACCACGTCGCCGCCGCCAGAGGCCTCCTCCACCCCGCTCCTCCTCCCTCGCCACCACCACAGGGTGCGGCCAGGCAAAGCATGGCCGGCGGCGGGGCGTTCTCGTCTTCTCGCGCGGTGGCCTCGATGCGGGACGGGGTGGCCACGGCGGGATGTGGTGCTGGCGGTGGGCGCAGTTTCGGCGGCGGCAAGGCATGGGCCGTGTGCCGGGCGGCGCGGTGGTGAGGAAGCATGGCTGTGGGGGCGGCTCGCCTCGTCTTCGATCTGGATCGGGCGGGGGAGGTGCCCGGCGGGCGGGGCGGGCTGGAGCTGGCGCGGACGCGGGG
>LR738715.1:72769714-72782316 GCA_902687465.1 Secale cereale | reverse complement strand
GTGCGGAGCGGCACGCTCGGCCATGACGGCCTGCTGTGGAGGCGGGCGACAGTGGCTTGGCGGCGCATGATGAGGGTGCGTGCGATGGCATGCACGGCGGATCTGGCCTGGCGGCGCTCGTGGGCTATGCTACTCCTTCGGCGGCGGCTTCGAGTGGTGCCATGGGCCTGCTTCGTCAGAGGGGATTGGAGGATGCCGGGGCGGCGGCCCCGGGCGACGCCGCCGGGTCTTGCCGGGGGATTGGTCATCGTGCGTGGATCTTGTTCCTACTTCGAGGATCCACGCCGAGTGGTGGTGGTTCTGCTGACGAAGCGGGAGGTGCTGCGGCTGGCAGGTCACTGAGAGCCAGTGGACGTCGACCATGGGATTGTGTGCTGTGAAGTGTTTCGAATCTGCTCGGATTCTGAGATGTGGTGGAGCTCCCGGCGAATGTCCAGCCCCGACCTTGGGTCGGTGCCGGCAACGGCGGCGCCATGGTGTCGTTCCCCTTCTTGAAGGCGTTGCTGTGGAGCTCCATTGCATGACTCTCCGAGAGAAATGTCTAGCTTCAGATGGTCGAAGCGGGCGATGACGGCGGCTACGTCGTTTCCTTCTTTGAGGCATCGCCTTGGAGAGTCAACATACTGCAGTTTGCACGGATCTCTTCGTCGTCGGGGACAGTGGATGTCGGGGCGGAGGCTCCGGGTGGTTTCTGATTGTGCGTCGAGATGGCGATCTCGGGAACAATGTGAGTTGCAGCTCTATGAGGTAGGGCTCTATCTCGACATTGGTTGGGTGGCATCCTTGTCCCACTTGGGCGGTAGGGGTGTCGGCTCGGTCGATGCGCCCTAGAGGGGGCGATCTGACTTTACGTCGGGGCGGCGGCCCCGGATGTGGTGCGACAATCGTGGTCTGCGAGCGGTTTCCCTGAGCATCGTGGGTTGCGGGTAGCTGGGTTGTGCGGCGTTGCTGCTTGAGGGGAGCGGTGGTATGTTGGGGCGGCGGCCCCCGGAAGGCGGTGCCGGTTGATTGCGCTGGGCGCGACGGAGCGGTGGATGTCGGGGCGGCGGCCCCGAGAGCATCACTGTGGCGACCAGACTTCTGTGGCAACGATGATGGTGGGAGCGATGTCGGCGACGCGACAATGGTTGCGATAGTCGGCCCTTCTCCGGCGTGTCCATGGCATTGCCTTGGTTTGTTTGTTGCTGTGGAGTCGGAGCTGTGGCGCCGGGGCCCTGTAGTGTACGATGATTGGCTGCAGGTGGCCCTTTCGGCGATCTTCCGTGGCGCGAGCCGTGCCTGGTTCTGTTCTTCTGAGTTCTCCGTCAGAGTCAGAGCTGCGTTATCTGGCCGTAGGTCGACATGTTGTCGATTAGGGTGGGCTTTGCCCTGTGTGTTTCAGTCTTTGGGAGTGAGCTTGGTCCTTGTTGTTCCGGTTTTTGCCCGGTTTTCCGTTTTTAACTGGGCAATTCTCTTCTGTTTAATTAATAGATGAGGCAATCTTTGCATCCGTTTTGAAAAAAGAAGACATGGCATGTTCTTCAAGATGGTAATATGACCACCAATTTATGAACAAACATACGTTGTCTTACATTAAAACAAGTATGCACTATTAAGATATATTTCAGTGTAAATGTAGTATTGTTAATTTAATATTTTAAATATTAACCTTTTTTGCGGGGGAAATATTAGTCATTCCTTACTAGACAACCAAACTTTTTAGACTGAGGGCGTGTGGTGGTAAGCATCAATCTCTTTTAGAGCAACAACATAAAACATTGTAGCGCGTTTCAAAAAAAAAAACATAAAACATTGTAGGAGTAGTATTTTCTAATTGTCGATGTTATATACTCCCTCCGTAAGTAGTGATCTAAACGCTTTTATATTAATTTACAGAGGAAGTATATATTAACTATACATGTCCAGCCACATCACTCAGGGCTATAATTTCATATTTTCGTGGATTTACTGACTTTACCATTCAGGTGGAGGAGGGCTTTAACGTCAACGCAGAGGAGATAGTAGGAAGACTCAACACTGCATTGTACCAACATAGCAGCAGCAACAGCAGTGGCAACAACAATTATTAAGACTGGAGAAACAAGAAACTGAAAAGCCTATCTACGGCTTTGTATATAGGAATATAGAAATAAGGTCCATGTAGATCGTACGTACATATATGCGTGAGGTGCAACAACCAGATATGACTCTGGCTGATTTGTTTGTCACTGTGCATAATTGGATGCATGAGATCTACATAGGCTACAAAATGGACGGTGTATATGCAAAGTTATAACAATCTAGAGGATGGTGGTCATTCATTATCAAGCCTTTTAGTGCATCTACAGTCGGGCTTGGCAAATCCGGCCCCTCAAACGCCCGCGGACGTGGCCGGGCGCGTCCGCGGGCACTGACCAGGCACTCCTGATATTACCTTCTCTACCTACAACTCTCTTATATTTATCCCCTAAATCCATACAAAAGCATGCCAAATATATAGCTACGTACTATGTTCTATACTACTCAAATTTCGTCGTTGTCGGCGATGGCTGGAGCTGCCAGCACAGGAACCTGGGCCGCCTGCGTTACCTCCATCTGTTGCGGACGGCGACGCCTGGCCTCTGCAGCCGACTCCGAGCGGATGGAGTTCAGGATGGCGTGCTGCTCCGGCCATACGCCCACATCTTCCTCCATCGCTGGCGCCTCCTCCTCCCCCACATTCAACAGCGCCTCCTCCTCCTCTTCCTCCGCCGACTCCTGCTCCTCCTCCCCCTCCTCCTCCGTCGTCTCCTGCTCCTCTTCCTCCTCCAGCTCCTCCTCAACCTCCTCGAAATCCTTCTCCGATTCTAGAGGTAGCTTCGCTTCCCTACGGATCAGGACTTCCTCAGGGAGGAAGAGACGGTGTTGGATCGTGTAGTAGCGGCGGCGTGAGGGCATGGCTAACGGGCTCGAGTGGCGGCGAAGGGAGGGAAGAGGTGAATGTGCTAGGGCTGGGGCCGCCAGCCGGCTTAGCCAGCTACAGCCTCGGGCAGTGAGCCGGAGCGGCGCCACGCGGCGGTCACACCGCGGCGATGGTCGAGGCGCCCGTCGGACTGTCGGGTTTCCCGGCGAGTCCGTGCGGGGCCATGCCGTAAGGCCGACGTGGCGGGCGTGCCCGGGCACCCCCATATCCCCCTCCCATATTTGGGCTGGATATTGGGGTGCAGGTCAGCCCGGGCGTTTGAGGGGCTCGTCTGGGTCAAACAATCGTGACCAGACAGTGACCGGGCGGCCCGCCTAGGCGTATGAGGCGGGTTTGAGAGGTCCGGCTGTAGATGCTCTTAGGGCACATTTTTTCCCGACAAATGATAGATTTTATTGAATCAAAAGAAGCATCAAAAGGATACAATATAATGAGTGCACACTCGGCCTCTGCATAACTAAGATGCACACAACCAACCCAACACACACACACAGAGAGAGAGAGACACCAACAGCTAGAAAAGTCCTCTAATAATTCCGACGCCAAGTGTGCGGGTGTCGGCTCTCGTGCTCTAGTCCACAAGCACGATCCTCCCTCCCCCTCCCTCCTGTCGCCTGCCACTCCGACAGCGGCGTCCATCGCCCCCTTCATCGATGGCCACTCCGGCCCCGACGCCCATCCACCCCGTAGCCCGCTATCTCCCCCACTAAAAGAAATATGTCAACTTGCGACCATCAATATTGGTCGCTGAATGGTCATTGTTTTTCGTTTGCGACCTTTTAATGACCAAAAACAATTGGTCAAAAGTTGACCGTATTTAATGAAACTTAACGACCTTCTCTGTGATATGGTCGTAGAAGGCAACGACCAAAACAAAAGGTCGTTGGTACTACGGCCAATTATTTTGGTCGCTGGTTGTCTGCCCAGGCCACATCAAATCCAACGTGGCAAGTTGACATGGAAAAATTGCAACCAATTGAATTAGTCGTTGATAAGAATCAGCCCGGTCAAATTCGGTGTCTATATGGGCCAAGCCCATTAATTCAGCCCGTATATATATTTTTTCTGTCAATTTTGGTCAGCTACACGGGCCAAGCGAAACATTGCAGCCTTATTATTTATGGGCCATGACCTTAATTCTTAATACTCTTATTTTTCTTTTTTAAGGGGTCCACCAGTCAGATGGGCCACAGTTCTCAGGTTCTGATCAATGGGTCCTAGATGTTTGAGTCATATTCTTCTTCAATTTAATAGTAAATAAATTATCAGATTTTAAATTGGTACAGACCACATAATAATTCAAATAATATCAGCCATGATTCAATAAAGAGCTCCTGTTGTAGAAATAACACGCGATACAAGCTCTTAACATAACATATACTTTACAAGCTCTACAAGTGTAATAACATTTACAAGCTCTACAAGTATGGCAATCACAGTTACAAAGCTCCACTACAAGAAACCTATTAATCCATGACGGATTTCTGATGACATTTTCGGAAACTCTCATGGATGGGCTGGTATACCCCCGCAAGCCCGCTAAAGCCTGACTAACGCTTTCCCGTATAAAAACCAAACCCTAACACCCTCCTCCTTGGCACTCTCCCCCCCGCAGCGCCCTACTGTTGGAAATATGCCCTAGAGGCAATAATAAATTGGTTATTATTATATTTCCTTGTTCATGATAATTGTTTATTATCCATGCTAGAATTGTATTGATAGGAAACTCAGATACATATGTGGATACATAGACAAACACCATGTCCCTAGTAAGCCTCTAGATGACTAGCTCGTTGATCAATAGATGGTTACGGTTTCCTGACCATGGACATTGGATGTCGTTGATAACGGGATCACATCATTAGGAGAATGATGTGATGGACAAGACCCAATCCTAAGCCTAGCACAGATCGTGTATTTCGTATGCTGAAGCTTTTCTATATGTCAAGTATCTTTTCCTTAGACCATGAGATTGTGCAACTCTCGGATACCGTAGGAATGCTTTGGGTGTACCAAACGTCACAACGTAACTGGGTGGCTATAAAGGTGCACTACAGGTATTTCCGAAAGTGTCTGTTGGGTTGGCATGGATCGAGACTGGGATTTGTCACTCTGTGTGACGGAGAGGTATCTCTGGGCCCACTCGGTAGGACATCATCATAATGTGCACAATGTGATCAAAGAGTTGATCACGGGATGATGTGTTGCGGAACGAGTAAAGAGACTTGCCGATAACGAGATTGAACAAGGTATCGGGATACCGACGATCGAATCTCGGGCAAGTTCTATACCGGTAGACAAAGGGAATAACATACGAGATTGAGTGAATCCTTGACATAGTGGTTCATCCGATGAAGATCATCGAGGAACACATGGGAACCAATATGGGTATCTAGATCCCGCTGTTGGTTATTGACCGGAGAGTCGTCTCGGTCATGTCTACGTGTCTCCCGAACCCGTAGGGTCTACACACTTAAGGTTCGGTGACGCTAGGGTTGTAGAGATACATGCACATGGAAACCCGAATGTTGTACGGAGTCCCGGATGAGATCCCGGACGTCACGAGGAGTTCCGAAATGGTCCGGAGGTAAAGAATGATATATAGGAAGTCCAGTTTTGACCATCGGGTGAACTCCGGGGGTCACCGGGAGTGTCCCGGGACCATCGGAGGGGTCCCGAGGGTCCACCGGGTGGGGCCACCCATCCCGGTGGGGCCCCTAGGCCGCAAGGGGAAGGGGGCCAGCCCCTGGTGGGCTGGCGCACCCATATGGGCCCCCTCCATGCGCCTAGGGTTGAAACCCTAGGGGGAGGGGGCGCCCCCTATGCCTTGAGGGGCAAGTCTGCCCCCCTGGCCGCCGCCCCACCTTGGAGATCAGATCTCCCAGGGATGGCGCCCCCCTGGCCCCTATATATAGTGGGGGGGGGGGAGGGCAGCCGCACCCGAAGTCTCTGGCGCCTCTCCCCCCTCCCGTCACACCTCCTACTCCTCCGCAGGGCGCCGGCGAAGCCCTGCAGGATTTCCTGCTGCATCCACCACCACGCCGTCGTGCTGCTGGATCTCCGACGACCTCTCCTCCCCCTTGCTGGATCAAGAAGGAGGTGACGTTGCTGTACCGTACGTGTGTTGAACGCGGAGGTGCCGTCCGTTCGGCGCTAGGATCATCGGTGACGAAGAACGCGAAGAGTACGAATACTTCATCCACGTTCCTTCGAACGCTTCCGCACGCGATCTACAAAAGGGTATGTAGATGCACTCTAGTATGCTCGTTGCTAGATGACTCCTTAGATTGATCTTGGTGAAGCGTAGGAATTTTTTTGAATTCTGCTACGTTCCCCAACAGTGGCATCATGAGCTAGGTCTATGCGTAGTATCTTGCACGAGTAGAACACAAAGTAGTTGTGGGCATGGATTTGTCAATTTACTTGCCATTACTAGTCTTATCTTGATTCGGCGGCATCGTGGGATGAAGCGGCCCGGACCGACCTTACACGTACTCTTACGTGAGACAGGTTCCACCGACTGACATGCACTAGTTGCATAAGGTGGCTAGCGGGTGTCTGTCTCTCCCACTTTAGTTGGATCAGATTTGATGAAAAGGGTCCTTATGAAGGGTAAATAGAAATTGGCATATCACGTTGTGGTTTTGGCGTAGGTAAGAAACGTTCTTGCTAGAAACCTATAGCAGCCACGTAAAAACTTGCAACAACAATTAGAGGACGTCTAACTTGTTCTTGCAGCATGTGCCGTGTGATGTGATATGGCCAAAAGGATGTGATGAATGATATATATGTGATGTATGAGATTGATCATGTTCTTGTAATAGGAATCACGACTTGCATGTCGATGAGAATGACAACCGGCAGGAACCATAGGAGTTGTCTTATTTATTGTATGACCTGCGAGACGACTTCATGAAGACACGATGATGGAGATCATGATGATGGAGATCATGGTGTCATGCCGGTGACGATGATGATCATGGAGCCCCGAAGATGAAGATCAAAAGGAGCAAAATGATATTGGCCATATCATGTCACTATTTGATTGCATGTGATGTTTATCATGTTTTACATCTTATTTGCTTAGAACGACGGTAGTGAATAAGATGATCTCTCACTAAAATTTCAAGAATTGTGTTCCCCCTAACTGTGCACCGTTGCTAAGGTTCGTTGTTCCGAAGCACCACGTGATGATCGGGTGTGATAGATTCTAACGTTCGCATACAACGTGTGTAAGCCAGATTTACACACTCGATGCACTTAGGGTTGACTTGACGAGCCTATCATGTACAGACATGGCCTCGGAACACGGAAGACCGAAAGGTCGAACATGAGTCGTATAGAAGATACGATCAACATGAAGATGTTCACCGTTGATGACTAGTCCGTCTCACGTGATGATCGGACACGGCCTAGTCGATTCGGATCATGTATCACTTAGATGACTAGAGAGATGTCTATCTGAGTGGGAGTTCATTAGATGAACTTAATTGTCATGAACAATAGTCTAAGTTATCTTCGCAAATTATGTTGTAGACTAATAACTGCGTTGTAGCTCCCTGTTTAATACGATCCTAGAGAAAGACTAAGTTGAAAGATATTATAAGCAATGATGCGGACCGGGTCCGTAGTCTGAGGAGTGTCCTCACTGCTACACAGAGAGCTTACATCTTTGATGCACCGCTCGATGTGCAAACCCCTACAACATTGTCTGTAGATGTTGTGAACACCTGACAGACACGTCCTGATGACTACTTGATAGTTTAGTGCACCATACTTTACGGCTTAGAATCGGGATTCCAATGACGTTTTGAACGCCATAGAACATATGAGATGTTCTAAGAGCTGAAATTGGGATTTCAGGCTCATGCCCGTGTTGAGAGGTATGAGACCTCTGACAAGTTCTTTTGCCAAAAGGATGGAGGAGAATAGCTCAACTTGTGAGCATGTGCTCAGAATGTCTGGGTGCTAAAATCACTTGAACCAAGTGGGAGTTAATCTTCCAGATGAGATAGTGGTTGACGGAATTCTCTAGACACTATCACCAAGCTGCTAGAACTTCGTGATGAACTATGACATGCAAAGGATGGAGATGATCCTGAAGTTATTAGCGGTTCTTAAGACCGCAAAAGTAGAAATCAAGAAGGAGCATCAAGTGTTGATGGTTTAACAAGACCACTGGTTTCAAAAGGGCAAGGGCTAGAAGGGAAACTTCATGAATGGCAAACCTGTTGTCGCTCTGATGAAGGAACCCATGGTTGAACCCAAACCTCGAGACTAAGTGCTTCTATTGTAAGGGGAACGGTCACATGGTAGCGAAACTACCCCAAATACATGGTACATATGATAGCTGGAAACTTCAACAAAGTATATTTGATATACGTGTTATTGATGTGTACCTTACTAGTACTCCTTGTAGCACCTGGGTATTGGATACCGGTTCAGTTGCTATTATTAGTGACTTGAAGCAAAAACTACGGACTGAACGGAGACTAGCTAAGGGCGAGGTGACGATGTGTGTTGGAAGTGTTTCCAAGGTTGATAAGATCACCATCGCACGCTCCCTCTACTTTTGGGATTAGTGTTGAACCTAGATAAATGTTATCAGGTGTCTACGTTGAGCATGAATATGATTAGATCATGTTCATTGCAATACGGTTATTCATTTAAGTTAGAGAATAATGGTTATTCTGTTTACATGAATAATACCTTTATGGTCATGCACCCAATGGTTTGTTGAATCTCGATCATAGTAATACACATGATGATAATATTAATGCCAAAAGATGTAGAGTTAATGATGATAGTACCACTTTCTTGTGGCACTGCCGCTTAGGTCATTTTGGCATAAAATGCATGAAGAAACTCCATGTTGATGGATGTTTGGAGTCACTTGATTTTGAATCGCTTGACACATGCAAGCCATGCCTCATGGGCAGAATGACTAAGATCCCATTTTCAGGTACAATGAAACGGGCAAGTGACATGTTGGAAATCATACATGCTGATGTGTGTGATCCAATGAGAATTGAGGCGTGTGGTGGATATCGTTATTTTCTCATCTTCACTAACGATTTGAGTAGATATGGGTATATTTACTTAATGAAGCAAAATTCTGAAATGTTTGAAAAGTTCAAGCAATTTCAGAGTGAAGTTAAGAATCATCATAATAAGAAGATCATGTTCCTACGATCTGATCAAGGGGAGATTTTCTGAGTTATGAGTTTGGCAATCACTTAAGACATTGTGGAATTGTTTCGCAGTTGAAGCCACCTAGAACACCACAGCGTAATGGTGTGTCCGGACGTCGTAATCGAACCTTATGAGATATGGTGCGATCTATGATGTCTCTTACCGATCTACCACTATTATTTTGAGGATATGCATTAGAGACAGCTGCATTCACTTTATATAGGGCACCATCTAAGTCCGTTGAGACGACGCCGTGTGAACTATGGTTTGGCAAGAAACCAAAGTTGTCGTTTCTTAATGTTTGGGGTTGTGATGCTTATGGCTTCAGCCGGAAAAAGCTCGAACCCAAAGCGGACAAATACATCTTCATAGGATACCCAAAGGTAACAGTTGGGTATACCTTCTAACTCAGATCCAAGGGCAAAAATGTTTGTCGCTAAGAACGAGTCCTTTCTCGAGAAGGGGTTTCTCTCGTAAGATTTGAGTGGGAGGAAGATAGAACTTGATGAGGTTGTCGAACCTTCACTTCAACCGGAGAGTAGTGCAACACAGAAAGATGTTTCTGTGGAACCTATGACTGTTGAAGAGGAAACTAATGATAGTGATCATGAAGCTTCGGATCAAGTTGCTATCGAACCTCGTAGGCCGACAAGGATATGTACTACTCCTGAGTGGTACGGTGATCCTGTCTTAGAGGTCAGGTTGTTGGACAACGATGAACCTACGAACTATGGAGAAGCGATGGTGGGCCCGTATTCCGACAAATGGTTAGAAGCCGAGAAATCCGAGATAGGATCCATGTATCAAAACAAAGTATGGACTTCGGTGGACTTGCCCGATGATTGGCAAGCCATTGAGATAAATGGATCTTTAAGAAGAAGGCGGACGTGGACGGTAATGTCACCGTCTATGAAGCTCGACTTGTGGCAAAGAGTTTTTCGCAAGTTCAAGGAGTTGACTACGATGAGATTTTCTCACCCGTAGCGATGCTTAAGTCCGTCGGAATCATGTTAGCATTAGCTGCATTTATGAAATCTGGCAGATGGATGACAAAACAAGTTTCCTTACCAGTTTTCGTAAGGAAAGGTTGTATGTGATACAATCAGAAAGGTTTTGTCGATCCTAAGGATGCTAAAAGGTATGCTAGCTCCAGCGATCCTTCCATGGACTGGAGCAAGCATCTCGGAGTCGGAATATACGCTTTGATGGAGTGATCAAAGATTTTGGGTATACAAAGTTTGTTAGAAACTTGTATTTACAATAAAGTGAGTGGGAGCACTACAACATTTCTGATAAGTATATGTGAATGACATATTATAGATATGAAATGATGTATAATTTCTAGAAAGCATAAAGGGTTGTTTGAAAGGAGTTTTTTCAAAGGAAGACCTGGATAAAGCTGCTTATATAATTGGGCATCAAGATCTATAGAGATAGATCAAGACGCCTGATGATACTTTCAAAAGAACACACACCTTTGACATGATTTTGAAGGAGTTCAATAGAGATCAGTCAAAGAAGGAGTTCTTACCCGAGTTGTAAGGTGTGAAGTTGAGTAAGACTCAAAGCTTGACCACGGCAGAAGAAAGAGGAAGGACGAAGGTCGTCCCCTATGCTTTTGTCATAGGCTCTATGCGGTATGCCATGCTTAGTACCGCACCTGATGTGTGCCTTGACACATGTCTGGCAAGAGGGTACAAAGGTGATCCAGGAGTGGATCACTAGATAGTGGTCAAAATTATCCTTAGAGGAATAAGGAAATGTTTCTCGGTTATGGAGGTGATAAAGAGTTCGACGTAAGGAGTTACGTCGATGCAAGCTTAACACCTATCCGGATAACCCTGAGTAGAGATACCGGATACGTATAATGGAGCAATAGTTTGGAATGGCTCCAAGTGGAACATGGTAGCAGCATCTACGATATGACATAAAGTTTTGCGAAGTACATAGGGATCTGAATGTTGCAGACCCGTTGACTACAACCTCTCTCGCAAGCATAACATGATCAAACCCAGAACTCATTGAGTGTTAATCACATATTGATGTGAACTAGATTACTGACTCTAGTAAACTCTTTGGATGTTGGTCACATGGCGATGTGACCTATGAGTGTTAATCACATGGCGATGTGAACTAGATTATTGACTCTAGTGCAAGTGGGAGACTGTTGGAAATATGCCCTAGAGGCAATAATAAATTGGTTATTATTATATTTCCTTATTCATGATAATTGTTTATTATCCATGCTAGAATTGTATTGATAGGAAACTCAGATACATATGTGGATACATAGACAAACACCATGTCCCTAGTAAGCCTCTAGATGACTAGCTCGATGATCAATAGATGGTTACGGTTTCCTGACCATGGACATTGGATGTCGTTGATAACGGGATCACATCATTAGGAGAATGATGTGATGGACAAGACCCAATCATAAGCCTAGCACAGATCGTGTAGTTCGTATGCTGAAGCTTTTCTATATGTCAAGTATCTTTTCCTTAGACCATGAGATTGTGCAACTCCCGGATACCGTAGGAATGCTTTGGGTGTACCAAACGTCACAACATAACTGGGTGGCTATAAAGGTGCACTACAGGTATCTCCGAAAGTGTCTGTTGGGTTGGCACGAATCGAGACTGGGATTTGTCACTCCGTGTGACGGAGAGGTATCTCTGGGCCCACTCGGTAGGACATCATCATAATGTGCACAATGTGATCAAAGAGTTGATCACGGGATGATGTGTTACGGAACGAGTAAAGAGACTTGCCGATAACGAGATTGAACAAGGTATCGGGATACCGACGATCAAATCTCGGGCAAGTTCTATACCGGTAGACAAAGGGAATAACATACGGGATTGAGTGAATCCTTGACACAATGGTTCATCCGATGAAGATCATCGAGGAACACGTGGGAACCAACATGGGTATCCAGATCCCGCTGTTGGTTATTGACCGGAGAGTCGTCTCGGTCATGTCTACGTGTCTCCCGAACCCGTAGGGTCTACACACTTAAGGTTCGGTGACGCTAGGGTTGTAGAGATACATGCACATGGAAACCCGAATGTTGTTCGGAGTCCCGGATGAGATCCCAGACGTCACGAGAAGTTCCAGAATGGTCCGGAGGTAAAGAATGATATATAGGAAGTCCAGTTTTGGCCATCGGGTGAACTCCGGGGGTCACCGGGAGTGTCCCGGGACCACCGGAGGGGTCCCGGGGGTCCATCGGGTGGGGCCACCCATCCCGGTGGGGCCCCTAGGCCGCAAGGGGAAGGGGCCAGCCCTTGGTGGGCTAGCGCACCCATATGGGCCCCCCCTCCATGCACCTAGGGTTGAAACCCTAGGGGGAGGGGGCGCCCCCTATGCCTTGAGGGGCAAGTCTGCCCCCCTGGCCGCCGCCCCACCCTGGAGATCAGATCTCCCACGGCCGGCGCCCCCCCTGGCCCCTATATATAGTGGGGGGGGG
>LR738715.1:72759117-72769672 GCA_902687465.1 Secale cereale | reverse complement strand
GGGGGGGGGGGGGGGAGAGGGCAGCTGCACCCGAAGTCTCTGGCGCCTCCCCCCCTCCCGTCACACCTCCTACTCCTCCGCAAGGCGCCGGCGAAGCCCTGCAGGATTTCCTGCTGCATCCACCACCACGCCGTCGTGCTGCTGGATCTCCGACGACCTCTCCTCCCCCCTTGCTGGATCAAGAAGGAGGTGACGTTGCTGTACCGTACGTGTGTTGAACGCGGAGGTGCCGTCCGTTCGGCGCTAGGATCATCGGTGACGAAGAACGCGAAGAGTACGACTACTTCATCCACGTTCCTTCGAACGCTTCCGCACGCGATCTACAAAAGGGTATGTAGATGCACTCTAGTATGCTCGTTGCTAGATGACTCCTTAGATTGATCTTGGTGAAGCGTAAGAATTTTTTTGAATTCTGCTACGTTCCCCAACACCTACCACCCCCCTCATCTCACAGCGCCGCCACCCACCCCTGTTCGCCTCCTCATCAACAGCTCGTTGATAACCCTCAACCGTAAGGGATCGAGATAGTCTTCGCGGGTAAGAATAACCCAATTTATTGATTCGACACATGGGGAGCCAAATAGTATTTATAAGCTTTGACAGTTGAGTTGTCAATTCAATCGCACCTGAAATATACTTACTTGCAACAAAAGATAAGTGGTAACAGTGATATGATAGTGATGATAGTGATAGTAAAAGTAAACAGCAAAAGTAAATAGCAGAAGTAAATAGCAAAAGTAGCAACTAGTGACCAGCAGGATTAAAACACTGTAGGCTAGGGAGATGGATGGTTGGGCGCTGCATGGATGAGATATATCATGATTCTAACTTGGGGCACGACACACGGAAAAGTAATGATCATCTAGGCAAATATCAAACATTAGGCATGTATCCCGTAGGTAGTTGTATGTGCTTGCAATAAGAACTTGCACAACATCTTTTGTCCTACCATCCCGCTACGAACGGGGCATAGAGGAACTTATGGAGATTAAGGTGCTCCTGTTAAAGAGCACCGGAACAAAGCAATAAACTCAATGGATACATATAATCCTCAAACTACGGACCATCCCCTTTGGTGTCCCAAGCTGTCACTTTTGGGATCGCCGGTTCCGAACCGTAATAGGTGCAAACAACTCATAGGTAGGATCAAGAACACAATATATATTCATGCAAACACATATGGTTCAGATCTGAAATCATGGCACTCGGGCCCTAAGTGACAAGCATTAAGAATAACAAGTTGAAGCAAAGATGATAAACACCATAGTAGATGATAGGCAACATGCCTCCAATGATCTGACAAACTATTACATGATCTAACTCATCCAATCCCTACCATCCCCTTCGCCTACAGCAGGGGATTACTCACACATGGAAGGAGAAGTCATGGAGGGATGATGGAGTGGTGATGATGATGACGATGGCGACGATCTCCCCTCTCCGGAGGCCAATTCAGCCTCCAGATTAGCCCTCCCGAAGAAGAACAGAGGGTGGCGGCGGCTCCGCGACGAAAACTGGGAAAAGAACTTCTGATCTGGGGTTTCTCCGTCACGAGCTAAAATACGGGTCAAGGTAGGGCACCAGGGGAGGTGGGGCCCACCCAGGCGACCCCCCGGCGCGGCCAGGGGGTGGGCCGCGCCACCAGGGCGCCTGGGCACCCCCTGGCCCCCCTGGCTCCCCTCTTCTGGCTCCTGGTTCCTTCGGGTGCGTGGATTTTCTGTGATTTTTCGTGGAATTTTCTGGGATACCTAAAAATCCATTTTCCTGCGCACAATAAAACCATACAGGCAGCTCTGCTGAAAATAGCGTCAGTCCGGGTTAGTTTAGTTCAAATCATGCAAGAATGAGGTCAAAACAATATCAAAGGTGTTTGGAAAAGTAGATACGTTTGAGACGTATCAACTCCCCCAAGCTTAGCATATTGCTTGTCCTCAAGCAATTCAGTTCAACGAACTGGACGCGACAAAGAAAACTTTGACAAACTCTTTTGCTTCATTAGATGTATATAAGCATGTACTACGAAAAGAGTCTAGCAAGTATTGAAACAGTACTATGAGGACAATGCACGGAGCAATTCTTCTTTCAAGTGACCAATCACAAATACCTAAAAGTAAATAATGCATTACTGAAAATCAAGACAAGATTACATTGCACATAGCCTGAGCATATTAGGGTGGTATCTCGCTAGCCTCCATGAGTGAAGCAAAACATAAATGCAGAAACTCCTCGAGAGTTTTAAAGGAGACTAGAACTAAGAATTTCAGAATAAATCATATCACAAGCATGCAGAAGACAATGTAATACTTTGGGACAATGCACATTACACTCAGAATGACAATTATGCTCTCCTAGTTGGTGCAGTGAAGAAAGAAGGTGGAGACTCTCGAACCGTGGCTTTTGTCGGCAAGGTTGAAAACCCGTGGTCGGAAACAAAAACTAAACATGTACCAGAGCTCTTGGTTTTTTAAAAACAGAGGTAAAAATGTTTTTGAGAGGTGCATATTTCGTCAACGAATGCTAGCAGATAACCCAATCACTTCTTGAGCTGGACAAGTTTCGAGGAACGGCTCCCGCATGAGGACGATCACATCCTCTTAATCTCCTTTGTTTATCACTGCCAAAGTTTTCTGATTTCTCATGAACAAAGCATGAAGGAGGGTTTGTTTGTTGTATTATCTTTTATGAGCTGGGCGCACTCTATGCCAGTTCCTTCTCGTATTATGGGTTTGCACATTAGACATGCAATCCCGGGGTGAAACTTGTCCAACTTAAAAAGTTCATGAATTAACTACTACTTCCTCATGAGCTAAAACAGAGGCACAAAAAGAGAAATGCTTTTGATTAATTTCGAGATGGTACACGAACGTCTTTGTTAGGAATGGCAGGTAAATACCATGTATAGGAAGGTATGGTGGACTCATATGGCATAACAGGTTTTAAGGATTTTGGATGCACAAGCAGTCAGTCCGCTTAGTACAGGTGGAGGTTAGCAAAAGACTGGGAAGCGATCAACTAGAGAGCAATAACGGTCATAATCATGCAGAGCGACAAAGCAACATTGAATCGGGCATGAAAGTGATATAACTATTCTGAAACTCAAAGATCATCAAGGCGGAGCAGACTTTTTAGTCTTAAACATGTGTAAACATGTGCCAAGTCAATCAAAAAATTCTCTAAAGGGAAATACCACCTTAGTATACCAGACTATGAACAGCGCAATGCATGTAAATCATTTCAATAACATATTATATACTCTAGCTATTCGAGACTAGCCATAAGGAAAGCATGAACCACTGGAAGAGCATTGTAAACATAGCACTATGTCGCTACAAGCTGGTCTCTAGATCATAAGTACATGCATATGTACAAAAGTAGAAACAGGAAGAGTTCATACCGGTCTTCCTTGTTGCTTCCCTTCCGTCGATCTTCGTCATTACTGCCTCGTCACTTGCACGATCGAACGTAGGAAATATAATTAAATGCCATCACGGACTCGAGCTGAACTCTGAAAACAAAGCAAACTAAAGAGAAAAAAGGAAATCTTTTTGGATTATCTCAAAGGTTGTACGAAAGCAAAAGAAAGAGAAAATCTTTTTGTTGTTTTTGCAAAGAGAGAAATAAAGAAGAACGGGCAAAAACTTCGAAAAGATCAAAGCGAATAAAACGGATAATACAATGGAAAAGTGAGAGGGGCACGTACTCCCCCAAGCTTAGGCTTTTGGCCTAAGTTGGTAGTAGCTTCTGCCCCCAGGAGCCTCCTGCTCCGGGGGAACAGTGGTGAGTCCAAGGGTCGTAGAAGGATGCTGGCGTGTATACCGAACTCCTCGGAGTCTCCCACGAGGAAGGGTCCGTACGCCAAGCAGAGGAAGACCCTTCACCAAACTCGGTGGCGGTTTCTTCCTGAAAAGGTGGTAACTCACCGTGCTCCTCCTCGTCGGGCACTACCCCCTCCATGGGGTTATGAAACTGATGCTGGGCCACGAACTCATCGAACTGGACAACATCAAAGGACCATCCGTTCCCATGCTGCAGAGAGAGTTGAAGACGGTTTTCAGCTCGGAGGGCTGAGTGGCCATCCTAGCCGTCCTCCCAACGTTCGGCACACCTATTATTTCACAAAACCTTCCCAAAGTCATGGTGATAAGATCATTGTAAATTTTAAACTCAATAGCACCTGAATCAGGATTATATCTAAAACTGTTAATAAAACTGGAGGTGAGTTTTTGATACTGAGTAACACGGCACGTGACGAGCCGTGTCAGACCTGCATTAGCACAAAGATTATAAAACTCATCCTTGATTCCCGCAGCTTCAAGGAATTCATCACATGGAAACGTCATCGCACGTGCTGGACTTGTGTCTTCCAACAACTCCAGGGGCACATGATCTTCATTATAGCTCACCCTAGCAGTCGAGGGTGAAGCTGCGGCTCTAGTAACTCGATCGGAGTGCGTGGGCCTCCTCTTCTCAAGCCACCCTTTTGCCTTTCCTAACAAACTCATTTCTGAATTTTTTGGCAATTTACAAAAACGAGGATTAAAACAAGGTGAGTTAAGGCAAACTACTCAACTCACTTGCCCAAGGCATAAGCTTGCATCAAAACTTGGAAAATAACTTTCTACACATGCATGCAAGCTCATCTATACAGCACCAAGAACTACTAAATACTCACAAATGAAGCCACCAATCAAAAATCTAATTGGAGGGGTGGAGGAGTCACATACCAAGGAGTATTTGTTCAAAATCTCAGCTCAAATGGTGGGCTGTAGAGAGAGATCAAAGAATCGCCTCCAAGAACAGCAAGAACGCAAGAACAAGTGCAGAACTCGCGTTTTTGGAGAAAAAGAGAGAGGAAGGAAGAAGACATACCTGGAGGGGGGCCCTGTGGGCCCCAGGCGCCCTGTGGGCGCGGCCAGGGGCCAGGCCGCGCCAGCTGGTCGCCTGGGCCACTGGTGGGCCCCCCTGGCTGGCCCCAGGTCCCTCTGGGTCACTCCCGACGTGGAAATTTTTATTTTTATTTTTCTGGAATTTTTCTGAAAACTTCACTGTTGAAATTTTTTCGAAGTTCAAAAAGCTGCGAAACTCTCTGAAAACTTGAAGCAGCGAGTAGTATTGTGAAGCTTCAAGACATAAACACTTGGTACAGCAAGTAGAACAAAAACTAAAAACAAATGAAAACATAACAAGCTCAACTTTTTATCTATATAAAACATGTTTATTAGTAAGGTTGATCAAGTCTTACCAACAAATGATACGTCCAAAACGTATCTATAATTTCTGCTTGCTCCATGCCTCTTTTGGGTGATATTGCTATGTTATTTATACACTTCCATACACTTTTGATCATATTTGGACTAACCTATTAACTCAGTGCACCCCAGTGCCAGTTTCTGTTTTCGGCTGTTTTTGTATTTCAGGTTTTCACATTACGAGAACTGCCAGGAAAAATCAAGAAAAATTATATAAAAAATCAGCGTTCCAGAAGCTACCTTGCGCCCGAAGTACAGCCGGGGGGGGGGGGGCACCAGGGCTCCAGGCGCCCTGGCGGCGCGCCCCCCTGGGCCGCGCCGGGGGGGCGCCTGGGCCCCCCGAGGCTCCGCTGATGCCCCCCTTTGGCATATATTTAAAGCGTCTCCCGAAACCCTCGAGACGGGAACTCTTTTTCGCGATCTCATCTCTGTTCCGCCGCCGCCGCCGCTTCCAAGATCGGGAGCACCAGGAGAACTCTTCCCGGCACCCTGCCGGAGGGGAGGATCACCACCGGGAGCTTCTCCACCACCATGGACGCCTCCCGGATGAGTTGTGAGTAGTCTCCCTTGGGCCATGAGTCCATGACTAGTAGCTATGTGATGTTCTCCTCCCGTTCTTGTGCTTCACTAATTAGTCCTCGTGAGCTGCCCTACATGATCGAGGCACATATGTAATCCTTATGCTGTTGCTATGATGAGTTTGCTGGGATCCGATGGATTATGAGATTATGTTCATATTGTGTTTGAGTAATATATTTGATTCACCTCTTTTATATTTATGTTCGTAAGTAATTCTTGCATGTTCTCCGTTGTTATTTATTGCTTTGGCCAAGTAATAGGTAGTGACTCCAAGAGGGAACGTTATGCTTGATTGTGGGTTCATGCCCCTCGATGACTAGCTTGAGTGACAGAAACATGAGTCTAGGGGATGTGCTGTTGCCACAAGGGGGAAAACAACGGTGCTTGTGCCCGCGGGTGCAAGGATTGTTTACTTTACACAAAGTTCTTTTAATGCAGTTGTCTGTTGCTTTGAGTTTGCACTATGGGTGGGACTCGCAACTTAATACCAGCGAGATGTTCTGGATAGATATCTCAAGGTGGATGATTAGTAGTAGATGCAGATGGATTTCGGTCTACTTACCTCGGCGTACCGCCCATGCTTTGAACCTCAACCTTTCTTGCAATGTAGTCAGCATTGGTTTGCGTTCATGGTTCTGTCAATTGCCCAGCTGTAATTCGTTTACCTCACATAGCTGTTTTATCGTCTTTTGGGAGAAAGACATCACTAGTGAACATCATGAGACTCCGGTCCATATTACCATCATTGATCACATCCGCTATTTACTTTACGCTTTTACTTACTATTGCAGCAATATCTATCACTACTATCACTTGCGTTTAATCCTTTGTAAACTACAAGGCCGGAGGGATTGACAACCTCTCTGTACTCGTTGGGAGCAACGTTATTTGTATCTGTGTGCAGGTCCACGTTGATTGCTAATATCTGGCGCCGTTAGCAGTTGACACCTTCTTGTTGAAACTGGGAGTCTCAGGGGAAATCGATCCTTGGTATCTTTGCCAAGGGAAAACTTCCGCTACACTGCATCTCTAACCTTCCACTTGGGGTAACCAACGAGGGGCGATAAGCCATCAAGCAAAGTTTTCTGGCGCCGTTGCCGGGGACTTCACTCTTCAGGATAGGGGAGTTGCACGCTATCTTTTACCTTTGCTTTTTAGTCTTGTTAGTTTACCTTTCAGTTTTCTTTATGTCTTTTCACTAGTTTTGCTTAATGGAAAACAACAAAAATATGAGAGAGCTTTATAAGCTCTACCTTGCTTTGGGACATGATGTGTTTGAAGAGAAAATTAAAAAACCTATGGAAATTTATTATTTGCATAACAATCATGATGGTGGTGTTGTTATTAGTATGCTTTCTTTGAATATCAATATTGCTAATGACATGGAAAGCTCTAAGCTTGGGGATGACACGTTTGATGACCATGATATTTTTAGTCCCCCAACTTTTGAAGAGAAAATTTACCTTGATGATACTTTGCTTCCTATACATGATGATTACAATGATGAATATGATGTTTTCAGTCCACCTACTATTGAGGATAAAATTTATTATGATTATGATATGCCTCCTAAATACAATGATTACCATGATGGTTATGATTACTTTACTCTCACTATCCCTAATAAGAAATATTTTGCTTATATGAAGAGTAATGATACCTTTTTGCATGTGGATCATGGTAACAATGCTTTATGTGATGCTTATATTGTTGAGTTTATTCGTGATCCCACTGAAAATTATTATGAGAAGGGAACATATGCTTATAGATATTTCAATGATATCAAGTTCCCTCTCTTTATGTTGAAGGTTTTGAAGCTACACTTGTTTTGCCTTCCTATGCTTATTGCTTTGTGCTTCAATGAATTATTCTATTGCAATATTCCTATGCATAGGAAGCATGTTAGGCTTAAATGTGTTTGGTATTTGCTTCTTGATGCTCTCTTTTGTTCTTCAACTCTTATTCCGACGAGAGCATCATTAAAGTCTCATGCCTAGCTTAAAGACATAAAAGAAAGCGCTTTTGGGAGGCAGCCCACATGAATAAAATTTTACTTTTGTTGTGTCTTGATGTTGTTACTACAGTAGCATCATCATTGTATCTTTACTTTTCAATTTTGTGCCAAGTATAGCCTCTGATTGCAAGAAAGTTCAAAAAATGTGACGTGCTGTCCAGGAAACAGATTCTGTCCTTGGATAGAAAAATTCGTATAAAATCACTAGATCATCTTTTTGGTCTGAATTTTTTCGACAGCGTGCTCTATATAATTGTCTTTTGTGCGTCTGTTCTGAGTTTTTTGATTAGAGTGGAAGAAGTGCCCCGAACAAATCATTTACTACCTGCTGTTCTGTTTTTCACAGATTCTGTCCTGTTTTGCCTTTCCTTCATTTTGCGAACCTAGAGCTTGCTTTTTCTTTGCAAAAACCTTTTGGCAATCTTGAGAAACAGTAGATCTTCAAGAATATCCTTATTTCCAGCAAGGAACAATTATTTTATTATGGGTACTAACCTCACTAATCAGATTATGATGAGTTATGTATGAAGGGAGTTTTCAAGTGTGCGAGGGAAGATGATAAAAAGATTCAGGAGTGTCAAGCGCTCAAGCTTGGGGATGCCCCCGTGCACCCCCAAGAAATATTCAAGGAGACTCAAGCGTATAAGCTTGGGGATGCCCCCGTGCATCCCCTTCTCCATCAACATTATTAGTTCGTCTTTCGTTCCACTATATTTTTATCACTTCATGTGTTATGTGCTATGCTTGGAGCGTCTTGCTTTTAGTTTTCCTTTTTAGTTTTCTTTAGCTTTTCATAACGAGTCGGAACTCAGCATTCTTTATGTGGGAGAGAAACACGCTCCACTTCTACCTAGAACATAACATAGAATTTTCATGTCTATCTTTGCTGTGTGTGTTCTTTGTCTTTTAATAGCTACTATCATGCTTAGCTCTTTACTTTCATGCTTACCTTTCTAAAGAGCTTTTGTTTAGTTGGTTGCTTGAACTCTCTTTATCTATCATGATTATCTTATTAAGAGAGTTTGCTTCCGTTGCATTGGTTGATATGTCTATGATAAAGATGCTACGTGCATAATGGCGCTTAGTAGTTCATGTTTTCTTATGGTTAGTCTCAAATAGCCGGGGGATTTCCAATGTGTTATTGGAATACCAACATGATTTGTTTGCCTATGATGTGGTATGGTTTAGTAATATCTTCCTTCGAGAATTTATTTTGATTGACTTGGCGTATGCTCACGCACATTTAAGACTATAAAGAAAGTCTGTCAAGCCTTGATGATCTTTTGTTTCTGAGTAGCGATATAACTTCCATGCCTGATTCAATGTTGCTTTGTCGCTCTGCATGATTATGACCGTCATTGCTCTCTTAGTTGGTCGCTCCCAGTCTTTTGCTAACCTTCGCCTGTACTAAGCGGACTGACTGCTTGTGCATCCAAATTCCTTTATACCAGTTATGCCATATGAGTCCACCATACCTTCCTACATGGTATTTACCTGCCATTCCTAACGGAGACTTGCATGTACCATCTCGAAATTATTCAAAAAGAAAAAGCATCCCTATTTTGTGCCTCTGTTGTAAGTTCATGAGGAAGTAGTAGTTAATTCATGATCTTTTTAAGTTGGACAAGCTTCACCCCGGGATTGCATGTATAATGTGCAAACCCATAATACGAGAAGGAACTGGCATTGAGTGCGCCTGGCTCAAAAAGATAATATAACAAACAAACCCTCCTTCACGCTTTGTTCATGAGAAATCAGAAAACTTTGGCAGTGATAAACAAAGGAGATTAAGAGGATGTGATCGTCCTCATTCGGGAGCCGTTCCTCGAAACTTGTACATCTCAAGAAGTGATTGAATTGTCTGCTAGCATTCGTTGACGAAACATGCATAATCTAAAAATAATAATTATTACCTCTGTTTTTAAAACCAAGAGCTCTGGTACATGTTTTGTCTTTGTTTCCGACTACAGGTTTTCAACCTTGCCAACAAAAGCCACGGTTCGAGAGTCTCCACCTTCTTTTAAAAGAACCAACTACTGAGAGCATGATTGTCATTCTGAGTGTAATGTGCATTGTCCCAAAGTAGCATTGTCTTTTGCATGATTATGATATCGTTTATTTTGAAATCATTGTATCTAGTCATCCCTTAAACCTTGGAGGTGCCCCTGCATTTATGTTTTGCTTCACTAAAGGGGGCAAGCGAGATATCACTTTATCATATTTGCACATCATGTTCATTACAAATCTTTTTGATGTTTCAGTATCATATTGTAAAACTTTCAGTCCTTTGTGATTTTCTCATGAGGCAACTTAATTACTATAGATTCATTGTCTCAGTAAGCTTTTGTCATATGACTATGAAAAAGTCCTATATGGTTAATAGCATGTCACCACAAAAAATATTCTTGTTATCATTTACCTACTCGAGGACGAGCAGGAATTAAGCTTGGGGATGTTGATACGTCCAAAACGTATCTATAATTTCTGCTTGCTCCATGCCTCTTTTGGGTGATATTGCTATGTTATTTATACACTTCCATACACTTTTGATCATATTTGGACTAACCTATTAACTCAGTGCACCCCAGTGCCAGTTTCTGTTTTCGGCTGTTTTTGTATTTCAGGTTTTCACATTACGAGAACTGCCAGGAAAAATCCAGAAAAATTATATAAAAAATCAGCGTTCCAGAAGCTACCTTGCGCCCGAAGTACA